>VTGD01000038.1:0-378657 GCA_013406985.1 Calonectria crousiana | reverse complement strand
CCCCCCCCCCCGAATGTACTCAACCTCACAACCCAAAATTCCCCATTCCCGTTCTTCTTGCCGGGGGACCGGAGAGGGGAGCCTAATCGTCTGTGCCATGAGACTAAACTAAACGACGCCCGGTAGGGCCCGTTCGTAGCTCCATCGAGGAGCATTGCCCTACCAGCAATGTTCCCACTCGTCCCCTCAAACATTGTGTGGTCCCAGACCTTGACACCGCCGGACCGGCCACACCCCCCTTCTCGTCCTCTGGCCTTGTGTCCAGGGCTGAAAGACGTGTAAGGATCCCCTTCAACCAGGCAATTAGACAGGCAGGGGGAGAGCTCCAGGCGATGAGGTCGAGAGAGGGGCGTAGCCATAATAAACCACCACCCCATTCATCACCTTTCAGACCGATCTCCTCCACATACACTCATTCTCGCCTTCAATTTCTCTTCCACAGCCTCGCATCTCTGTGTCACCCATTGTAATCTCCAGAATCATCTTGTCTGCCCTACCGGCTGCATTCTGACCAAAGGGCTCCCGCCCTTCTTCACCCCCCCTGGTCCCCGGCCGACTCGCACACGGCCTCTGCAGATCCACTATCGCATGGCTGTCCACATTTCGAGGAATCTGAATGGCACGGGGCAAACCTCGTCTGGTACGTACATGTATATCGCCCTGCTCCCTTTTTGGGCGTCTTCGTCGTCGTTGTCGAGCACGAATCCTAAACGCATCCTTCCCCTCCGAGTTGAGAGAGCATCAGCGACGCGCTCCCGAATGCGCCTCGGCTCGTTTCCTAGTCTTCCCACCTTGTCACCTGCTTAAGCAGCCTTGATTTTGATTCACTCCTGCCTACCACTCACCCGCAATCCATAGAGTATACACTGCTTTGCATATAAGACTCCATTTCCCCCTCTCCCCACTGAGATTTCCAACGGTGCTCCTTCTACCCTCTACTACCCTTCACCACATCCAACATCTATTCGGGTGTTCCATGTATCATTTTTCAATAGTAGATGTCCCCTTTTAAACCGGATCCTAACGGTATATCCCCGCCAGTCATACGCATACAGAGCGCGTCACCAGTCCCAGATCTACAACTAGACAATCCCCTAGAACAACTCAAGGCGTCGACTGGACTTGCACCGCGCCGCACTAAATCACTTCCAACGGGAATTCGCCCCGGCCATCAAAGACACAAGAGAAAGCGTTCTGCTTCTTCTGAGCTGCTCGAAAGTCCAGGATCTGACATCAAAATGTCGTCCAGCAGCTCAAGGCACAGCTCAAGCAGCCCCCGGAAGCACAGTTCCTCTTCATCGTCCTCCAAAAAGTCAAAGTCTAGCCCCATGGATCTCGACTGGAGCGACGTGACAGATCCCGAGGAGCGAAGACGCATCCAGAATCGTATTGCTCAGCGCAAGTTCCGTACGCTTTTTCCCACCTGCCCCTTCGGGAAAACCGGCTTCTTTTACTGACACGAAACTCTAGGAGAAAAGGCCCGAGAGAACAAGGAGCGGGCCGAGCGAGATTCGCGAAACCAAGAATACGCAGGCAACAGCTACAGAATCCCGTCGCCCAGTGACTTTACAAACGAGGAGGTTTCGGGCCTGCCGTGGGGCAGCGTCAGCTTCGGGCACTTTGTAACACGAGGTCAGGAGGCGGCGAGCCGACAGAGTAGCGGCCGAGAAACCTACGTCGGCGACGAGGCGTTCGCTTCGGTCCCTTATACGGCATCGTACGGGATGCAATGGGCGCAGCCCGCAAGCTACGGCGGCAGCAGTGGCGGTGACGAAGTATATTACGACGACCCCTACCTTTATGACCCTACAACCGGGCAAGGCCGATGATTTTTCGGGAGCCGCAGCAGGAATGGTGAGTCAAAAAAAAAAAAATAAGCACACCCTTTTAGGGCGATGAAACCCCTAAAGCATACGGTGCAGTGTTTTTGCTAACGGCTGAGAAGCAAGGCTCAGTTAGGAATGCGGTATCTCCGGTGTATTTTTGGGCATGATGTCTTATAACGATTTGCGATTCTTTTGTATTTCCAACCCCATGATCGTTTTTATACCCCGCTCGCTTACGACGTTTGGACTCTGTTTTCTCTTTTCTTTATTTCCTTTCTACGAGAGGCAATGACAAATCTCTTCTTCACTTCTTTGTGGCGGCCAAACATTATCGGAATGGTACACACCAGGCAGTAGGGATCTACCCTTTCTTCATTCTTGTATCTACCTTGAGAACTCTTAGAAGGGCTTTTAAACTTAGGAGTTCCTCTCCTCATTGGTCGTGGACGAGCTGATTCCTTTGCTTTGTTTCTTTTTTTTTTAAAATCCTTTTCCACGAGAAGAGAACAGGCGTTTTTTTTTTTTGGAGGGGTGGACACTTTAGGCGGGCAACAGATGGAGGGGGACCGGAGGGAAGGGCTGATTTGCAATCATGAGTACACAGAGAAGATAAAACAGCAATAGACATCGCATGTGCAATGCCTAAGAGATGAGCGACACCTCGCTGAGTGGTGTTTGCCAAGCTTCAGCCTGTCGATCAGTGAAAGGGGGGGGAGGGCTGTCTCGCTTGGTAAGTGGAACCTTGGGGTGGTTGGTTGCCAACTTAGATACCTGAAGTTGTTTGCCCTATTGCATGAGGCCAGCTGAATCCTTGTCTGGGTGCTCGTGTGCCGGGGAACCTTGAGGAAGGCGAAGCCGCCGTCCTCTTCTCTCTTTGTCTCTGTGCATCACTGGCGTGACTGAAGTCTGCATCAAGAATTCATACAAAAAATGGATACCTGGCGTGCAGGCTGGATTTGTCATGATGAGGCATGATGAGGCAGTATGAGACATGGACGGGGGGTCCGTCCAGCGCCAATGATGCTGATGCATTCCAGGCACGTCACTAGCGAATCACAATTCACGGAAGCCGAGCCTGTCTCCAAAGTTGGGCACAGCAGGCCAGCTGAGTGAAAGTGATGGAGGCGGTCCAACAGTTGTCCCCCAAGCTTCAATCTAAGCCTAAGCGAGCATAGAGACGGAAATCTCAGTCTTTGACTGACTAACCTACCTTTGGTTGCACGACGCGCCATGATAGGCAATCAAGAATTGCTGCATACGCATGCCCTACTTCTTGGTTACTATCCAGCCGCGGTGCTAGCCAGCGGGTACTGATTGATTAACCCACCAGGGCGGATGGTAACCGAATGCACTGATGGGGGCAACTAGCGTCTTGTCTGCCCGTGTTAGTTGTTAGCGGGTGATGCCCCATCTCGAGCCCTCCTGCACCCGCGAATAGGCGCCTGTGCCCGAGTCCCCGCCCACAAGGCAGACTTCATACCAAGAGCCCACTGGTGTGATGACGGAACCGCCCAGCTGGAGCCTCAATCATCAAAGCAACTGTACATGCATCCATCTACTCCAGAATCGGACACCGGCATCGTCAAATCAGATGGGTCCAAAACAGAGACAAAAAAAAAAGCGTTAGTCCCGGCACCCGCTCCTCCCTACTCTCACAGCGATGGCGTCAGGTACATGACCAGTCAGCGCAAATTGAAATTGGCGCCCACCCCCGAAGGCATGCAACGGGACGGAGAATAAGTTCATCGGACGAAACACGAGATACACGAAATACCCTTCTCGGTATCTGCATCGGGTTACGTGTATGTACATAATCAAATTTGCAGTCAATGAGGCTGCCTTGTGGCGGTGATGCCAGTAAAAGTTCCAGAGTGGACCCTCTCGCAGCCATATCTTCACGTCCTTCTCTATCTTAGGGCTGTCAGCTCAACGTCATCCTGGCTCCATATCGTGGGATGGGCTGGAGAGACAAGGGCGGTGATCCGTCCACGCATCTGCCGGCAAGTATTCCCCCTCTGAAGAAACACCATGTGGTTTTCGCATGCCGCCATCCAGTGCCCCATCCCAGACGAAAAGCACCTACATCAAGAATGCCTTAGCTGAACGCGGAGAAGCCCTGCCATTGCCTAAATAGGAAAAATAAATTCCCCGTCACAGCTTCTGGCGTTGCTTCCCAAACGCCCGGCTCCACAACTGCGACCCCTGCCACCTGTTTCCCCACTACTGGGGGCTCCCGTATACCGCCCGGCAGAAAAGTTACTGACGGTTGCTTTCAACAATCAAGTGAATGCGCATCGTGCTATGCTTCATCATTGACGCCAACCGCAGTACACCCCCTGCTCCGCCCTCCTTCGCGCCCAAATCGGTCGCTAGCATCCATCCTCCCGTCCCGCATTGTCTCCATATCCAAGGCAGACTGCTGTGGTTTCCTGCGCGCCATGTCTCCGACCACGACCCCCGGCGACGAGAAGAACCCTGTCCAGCTGAAAACACAGAAAGGTGAGGCGATCACTGGTCACCAATTCCATTCCTCTTTGCATGCACCCAATCCTGACCTTGATTGCCCGCCTCCTGGGCAACTGCAGATGCTAAATCTACCAAAAAGTCTGGTCACAAGGAGCATCGAGCTGAGGAGCGCAAGAAGAAGCGTCAGGCCAAGTCAGAGGCCAAGCAGTCCCGCCACGCCAATGCGAAGTCCCCCAGCAAGTGGACCGATGAGCAAAAGATTGCCATGAAAATCAAGAAGCAGAGCAAGGCCAAAAAGGAAGCGACGGTCAACACCCCGCACAAAATTACAAAGCGAAAGGAGCGCTATCTGGCACGCTCCAAGCTGCTTGAGGAGAAGGCCCACAAGCTTCTTGCTGCAGCTAAGGAGGCTGCCGCGCAGTACCAGAAATTGGTTGATCAAGAAGTGAGTGCTCCAATCAAAGCCGTTGTATGCTATAGGCAATGCGATAACTAACTGCCATGTCATCAGAACCAAGCCGTTGTTACGGACGAGGACCCCGATGACAGCGATTCTAACAATGACTCAGACACGCAAGCAACAAAGCCGACTATGGAAGAAGTCCCTGCCAATGTTCCCGCCGACGAAATCCTCCTCAAACAGCGCCGGTTAAGCAATGCCGCATCCGAGAGAAGCTATACATCTCAAACTGACTCTCGACCCAAGATTGAGGCAAATGAGTTCAAAAAATCAAAGTCGAAGAACGATGTTGCAGTAGAGGCCAGCTCCAAGGAAAAGAAGGAAAAGAAGGAAAAGAAGTCTAAAAGGGCAAAAGCAGAGAAGGAGAACAAAGGAGAAAAGGATGGCGACGAGGCCGAACCGGAGGCTGAGGTCTCCAACAAAAAGAAGAAAAAGGACAAGAAGAGAAAGCACGCTAATGGCGAGACACCTGCAGCGGAGGAAAAGAAAGATGCGGCCTCAGATGCTGTTCAGGCTGAACAATGGCAAGTTGGTGATCTTGGCGGAGGAGCCGCCCGCCAGGCCAAGTTCCTCCGTCTACTTGGCGGCAAGAAGGGAGGGGCCACTGTTGGTGCTGCTACCCTATCCAAGGGCAAATCCGATTCAACCAAAGCCGAAGCAGATATTCAGCGACAATTCGAGGAGGGAATGAAGGCGAAAAACGAGGGCGGCAGCAAGCGCCGTGGACTCGGCGCATAAGGGCAACAAGGACACGGCGGCGCATTCGAGGGACCAAAATTTGGTTAAGCAAGTTATATATATATATATTCTCACAATCAGTGGCACGGCGTCAGGTAAACCAAAAGTCACAGAAACCCCTTTGGTTTGGTTTTCGGTCTGCATCTTTCAAGAAAAGAAATAAATTCCCATTACAATCAATCATACCGTTTTGTTGCGCCGGTGTTCCACAAATCCATGATATCTCGAAAAGCTCCAGTCAACACTGAAGCACAAAATGCGCCCTCAATTCCCTGCCCGCTGGCCATTACGCAGCGGCGCTTCCCACATTCTCAATGGGCAACCATAACTCGGCTCTTATCCACTCGTTTAGGAATCTGACAGTCTCGAGGAAGAAATGGGGTACGTGAAGTGTATGCGATTATGCTGAACGGTCTGTCTAGCTGAAGAAGCGGGCGATGACCTCGAAGACAAGGCCGCCAAATACGACGAAGCCGAGAAGAACTGCGCGCGCATCATATTAGGGTCATGGAACATTGCAAGAACCACAAGAGGGGACGAGGAACAGGCATACCAAGCCAGAAGACGGAGATGGGGGTCTTGGGCGTCTCCTTGACGCGCTTCTTGACCTGATCATCGGACTTGCCCATACGGGACTCGTTGCCCTTGGCGAACTTTGCGTTGCCGCGTCGCTGCGCAGGTGTCTGAGCCTGTTTTAATTCAGCGTGGTTAGCAGGATTGTTTCGGTGCGCAGGTTGCTGTCGTAGGGATAGGCCATGTAACAGGACGCGGTAGCTAAGCTAGAAGCAGAATGCTTGGGCTTCCTCTCATCCTTTTTTTTTGGGGTACTCCTTTCTACTTACCATGATGATGTTGATGATGTGAAATTAAATCGTAGAGAGTGAATGAAAGGGCAAAAAAAGAAGCAACGAGGGTGAGACCGTGTGGTGGTTTTTTAAATGGAAGTCAGCACGAATTGATTGCCTCGCCGGAGTTGTAAAAGTGTCAAGTTGGGACGGGGTTCGGAATACGTCGCCACAATAAACCGGATGATCGTCAAGGGGACAGATTTCAGCCGTGTGCCTAGGTCGTTTAGGGACATGTGTTTAGAAGCGTGGCGCGCGAGCCCCTGGAAAACCCACCACTCACAGCCCGCTCGGAGCATCGCTTCTCACCCTAACACAGCGCAGGACACGCTCCGACGCTGCTGCTCCCCACAGCTCACCATGTACAACGAAAGGGTGCCCCCCCTTCCCCCACCCCCACCGCACCGCACCGCCACGGGACGAGCGCAGCCTGGTTGTCTGTGGCTGATGGATAAGGGAAGCTTATCGTTGCATGACGAACCGTTTTTTTGCTCTCCAAACGTTTGCTTCCTCGCGCGCAAGACGGTGCCGAGCTCGGTATCGACAGCTCAGGTTGTATTTTTGTTTCTCTCTTTTTTTTTCTTCTGCAGAGACACAGGTATGACTGCGGCGATTACAGCCCTTGCGCGGTTGCGCTCTGCCGCCGCCGCGCAAAACATGACGGCGTTGCTCTCAAAGCGGACATACTCAACCAAGAAGGCGCCCAACCCGGCCGTACGTCCAACTGCTCTCCCACCCCCCTCCCCCCAGTTTCCCGTCCCGCTCGTGCATGCCAAGTATTGACAGTAAACCACCAATCCAGTCTCAATTCTATAGAAAATTCACTCGCCCTATCGCCAAAACATTGCTCATTGCAGTCTTCGCCTATCAGGTGACGTACTGGCTGTGGGTGAAAGGCGAGACGGACGAGGTCCGCGCGGAGCGAGACGGTATGATCAATTCCTCCCCTTCTCTCACATATTATTTTCCTTCTTTGCAATTGAATTCACAAATGCAATTCGTGACGTCATGCAGCTAATGCGTCATTGCAGCGACAATTGCCGGCCTTGAGTCAACGGTCAAGGCGTATGATGAAAAGACGAAGGCTCAAAATGATGCCAAAAGCTCATGACGTAGGGCAGCGGAAACCAGCAAACTTGCAAAGAAGAGAGGAAATATTTCATCGGTTGGGAGGGAGGACACAACCAGACGACATGGCAGATGCTGCGCATGAGCCTACCAATTGTGTAACCAGGTGGCGACCTTTATGTACAACAAATTAATCATCATCTTATTCATACATGCCACTAAATATCACAGCCTGAATCTGTATCTACTCAACCCCCCTTTTCCAATTCTCTCCCTCGAAATAATTACCGGCCGAATCTAAGACGGCCTACCAGGAGCGCCGAACATAGAACCAGTCCGCGGCGCATATAACTCCAGAATCATCATGCCCATGCAATCTCACATAGAAAGCAAGCAAGAAACCGCTCCGCTTCCACGTAATGTCGTCTTCCTTTCCTTTCCGGTATTGATGCCACCAACGCCGTTATGATTGATTGAAAAACTTCAAACGCCAACATCCCACAAAAGCATAAAAGTCCTCACCCTCCATCCTCCAAAGAATAATCGGAACCGTACGTTTCAAACCAAGTTTAGCTCATAATCCAAGCCAGATACCCACAGGCAGCGCGGCGAGAATCAAGACACTCGGTATTAGAGTTGCTGCCGGGCTATTCTGAGTGCGCGCCTCCCCAGGGTAATTGCAAGTGAAATTACGGCTTCGCTGATCGCGCTGACCGTAGCTCACATTGAAACTGGGGTAGTCAGGCCGAGGGCAGCTAAATCCCAGAGCAGCGGGGCAAGCCTGCACAAGCTCGTAGCAAATATCTTCGCAGGGAAGCAACTCCCTGTAGGGACCTGGCTGGATTGTCTCGTCGATCCATGAATTGCGAGATGCGTTGAAGCCTGGTGTCTGGCCAAGCTGCGTGCGCAGTGTTTCTGCAAGCTTGGTACCGTTGGGGAACGCTTGGCCTACATTGCGATAGATGCTGGTGTCTTCGCTACTCATGAAATCTTCACATCGCGGGATCGAGACGGTGCAGAGCCATCGCTTGTAAGCCGTCTTGCAGCTATCGCAAGAACGTACAAGTGAGTACTTCGACTGAGGAGGCACCTCGCAAGGAATTTGCATCAAAGCTTTTTCGAAGTTGGCATACATAGTCTTAGCATAATTGTCGTATGCCTTGGCCAGTGTCGAGCTGTTGTATTTTTTATCGTTACCAGGCACGGCATACTGAATATCATCGCAAAATTCAAGGTTTGTCACCACCTTGCAGTTTGTGGCTACGCACATGGCATTAGGCATTGTCCTGCTAGGGGTTCCAACAGTTAGGTAGCACTTACCAGAAGACGTTTTGAAGGTTGTAGCTTGAAAGACGACTCCCCCTCCCCCGACACTCGTGGCACGTTTGCTTTTAGAAGAAGAGTCGCCTGTAGTATTCCTGGTCTGCACAAGAATACCCGAGTAGGAGGAGCTGGAACTCAATCCCTCCAAGTAGAACTGTTGCTTGGCAAATCCGCCGGGGCCCCGGGTGGTGAATCCCATACTAATTTGATTCAACCCCTTTCCTGTTCCCATAGATGTTCCCCAAAGTTCTGCTTTCTTCTTCAAGCCACAAAATGAGTGTTTCATGCCGTTAATGGTATCTGACTTATTGTTCTGGATGAAGATGTCGTACGGGAGTTGTTGATGAAGAAGTTGTTCGCTCTCGGATTCACTGTCAGTGAGGTTGCGCGTCACAAGGAGAACGGAACTAGAGTCGCTATCCATCCAAAGAAGCTGGGAGCTGTTTTGGGTGTCGTATCTGTGGTAGTACTCGTCCAGTGAAACCGCAATCTCAAAGTTATAAGTGTCGTTGTACTTTGAGGTTATGTTGGGGGCCGCGATGCCAAAAAAGACATCGCCAGTAGCATTTAGGCTGTACATGACAGCACCTTCATCAAACTCCACCAGCGTCATCTTAGACAGTTCTTCAGCGGTACTTGGACATGTAATGTCACTTGAGTTCGACACGTAGAAACTGAGTTGTGGCGCTTGCTGCGCATCTCCATCCTTGTCTTTGCTCAAGCTCGGTTGTAAGCATGTATTGGCAGAAATGTAAACAGTTTTGGCTGTTGCGCGGCGCGCAAGTTGGCGACCTTCGCCCTCCTCTTGATTCTGGGTCCCGTCGTCATCATCACCGGTTTCAGGTTCCAGAGCTCGGCTGGAGAGTGTACTCTTCTCGATCATATAGCACACAATCTTGCCTGGGTCCACATTGGAAGTTTCGGGGCCATTATTTGTGAGTGTTGAGACACCTGAGGGTGCCCTTCCTATGATGCTACGATCGAATGCAGAGAAGATGGGTGCATATGAAATGTCAAGTGGCCCAGATCCCTCGGGGGATTCTTCGAAGTGGATGACATGTTCGATCGGCAATTCGGTAGCGGATGCGAAGCTGGGTGAGAAAAGCAGCAGGTAGAGTGCGAATATGATAAGGGAAGCACCTAACGACGCTGCAAGTCGTGACTGGAGAGGACTGAGTTGCATGGCGAATGCATGCCCTCCGGGGGTGCAATCGCCTCTGGATTCGGTCGGTTATCAATCGTCGGGGCAAATTTGAAAAAGCCGAAAGACTTCGATTTGGCGCTGCAGGTATTATCGATCGCTTTCAAGCATCGTGAGCGTGTAAAGACAGAGTAGTCAGGGGGAAAGTCAAGGAGGCGGCGTGATAGTACAAAGTATCGCTGACAGGCGTATTCCCAAACGCCATATGCGCCAAGCGAGACTCCAGACAAAGTGAGGCGCAGCCACAGGGGATACACCGCCACAGGACAAGCCACACCCACCCACCTACTATCCGCCGGGGAGAAGCCCTAGCTAGGCCGGCCGGCCCTCTGACGTGCTAATCCAGCCCCACGGCCAGATCAAGGGAGCTAAAAAAGACCCGTGGCAACTACGTAACTTGGCCAGGGAATTCGACCACCCACTAAGTGATAGATGATTACGTCGTCAGCCGCCATAAAGCGGGCTGGCTGAGGAAAGGACGCAAAGCAGCGGTTATCTATGACGTGAAAATGTGATTGATGGCCGCAATTCCTCATCCAACACGTTCCGGAAAAATACTCGCTGACGCAAACCACACGAACAACACGGGAACATCCGAGCGAAAGCAAGTGGAGACGCACACACACTTACGCAATTACGCAAACGTGTTATCAAGCTTCCAGCAGCCGCCTTCTAACAATCCAGCGTACAAAAGAGCAGCATACATTACAATCACTGTCATACTAAATGCTCGTACCATAAACGCAGACCGTCCCCGCCCACCGTGTAAACCCATAGCTCCTCCTGTTCATTTCCATGCGAAACCCTCTTCTCGGGATTGCGCAGACTACCCATAAAATGCTTAGAAATAGATTATTTCTCATACTCCGTCGTGACTGATAACCAGCTTGGCCCGGGAATGCGCACGCATTGGGTGCGCACGCTAGGCTTAGCGACCAAGCTATTCCGTACTGGCCGTTTAATCGGACTTGTCGAGGCCGTCAGCCTTGGCGCGAAGGCCAGAAGCGGTCGAGCCAGCACCGACAAAGTATCGGCTAAGGGCGGGGGCAAGGAAAGATCGGAAGACGATTTCGGCACCACTGGATTGATTTTGTCAGTCGGTTTGATTAGGCAGTCAGTAGTGGGAGGGGTTGACGTACCGGAAAGCGGGCAGAGAGAGCCACAGGAGGAAGACAAACTTGAACACGAAGTAGAAGGGGAACCAGTAAACGACCTGGATGAAGCTTTCAACCACGGTGAAGAGGGAGAAAACAACCCAGTACTGTCACAAAATTAGCAACGCATCCCGCAAGCTCCGGGATAAATCGACGCACAGTCAGCCACTGGGTATCATCCTCCTTGTTGGCACTGAACAGAGCGCCCAGCGAGTAGTAGCCGGGAATGACGAAACCAGCCAGGTTGGTCAAAAGCTGGCCGCCGAGGTTGAAGATGATGAGGAAAAAGTAAAGGGCACCGACACCAATGGCGGCGTAGGCCTTGGGGACACCTGCGGTCTTCTCGAGGTTGTTCAGGGCGGGGTACTTGGACAGCTATCACGATGGGGTCGCAGTCAGCATAATTCAGCGACCGAAAAAAGAGGGCTGTATGCGCCCATGTCGAGCGCAATCTTGTGGCCACAAAAAAAGAAAAAAAACGTACCTCACGGTCGAGCTGGGCCAGGTACTGCTGGGCCTTGTCTTGAGCGGACATTTTGACGGTTGTGGTGGAAATTGATTTGAAGCTCTGGGATTGAATGTGTGTCGTAGTCAATCCGAGGGAGGGACAGGGAGTGTGCGGTAATCTTGGTCGTAGTTGGTTGAAAGTGGGAAAGGCCAAGGTCAGAGGAAGCTTTTATCGCGGCGCTAGCAGCTACGTAGCAGCAGAAGCGAAACCTGGAAAACGGGAAGAAAATTGACGCGGTGTCAGTGGCTTGTGACCCTCACCAAGATGCAGGAAGTACAGGAACAAGTGCAGCTGATGATAACTCGAGGAAGAAAAAAAGGGTTGGGAGGAGGAAATAAGGCAGTGAAGACAGGCTGGTATGGAAAACTGGGAGACACAATCAACCGAGCCTTGGAGCTTGGAGAGGGGGGGGGACGTGTTTGACTTAATCAGCTGTGAGACAGGGTCATGCGAGTTACAGCGATACCAGTGCACACGCACAATTGCAGTCTACTGACCAGGTACTGGGACGAACAGTTTGCTGATGCTTCAGGTAGCCATCATAGTGGCAGGTACTTGAGATGACTGAGGGGAGGCCACTACGTCACATGTATTTTTAGCAGGCTAGTGACTGGACCACTGCAACTCTGTCCTCAAAATCGTACAGGGTAGGTCTGTGATGTAGCCAATGTGCATCCCAACCCTCGATGATGCAATAGAAAGGGGCTGGTTTGCTAGGGTTTGCAGGGAATTCAGGACGATGCAAATGGTTGCTGGTGGTGGTACAAATAAGTTGTAGATGCTTGGCGGCTTCGATCGGAATCTTGCAACTACAGTGACAACAAGAACGTGGTGAGGGTTGGCCTGCAAAAGCACTAACTGGAATAACGGCTCTAGAACCACAGGGCTACGATAAAGCATGCTCTCAAACACAAACAGGCAAGTGCAGACTCGGCAGTGTCTAGCGTCCGTTATCAACGGACGCATGCACAACACCTATTGGACCGAGACGTCACTGACTATGATCGCGTGTCTCTGTAAGTGTCAGGTCAGGTGGATTTGATCTCGTTGCCCAGTACAAGGCGGGCTAGCATTCTATCACACGCTGTTGGGCCTGCAATGGCGGTATACTAAATTCCCTGCTTGCTGGGTAGCGTCTTCCTGTCTGAGCATGTTTGATGCGACTGGAGACATGTAATTATACTCCGTAGTCGATCCCGGACCAAATTCCACTTGCTCCTCGGCTTGTCGTATACAATCATGGTCGGTGGGGCATCTGCTGTTTTGGCCCAGCCACAACCAGCCACTAAGACCAAACCGCTCGCCAAGCCAAGTACCGGCCATGCAGAATTGCGTGCGTTTTGCACCGTAATCTGCGCTGCGATACCACCAACGGGCTCAGACAACGGGAGCCCACCAGCCACAGGCTCACTCTAGCCAGTCACACAAGCGTGCCCCTCAGCCAGAGGAATTTCGAATTTCGGCTAATTAGACCAGACACGCGCTTACCTAAGGCTCGGCCGTGGCCACCCGCAGTGCTGCTGACCCAAGCCCATGCTTTTCTCCTCTCGTTGGCCTCGCAACAGGAAAACAAGCACAACACAACAGCTCGTTCGACGACACACTCTCTGGCAAGCGCCGCGCATCCAGATAGAATCTCGAGCGCGTTTGCGCAGCATTTTGTAAAGAAGAAGTTTGTATTTCCTTTCTGGTCGCTATTGTCTCTGATACCCGCCGTCACCAACTTTTATCGCCCTTACGCCTCTTTGTTGTTGTGTCGGCGCATCCGGCCCCGACCAATGTTTGTTGTTCGGTAGCCCACAAATTCCTCGAGTCCAAATCAACAATAGCGTCCCTCACAACATGGAACAGAGTACGTTCTTCCTTTTTTTTCCCACCCCAACTTCAACCACAACAACGCCCTCGGCCTCCATCTACACTTCGCACACCCCCGATGCGAACCTTACCTAGCTGACAATTGTTTCTCAGTGGATAACCCAGCTGCCCGTGCCGCCATCAAAGCAAGAAAGCGTCCGCTCTCTCGCGCTTCAACAACGTCCATCCACAGCATCAACAACCAGCACGGCCTCGAGCAGGCTGCCTTTGCCGACGCCTCAGAAATGTACTCCGGGCAATGGCTCCCCAATGACCATGGCCATCATAAGGACCTGGGTGGCGCTCCCCAAATGTCCCCTGAAGACTTGATCCTGCAGGCCGCGACCCATATGCAGGCCACCGGCCAGGAGTTCGCCATGGATGCGTCCATGGGCGCTGCCATGGGCCATCCCATGCAATACCAGCAAAAACATCCGATGCCCCGACACCCTCTTCCTTCTGACCAGTTCCCGGGCAACACCAGCTTCACTGAGGGCGACAGCCAACTGCTGGACCGCGACGATCACGACGAGGGTGATTCTTCGATGTTGGGCTTGTCAGGGCCCCCCAAACCGACCTCGACTCGATCTAGCGCGAACAACGAACTTGAGATGCGACAGCTCTTTGGTGCTAACAGACACCGCAGCCTGCAAGATGTTGCTGGCGAGCTTCACGGCAATGAGCGAGGTCCTAATTCGGAGCGAACCCGCCAGGTGTTTGCCATGCTCTGGTACGCTTGGGGTGTTTGGCAAACTTGGAATACCGGTGTGTGCTAACCTCTATAGGATCAACTCGGTCTGCTCAAAGGGAAAGGGCTCTGTCCCTCGAGGCCGAGTCTACGCCAACTACGCTTCACGATGTGCCACCGAGAGGATCACGGTTCTGAACCCAGCCAGCTTTGGTAAGCTGGTACGCGTCCTGTTCCCTGGATTGAAGACCAGACGCCTTGGTGTACGGGGTGAATCCAAGTATCACTACGTCAACTTCACCCTTGTCGATGACCAGCCTGATCTCCGAGAGCCCTCCTCACAGCCAGCGCGGCCTCTTCCCGAGGCTAGCAGTTTTACACAGAGCTTCAAGTATGTTAGCCCCAGCCACCCACGTTGTTTGAGACATAGTACTGACATGTGCCCAGCACTGCTCCCGCTCAATCAAGCGGAAACATAGGTCGAGATTCCCTGCCATCCCCTCACATTGGCACCGACGCCAAGAACGCTCCCGCTTCCAGCTCAATTGGAAGCAGGTCGCACAGTTTATATAACCAGCCTGATCTGGCCAGCATCGATCATTTGCACACCACCTCCACGAAAACCACGCTCGAGCTCGCCTTCCCCCCGGATCATGACGAATCGATTGAGCAGTCACAAGCAATCTCCCTACCCCCTATCGAATCCTACCTGCCTCAAGGAACAGACCCCGATGCTGCCAAATCATTATCAGCTCTGTACAGATCACACTGCACGTCTTTGATCGAGTGTATACGATACTGCAGGGAGAAAACTTTCTTCCACCTATATACATCCTTCCAGGGAACTTTGACAATGCCTGTGCAAAAGCTTTTCGGGAACCCTGCGATTGCGTCATGGATTGAGCAGTGCGATTTTAGTCTGTACCAGCGAATGATGAGTATTGTGTCAGCATTGACGCTGCAGGTGGTTCCGAAGCCAGTGCTGGATACTTTGAGGAACATCTCGGAACGACTTGTGCCGCATATTCGAGACTCCTTCCAAGGACAACCTCAACACGTTATCCGGGCCAAGGAAGCACCCGCCGCTCTCTTTTCTGGTCTTCTAGACCGGGCACTGAGAGTAAACCTCACAGCTCACGCCGCCGCCAACATGCTGTCCAATCCTGCAAACCGCGACCAGATGTATGTGGACTGGATTACCATGATTCGCCCTCGAAAAATTGCCGAGTGTATTCCCACTCGGGGTATGGATGATGTGGTGAATTTGTTGCTTAATGAGATGCGCGACCTTCTGAACCCTATTAAGGTGCCGTGGGAGGTTGAGTGTCTTACAATTTATGGAGATGTTGCTTCGCGCAGTGGCCGACAACTGGATGGAGAGAATGAGGTCGAGTCCTCAGGCGCAAACGTGCTTGACCGATGGGTTGGTTTCCTACGAGCGTTGCCCACAAAGTTCCCTTATGCCTCTCATACTGATCTTGTATGGTGCGTGGAACGAGTCGGTACCGCGGTCATGAGAGATCTCACTCTAGCCCAAGGTAAAAGCTTTGGGTCATGGTGGGTTACAAAGACATGGGTGGATGAGATGGTATGCTTCCTAGCGGAGCAAGGAGGTTTTATGAAGCAGAATTCCACGCAGATCAGCACTGTACCTGCAGTCAATCCACAACCACAGGCCACAACCAAGGACACGAGTCGACAAACGTCAAGATACAGCAGCGGCGGCGATGACATCAATCATCTCAACAACATATCCCAGGGGCAAGCTGGGCGAGCGCCATTCCCTCCGCCCAGCCGATCAAACCAAAACACGGTGGCTATGGGAGGCGGAGACTCGCATGATGACAGTGGGATCGGCATCCGGACGCCTGAAGAGGACTTCCCCATGGACAAGTTCGGGTTCACAGGGACTGAAAACCAAGACCCTAGTCTAATGGCGGGCAATGAGCTTTCTGCCGGTACAGGCTTGTGATTTCCAATAATTCAAGGGGCGTGATTGGAGTTGAAATGGTCTGGCGTTTCGGAAGTGGGTCATCTATATACGGGCGGTTTAATACACGGCTTTCCCAGAGGGTTAATTCGGCATGATGGGATGAATGGACGAAGGCATGACGGCAGTCCAGGGGATCTGGAGTGATTGTGGTTCTGTTCTGGTTCAAACCCATTGGTAAAGGTTGAAGGCGAAGCCGTCAGTGACCGGCCGCCTGCGTGTGCGGGAGCTGCTTCTGTTTGTTCGATGTATGTATATTTTGAAGTGGCAGCTGTCCGTTTACTACCTTGCAGTTTTGGAGTGGCATCTTGGAGATGGATTGGTCAGGGCAGGATTTGGCTATTCTCGATGATGAAATGGAATGCGTCATTACTTGATCAATATGTCGACTATGTTTCAAATTCGAGTTGTGATATTGTAGATTGAGGCGTTTTCTCCATCTGCAGCCTTTGGATCGTAAACACACATGTGTGGATTCAATAGCGTTGGCTTGTAGCTGACTTATTGGTCGATGAGCCAGTGGGTCTTGATTTCGCCGCGGCATCCTTCTTGATCAACCAACCAAAGAAGCCCAAGCAGGGATGTCCTGGTCTACAGGGCGTTCCGAATTGCCGAATCAACCTCAAAACACGCTGCAAATTTGGACTGCATCCTTGCCTAGAGTTTGAGAATTTGTTGATGCGAGACTTTTAAGTGGGTTCACTGGGAGCATGTACATATTGCATTGCATCCCAATTGAGCAGTTAGAAGTGCCAAAGCAGAAGCGCTCCCGGTCCACTAGCTTTACGAATTTACCGGGATGGTATGGGGGTTGAGTCGAGGATACTTCGTATGCAGAGGCAATATCGGGGATATGGGGAGACAGAGGGGGTTTACATGTGTGTACTGGTGATTACCGCGTGCCTCCCATCCCCGCACAGCACCAACGCAGGAACTACGAGATGACGTGACCGCGGTCAAATCGGCGAGAAGGGTCCTGTCACCCCCACGGATTCTGTCAGCAACCACTGTCGGACAGGGTCCGAATAGAGCGAGCGATGAGAGGACGGTAATACAGCATGCTAAGTAGAGTGGCTGGGTGTGCTTTCCAAGGCCGGGTAATTAATGCAACGGCGCATGTGGTCGAGGCCCAAAAATGAGTGGGGATTTTTCGGGTTGAGCAGGGAAGGAGGGAAGCCGAAGACGGAACAGGATGGATGGTGTCTATCGAGTCATTTTGCCATGCTGCCGACCAGACTCTAGGACATGATGACATGCTGACAGTGCATTGGAAGTTAAACAGCTACCGGTCTGCAAGATGCGGCATTGCAGAAGATCGGAGATACCGGTGGACAAGGAGACGAGAGACATGGGTGAAAGAGCGAATAAATACAAGCTGCAGACTTCCGGATGGCCAATGTTGATCCTTTCCCCAGACTTCCACTTTCACAGTTCTTCACATGGAAATCAAGGCGCCAGCTGACCTGCTCTACCTCCTGACAACGGGAAAACAAGGACAATTACTCGCCCAATCACTTTTCGCCACGACCCTCTACAATCGGCCTCAATCGCCATTGCATGCATAGACGTGCACCTTATAGTCAACCCTCACAGGTCACTTGGTTCCCATCCGACCGAAGCTTTGGCGTGCCGTTCCCGTTCCCGTTCCCGGAACCTGTCTGTCTTTTCTGCCTAGGTCCAGCTCTACTGGGCTGACTCAGGATCCCTGTCCAATTTTTTTTTCTTTGCCCTTGTAAGCAGAGTACAGTCATACAAAAAGAACCGGAGGTAGTCAGAGTGCTAGACAAGAAAAAAAACAATAAGAACAGATTGAATCTTCATCATATCGGTCATTCTCTACCGGAAAAGGACATGTTCGTGGTTCCAGCCTCCATATCCTCATCAATTAGGTTCAATTCTTGCTGACGACACTCTTTTAGCCTCTATTTGCCATATTGGTTCGATTGCGGGTCACTCAGTCTTAGCGCTTCCACCACCCAATTGCTAGGCCATTTTCCGCTGTTCGGACTTGGGATTTTTTTGTTACTCATCGACGCACGACTCCACCGGGACTTGCTGCCAATCAACGCCCTACGGTAGAGTATTTACTCGCCCTCTGACTTTGGATCGGGTCTCCTTTTTCTTTCTTTTACATATTCCTCCGCAGCATCAGCTCCGGAGGTCCTTTTGCTGTGAAATGGGAAGAGGCCCCCTCAATATATCCGCCATTATGCCCAGTCCTATTTACAACAACCAGTCCGATTTCGGCTGGGTCGTCCAGAAGTTTGGCGGCACCAGCGTTGGCAAATTTCCAGACAAGGTTTGTTGACACCCATCATGACAAGAGAGAAGGGGATAAAAAAAGGAAAACAACACTCCAAATAGCGAAGGAAGCGAATTTTATGAGAGAAAAAAACTTATTTCTAACATGGTTATTTTCGGATAGATTGCTCGTGATATTGTCAGGTATGATATCACACCCCAGTCTTAAGGACATGAGGGAAAATGTCCAAGAAAAAAGAAAAACACACGCCAATTGCATCGTGGGATACTGACCCCGCGTTTTTTCTACTCCAAACAGGGCCAGTCTATCTCAGAACCGCGTTATCGTCGTCTGCTCCGCTCGCAGTACAGGCAAGAAAGCAGAGGGAACCACTAGCCGGTAAGTCTGCGAATGGCATCAATTGCATTTGATTTCACTATTTCCCTCAGTGGTGCTGAATTACGCCTCTCCTGGTTGTTCATTTTCCCCCTTGCCGTTTTCACTCGCCCTGACTCACCCCCGCTCTCCGATACACATCCGCGCGCTCTACGACCGCCTTGTTTTATGCATTCTCCTGCATAGTGGCTAACCCGTGGGGCTCTTGGCCCGCTACAGGCTGTTAGGTGTCTATGGCACGCTTCGGGGCGTTGGCGCCGCCATGTGCACCTCAGACGAGGAGCACAAGTGCGAGCTCGTCGAACAAGCCCGCTGTCTGATCAGGGACATTTGCACCGACCACGTTTCGGCTGCCCAACACTTCATCAAGGACCCTGTGCATTGCGCCAAGCTTGTCCAGAAAATTGAGGAAGAATGCCAGGAGCTCACTGAATACGTTGTCGCCGCGAAACGTTTCAACCTCGAGATCAATTCGCGCGCCAAGGACCGAGTTATCAGCTTTGGCGAGAAGCTGAGCTGTCGGTTCATGGCCGCCCTGCTGCAGGATGAGGTAGACAATCCCGCCTGGGGCGGATGCATTTGTGGGTAGCCAAGGCTAACTTTCATTGCAGGGTGTGGATGCTGAATATGTCGACCTGACTGATTCATTTCACTACGACATTAACAGCACACTGGACGCCGACTTTTACCGCACCGCTTCCGAGGCTTTTGCCCGCAAGATCACCGCATGTGAAGGCCGCATCCCCGTAGTCACAGGCTTCTTTGGCAATGTCCCCGGCAGTCTCATGGACGGAGACATTGGCCGCGGTTACACCGATTTGTGCGCAGCCCTTTGCGCCGTTGGCATCAAGGCCCAGGAGCTGCAGATCTGGAAAGAAGTTGATGGCATCTTTACGGCTGACCCAACTAAAGTACCCACGGCTCGCCTGCTGCCCTCCATCACGCCCTCTGAGGCGGCCGAGCTGACATTTTACGGCTCCGAGGTCATCCACCATCTCACCATGGACCAGGTCATCCACTCAAAACCTCCAATCCCCATCCGTATCAAGAACGTCAAGAACCCACGCGGTAACGGCACCATTGTTGTTCCTGACCCCATCTTGAGTGCCGGCCACCAACTTCAACGTCAGTCACCGAGCAGGGAAGGCAAGGTACGCCGTAAACCCAAGCGTCCAACCGCTGTCACTATCAAGGATCACATCAGCGTCATCAACGTGCACTCCAACAAGCGCTCCATCTCTCACGGGTTCTTCGCCAAGATTTTCGCCATCCTAGACACGCATTCCGTCTCAGTGGATCTCATTTCCACCAGTGAGGTCCATGTTTCCATGGCCATTCACGCCGCCAGCACTGAGCTGGAGGCTCTGGCCAAGGCTACTGAGGAGCTAGCTACTATTGGAGAGGTCACTGTGTTGACAGACATGGCTATTCTGAGTCTGGTTGGTGCTGAGATGAAGAACATGGTGGGAATCGCAGGAAATATGTTTTCCGTTCTCGGTGAACACAACGTCAATATTGAGATGATTTCGCAGGGTACGTTGCACAGACGGTTGCTCTTCTGGGGAGTTGATACTGACAAAAACATGACAGGTGCCAGTGAGATCAACATTTCTTGTGTGATAAATGCTCGGGATTCTACTCGGGCCATGAACATTCTTCATACAAATCTTTTCACATTCCTGGATTAAGAAAAGAAACCATGCACCACCCATAGAAAGGTGTTGGTTGCGAGGCATAGTAGAGCATATACTCGGACACATATTGGCAAGGTACAGCATTTGCATGTCGGGAAGGCTCATGGTTAGAACATAAAAACTGGGTAGATTGCTCATCTAGCACTCCATGCCCAGGGCATGAGCTTGGCCGGCGCATACTGTTTTTTTCGGAGTTTGGGTGTTGGATCACGCAAAATTATCTAGACAGTTGGTTTTGCATTTGGATATGCTTTTTGCATCGGGTTGGTGTCGACCAGCGTTTGAAGAGTACTTACCTTCCTTAAACACAATTGTTTTTAATAAGCGCCTTGGTTGTATCTAGGCACACATGGTGGAGAGTGAAGTTGCGAATGTTTTGTTTTGTTTGTAAAGAAGCACGTCCCAATCAACATCGGGTGCGCATGCTCGAAAAGCGCGATGCTATAGGGTAATGGCATGCATAAGGGGCGTTGCTCCAAAGCTTGGCGTGATGCGGGGCATCATCATACCGCCCAGCTTCTGCTAAGTGAGCTAACATGACAGCGTCGCAACTCCGTAACATCCAACCGCCACAGGGGATCCCAGGTACACATTTGCAAATCTCACCACTTGCCACCTCGTCCCCTCCCGCCAATTCTGCACCAAACGTCCTACGCCATCACGATAACTTCATCGCCAAAGACCCTCCGCTTGTTCAACGTTCAATGCCGCTGTCGATACGAGTCGGCATATTGGCGGCGACATGTTGATGGGCTAGACGGTCTGTGCTAAAACCACTCGCAACGGGGCCACGACAAGCCAACCCAGCCTACCTGGAGCAAAAGTTTAAGCTCGAAGCAGCTGCCAGACTTCTGAATGGTTTTGCCTGCCAGCAAAACACATCCTAGACTCGCCGCCTGCCATGTACAAGTCTAAGAATGCGGCCGCTAACCGCGGCAGCATCCTGAGGACTCTGCAGGCTACCGAGATGCTCGACTCGCGGTCCAGTCTCCCAGCAGGTACGTTGAACTGTCCTGTTAGGTGCCTGCGGGATCATTCCGCCGCCGTTAACTGCGCCCTGAGACTCGGCTAACCGGTGATGTTATTAGAAATCCTCGTCACAATCCTCGACTACCTTCCCGTCGCCGACCAGCTACGATGTGCCCGCGCCTCTCGACGCATGCAGGAAATGGTGTACGACGACACCCGATGGGTCTCTCGTTTAAAGAGTATGGGATGTTGGGATGAACAAGAAGCTCGGCGCCGTTTCGAAGAGGCGGTGCGAAGGAGGCGGGAGACCGTTGAGCGGGCAAAGAAGGCTGCGGCCCAGGGCAAGGCACCTGAGGCCCAACCCACTTCGACGACGATATTCGACGCCACTGCCGAGGAGGCCAAACGAAACGAGGCCCAAGTGTCAACAGCAGACGTTCGTGATGGATTCGAGACCATGGCACTGGGGGCTCCGCCAAGCAACCCCTCCGAAGACCCCGCTGCATATCTCGATGTTTTTAAAAAGGTACGGAGCATTCGTGGGGGTGCCCGGCAAGAGTATGGAAAAGTCTATGGCGCCCTAGCACCATTTTATTTCGACTTGATACGAGCAAAGAGTCATGCCGATCCCATCTTGTTCCAGGCGTTTCGCGATCCCGAGAAGCAGGCCCAGATGCTGTCTAACCTGGGTCGGTTCGCCAAGAGCGACTGGGCTCCTGGATGTTTTGATCGAGAGGAGAAGCTGGCCAACATGACGGGAATCTTCGAGAGCGCTGTGCTGCGTGAGTTTGAGCAAGGCTACGAATTTTGGGATGTCGACGGCAGGATGCGCCGGTACGCCCACGTTTTGTACATGCTCAATGGTGCCACTACCGGAGCTGGCCTTGATCTGTTCATCCAGAAGCACCCGATCTTTAATGACAAGGAGCTGATGGTGAACTCTATGGACTGTCTCAACCATGCAGCGGCTGATGATGTGACGCTGGAGCCGTCGCGTTTATTTTTTGAAATGTTGCTGGCCAAGGTCAATGAACAGGCTAGTGTCATGGAGCGCATCTTCCCCGACGCGTCCGCTGTTTTCTGGTCGTTCGTGGATAAAGTTAGGGAGGACATAATTATGGAATATTCGACTCCGCTGTTTGATGAAGCTCACGCCCGTAGCCCGGGATCCTACCTGAAGGCCGTGTCGGGTATATTTGAACAGACGATGCTCTTTTTTCAGTCTCTGACACCCCCCAAGGGATCGTCGCGGGACCTCCTAGAGATAGCCAAGGAGCTTTCGTTGAGAGTTTTCGAACCACATCTTGATCTTTATCTGCAAGCGGAGCTGGATTTCTTCACAAACCACGCCGATACTGAGGTAGCGAGCTGGGAGAAGAAGCTTTCCGAGCAGGATTCGTCGTTGGAATCGTTCTTCATGTCCAACATCAACCGATCAGCCGACAAAAAGGACTTTCTGAGCTCGTTCAAAAAAGTAGTCATGATGCCCGTTACCGTGTTGCCCACCTTGGGTTCACCCTTTGCGACAAAACCAGCCACACCTGCACCGGAGTCTAATGGTGCAGCTCACGCCAGCTTGAGTCCCCAACCATCACGACCAGAGACGCCGGGCCTGTCTCTTGAAGGCCGGAGGACTCCACTGCCGGAAAATGCACCGACAGACGAACTTGCTGCTAAGGCAGCCCTCATGGCGTCCAAGCTGGAGGGTATCAAGTCTCTGTTCAGCATTGAAGTTGCTCTCAATCTCGTTCACGCTGCTAAAGCGAGTCTTGGGCGCGCGGCCGTCTTCATTCGACTAGGTGGGCAAGCAGGCGGCGAGGCGAAAGAGCAGTGTGCCACTGTTTTTGTTGTATTGCTTCGAATTTTAGGCCAGAAGCACGTCAAAACTGGATTTGACATGGCAGTCAACCACCTCTCGCACTACAATCCTCGCGAGGTCAGCGATCACAACAAGGCCGGCGTGGCTCCCCTCGTCACTTTTATCGAACTCGTCAACGTCGGTGATCTTATCTCACAGATGATTGACGTCTTTTACGAGCAGCAGCTTACAACACCCAGGATTGCTGACCGAAACGACTTTTTGGACCCGGCTGGTCTCGCCAAGAAGAAGTTTGAACAGATGCTTGACGAGAGTGTTGCGGCGGGCCTTAATAAGGGTATTGATGTCCTCATGGACGAGGTGGAATACCTCCAAGGCACGACCCAAGCCCCCGCTGACTACAACCCGGTTGCATCCTCAAACAACGCCGGCCATGACTCCAGCGCTACCGCCGCCGCTGCAGAGGGGGATATTGGCCCAACAGCGACAGCTAAGCGCATCGTCGATCTTGTTTCGTCGCATACGAAAATGCTGGTCGGTACAACGGACAAATCGATGCTTGACGTCTTCAATGGCGAAGTTGGCCTGCGTCTATTTACAGCCATCTGCAAGCACCTGAAGCGCCAGCGTATCAGCACTGATGGTGCCATCAAGCTCATTGCGGACATGAACCTCTACTTCGACTACATCCGCACCCTCCGCAACCCGGACCTGCTCGCTTACTTTGGTGCCCTGCGCGAGCTCTCCCAGATTTACCTCATCGATCCCAGCCACGCAAAGGAAATGGCCACCGTTATTGCGGATGGCGACCGCTTTGGCGGTGTTTTCCGCGCCGAGGAAGTCTACGAGTATGCCCAGCGCCGAGCCGACTGGTACCAGGTTCGCACCCGTGTCGAGAGAGCCATGTACGGCATGGAGTGTTCGCTCATGTAAAAAGAAACGAGACCAAGAAAAAGAAGAAAGAAGGACGACAAAACCCTCTTATTATGAGTAGATATTCCGGAAGGGCACAGGGACTGTGTTATGTGTTATGAAGATATAAAAAAAAAGGAATCATTGAACCCCGTTGAAGCGAGCGACATCATGGCGACATCATGGTTGGAATTTATTTTGCGAACTCGTAAACAAGACAACAAAGGATATATAACACCAACCCATAGACGTGCACAACATGTGATCGATCACGAAAAAAAGATCAAAATGTATCAGTCCAAAATGGCTAGAATATGTAGGTATGATTTTGACGAACCCAACCCCAGAGGTGTCAATGCCCTCTCCTTTTTCTCGCTTCCTGAACGCCTTGAATGCTGCTTTGATCAGCCGATTGGATGACCTTTCCCTTTTTCCATCGGCGTGTATATGTTTTATTTTAGATTCCTAATTTCCCCAAACGTCTCATTTAAGCCTTGCCACCAAAGTCAAGCTTGCGCGCAACCTTCGAGCCACGATCATCGTCAAGGTTGCCCGGACGGCGCTTCAGGTCTGCGCCCATTTTATCTTCGCCACCGGCCCCGCCCTTTTTGGGGAGGTCCTGCTTCCGGGTGGGCTTGGGTTCTGAATGCCACCAGCGGTGCTCGAGCATTTGGCGGGCGGTGATGCGTTTCTTGGGGTCGAGGATGAGTGTCTTCATAAGCAGGTCGACACCATCAGAGCCGACGGTGCCAAAGCGCATCTCGTACCAGTCCTTGCCGCGGACGGGGTGTGCAGCAGGCACGGCGTAGCCAGGGAGCTTGGAGACACCGGGCCAGTTGTCCTCGGTCGGTGTGCCGATGGCCTCGCAGATGAGCTTGACTTGGTCAATGTCTGTGTTGCCAGGCAGGTAGGGGGCGCGCATGATGAGCTCGGCAAAGACTGTGCCGATGGACCAGACATCAACGGCACCGCTGTAGTGCTTGGCGTCGAAGAGAAGCTCCAGAGGTCGATACCAGCGGGTGATGACGCGTGAGGACATGAGCTGGTGGGGGTCTGCGAAAGAGCGGGCAAGACCAAAATCGGCAAGCTTGACTTCGCCGTCGGCAGCAATCAACAAATTGTTTGGCTTGATATCGCGGTGGAGGACAAAGTTTTCGTGGCAAAACCAGACGGCGCGGGTAAGCATGCCCATCCAAGTCTTAATATCGGCGGCACCGTACCGGACGTTATCCGTGTCGCGGATGAGCATTTCGAGATCGCCGCGGGGCAGGAACTCTAGGACGAGGTTGAGGTTCTGATCTTTGGAGGAGAAGACGGAGAGGAGAGAGATGATGTTCGGGTGGTGTAGTTCCTGAAGGTGCTTGAGTTCGCGGACGGCGTCGGGGGCCATGCCTTCGTCATATTCTTTCTGGACCTTGATCTTCTTGATGGCTACCTGCGTCGTGGGCTTGGAGCGAAGGTGGCCGAGGAAGACGATGGCGTAGGTACCCTCACCTAGCTTCTTGCCTATAGCATAGCATCATGAGTATGAGAAAAAAAAATCAAGCAAGGACATTAGTTTGCGGTATTGATGTCTTACCCTTGACCCATTTCTTCTTTTCCTCATCGTTCATCTGCTCTGCGAGATCCAACGTTGTTGGTAGTGTGGGGGGAGCGGGAACCGCTGGTGCGGGGGGTCGGGGGGTGCCATTGGAAGAGGACGTCTGGCCGGAGGCGACGTTTTTGAGAGGCGATGAGATGGCGCGAGCCAGCTGTTGGGTTTGTTGAATCGTTTCGGCCGTGTGCGTGACGACAGGAGAGAGAGCCATGATGTGCAAACTCGGGTGGATCACGCTGCGAACTCAGGGAGAAGATGGCGATTTCAATTTTGGTGGGCCAGCGAGGCCAGGTGGATTGGCAACCTCCTCCTAGAGAATATAGTGTACACTTCGACCGTTGGTTTTAGGAGCGGCTGGGTAGATGGTGCGGCTAATGGTTCGTTCGTTGGCGATGATGGTTTCTCGTGGAAGCTGCCTTGCTTATCTTATCGGAATTTACGCGCCGGAGCATCGGCGCACCTGTTGCCGATGCCGCCCCCAATTACACAACCCTCAACTAACGTTTAGCACCAACGTTTGCGATCAATTCTCATTAGTTGAGAGCAAGAGAAAGTCTGATTCAAAGTTTCCGCTGAAATTCGAGGTGCAGGTGTTGTGGTCTTTGACTTCCTTTTTTGCGCAACATGTATTCTGCTGAGGGTCGTGATGTACTTGAGTGTTGCTCACTGCACAACATAATCCCAGACAAAATGACCCGACAAAAACCCCTGGGAGTATCTTTAAGTAAATGTATTCGATTATGCATTTTCCTTTTTATTATTTATTTTGGCTAGAAATGCTGATGATGCGCGCGTGGCCGCTCCCCGGAGGTCTCATGTGGCAAAGTGTCGAGCAAACCCATCATCATTCAAGTGCTGGGTTGTGGATGCCACGACTTTGCAGAGGAAAATTCTCAATCTTCGGCTGAGAAAACTCAACATGGGATTACGAGTATACAAGAGGTTCATGATACACTTTGTTAATCACAACTGGCCAAATAGTTCCAATGAAGAATGCTGCTTGCTGCATCATGCATGTCGGTGGTAGAATTCAAGACAGGCTGTATCTTCTGATGTGGATGAAGGACCTGAACATGACTTCACACATTCACCTAGAATCATCCTTGTAAAACTGTACTTTTGAAGTACCAAGGCTTATGCAAATGCACTCAAGAAGGCCCGAAATATTGAAGGTTGCTACATATTGAGCGCGCTTATGGTTGGCGGTTACATCTTGTTATTTTGCATGGTGCCGAGGGTTTGTGATAGTGTCAAACTGAACTCGTGGTAAGACCAGATGGGAGGACATTTATATAAGAATGATGCCGACAGGGACAGTGAGCTATCATCACTTCAGTCTTTACCAGTCATTCGTTCATCTCAGTACTCGGGATCATCATGAGATTGTCTATTGCCATCGGTGCCCTCTGCGCCATCCCTGCCCTGGCTCTCACTATTGCACCCCAAAGCGAGAACCCGCCAGTGGCTCGGCCGCAGATTCATGACCACGTCCAGGACCACAGCTACTCTCCTGGCGGAGTCCCTCAGCTCTCGAACGGGCCTGGAGACGAGCCTTCCCGTCGCCCATTCCATCAGCACAGGGTCCAGAAGAACAATAAGGCTAACAAAGGCCACAAGCATCACAAGCACCCGCAGCCCCACTCCGAGGGCACTGTGCTGACTGACGTCGTCGTTATTAACAAGCTGAACCAACTTGCTGACAAGGCGGACTACATTGCTACCTACGTCAAGGGCATCAAGTGCGGTGCTCCTGATGAGTGCTGGAAGGTAATGTAAACAGACGGCATGTAATAGATGATGAATGCTGATGACGAGACACAGGTTGTGAAGAACGCCTTGTATAAGCTTGAGATTGAACTCGATATCCTTGATATCGCCATTGACGGGTCGAACCTTGACAAGTGCTTCACCTGTACCCAGGAGGCCAGGATTGCCTGCGCTTACAGGACGGTAAGTGGACATGGCGAAGTTCCATGCGGAGGACTTATCCAGATGACTGACATTATCCTGGCTAGTATGCCGATTCGTTGATTCGACTGCTTAACATTGTTAAGAATAAGACGAAACATCTCCCGGGAGAGGTTGACAAATACGTCTTGACTGCTGTGAACAGTTTGCGCGGCGCCGACAGCGTGAGTACCCCCGTGCCCTGGGAATCCCCCCCCCGCACCTTTTCTTCACACACTGTAACGCTGACCACACAACAGGCTTTTGTGCACGAACTTGGACGTCGCTTCTACTGCGCAGAGCCACTCGAAGCCATCATGGCCAAGCATGGCGCAGTGGACGGCACGACCAAGGGAAGCGTCAACGAGGCGTTCAGCAAATTCATCTTCACGCCTCTGATCACCGGGGAGCACTTCAAGAACCACGACCACGGCAAGGCCTAATGAGCGGGGTCCGGTGGGTTTCGATGCCTTTGGACGTGGGGTGAAAAAGTTAGCTGCTATCAGCGTTGTTCTGTAGATGTCGACACATGCTTGTTGGCGCGCTGTTAGCGGGGTGGGACTGCAAGATCATCTTCTCCCTAGCAACTCTGGAATAGAATCTTGTTTGTTACACCTACCGCACGAGTTTTTCTTTCTTTCTTTTTTTGTTCTGTGCCAAGTCCGCACCTTGGTCATGCCAAAACCTTATAAAGACACCATGCTTGAAATCAATTCAGGCCAAGGATGTGAGGCCAACACGGGGCAGACCCAGATTGCATGATTGACCAAACACGGCTCCACCTCGTAGTTGCCCCCCCTGGCTTTCCCTCCCGCCCAACCCGGGTAGTAGCGGACACACCTTTATTTGGACGACCCGTTCTGTGCGAATTAATAATTTATTTGCTAATGATGTCATGCTCCTAGTCTGCGCCTCGTTGACTAACAATCCCGGCATCTACGAAGCTCTCCCTTTTCTAGCGTCGCACTCCTCAAATCCATCCCGTCAGGCACACTCCCCTTCGCTTTGTTTCTGCGCCACCATTTCGTCGCGTAAGCTCGCCGAACCCGTTCACGCCACGCCTTGCGACCGCACGCGACCTCGCTCTCCGCTGTTGCGCAAGGCGCCCAGCGCTCAGAACCGCCATTTTCTGCCTTTGACTCTATCTAAGCCTCGAAAAACACGTACCTGTTCATACTAAAGGCTCTTTTTTTTTCTTTCCTTCCTGGGCTCCGCCAATTGTCATCTGGTCAGGTGCTCCATTGCCTACTTGGCAACTCGGCGGGTAGGTGACGTTGAGGTGCGGAGCCTCCGGGCCCTAACGTTGGTGATCGGGATCCCGTTATATCCGAGAGTCCGGTGTAAAGCGTCATCGTCGCCATTGACGCAACGATTTTGGTCTCCACCCAGCCGAGGGAAGGCCTAACTCGACCTCAATATTAAACAAGCCTGGTTTTTCGCGTTTTTTAACATTCCTTTTTTTCTGTCCCGTCTTCCAAGATATCCAAGTATACGACTCTCCTTCTCAACCCACCCTCCCGGCAGTCTTACTCAGCTTGACTTGCCTGATTCGACAGTTCCACAACACTTGACTCGCTCGATAGCCTGACTCCCCCCATTTACACTTATAATGGCCATCCGTGGCATAGTATCATATTGGGTATGTTTGATCCAATTTTTCGACTTTACACCAACTAACTGACCTCATATAGGCTCTTCCCATCATTTCCGGACTAGTATGGATGGGCATGCTCTTGGGCATGCTCCTTTCCTGGGTAATCGACGACCATGCCAGACGCCTTCCTACCATGAACGAAAAGGCAGATATTGCCTACATCAGCAACATCGGCGCCGACCGCCTCCGCCCGCTATTTATCGCTGGTTGCGTCCTTACCGCCGTCTTTCTAGATGCGGCCTTCATCGCCGAGCGCTGGCTGCGCCATAATGGCCGACTTCTGCCCAACTCATCCATTAGCGAGAAGGTCCTCTCAGGCCTGAGCCTCGTTTTTGCAACAGTGGGAACCGTCGGGTTGATTTGCTTGTCCATTTTCGAGACCGGCGCCCACAAGCGGCTACACAACACATTTTTGGGTCTATTTATTGGAGGATACCTCTTTTCTGCCGTTTGTCTGTGCTGGGAATACCAGCGCATGGGAATTAAGAACCGCGACCACAGCAAGCTTCGTCTCTCATTTTGGGTGAAGCTCGTCTTCATCCTTGTCGAGCTCTCTTTCATCATTGTCTTTGGCGTTTGCGCCAAGACAGGCCATCGAAACCCTGCTGCCGTTTTTGAGTGGATCATCTCATTTGTCTTCTCCTTCTACGCCTTCTCTTTCGCCATTGACCTGTACCCTGCGGTGCACACAAGAGACCGGGAGGCTAGATATACCAAGCGCATTCGGGAGAAGACACGAGAGGGTAGTACTAGCAACGAGTCTCGTGATGTTGAAGCGGTTTAAAATCGACAAGCCTCTCCACCAACAGTATTAATTTTTTTCTTCTTTGTTTTGTATTTTTATGGCAAACATACCCGCCGCATGATCTGGGTCTAGTATTTGGCATGTAAAGCGTTGAGATTCCCATGGGTAACGGTTCGCATTGGCGTCTCGGAGTATTGAAGCATTGGTCATAAAAGATGACCTCATTATTGGATACCATAGAATAGATTTATTGATAAACCTGGTACTTAAATGGTATGATATTACATCTGATTTCCCCCTCCAAGTCTATCACACTGAGACGTTGCCATGAGAGTGGTGCATGATGAACTGGAAAACTTGTAGTCGTGGATTAGAGCCCACTTCCTAAACCCGCAAGAACGCCAAAACCCAAGGGTTCCACACCAAGACTTCTCCCTAACTGACTGTACCCTAAATATATAAAGTATTGTTGCCTATGGTAACCTTTTTCAGCAACCCCCGGGCATGCCTTCCAGTGCGACTTTCATCACCTCCAAGTAAAAGCTTGACTTGTAGGGTTAGGGTTAGGGTTATGATATAAACATCGGTACCAGGTTGTCTTTTGTCCTGTGTTGATTTACTGACAGGTAATCCTAGTTTTATTCTCAATTTTAATCCACCTTCGTTCGGATTGTACATTTCTCCATCATTAATTTTCAACCGTTTACTTTTGACATTTAAGTGATTGGCTCTCAGGTGCGACCCGCAGACTTCATTGCTGAGGCACTATTCTGCTCCAAATCATGGCTCAATCGACAATCCATACCTGGCCCTGGGGTAAATCTTCCAACAGAATGTCATGAGAAAACTGTTTCGGAACCATTACCCATACCCATTCCCGCATGCCAGGACCGAAGGATGCCCCCACAGCCTCTGCGAACTGGGGCATCGCGTCCCAAAAGTCCATGCAAACTTGCTTCATTCTCTTCTTCACCTCTTCCTTTGCTGCCTTCCACTCTTCTCCATTGGTTTCACGGCCTGCAGTCTCTCTGAACTTTAGAGTTGTTGGGTCTTGTGCAAGCTTCGCCGCTAGAGAACGAAGACTCTTGATCATGATTACTTCCCTGTCGCCGGCTTGTTCAATGATAACGGGCCTGAATGTGTGAACATGGATGGCCTCGGGATCTTGTGTCTTGGTGTCTTGGATATGGACCAACACACTCTGGCACATTGTCTGTACGTGTTCCGTAATGGAGGTATCCATTCGAATATTATCAAAGATGAGCGCCGCGCCTCGTTGATGCACGCCATTACACAATCGGTTCCCAGCACTAAACCATTCCTCTAGTCGTTCTTCAGAGAAAATCCCGGTCTCTTGGGCTCTCACAAGCTCCGCATCAACCATGCGGAACCACTTGCCTGCGGCTTCTTGTTTGATATAGACCATGTCCTCGCGAGGCTTGATTACGCCTTCCCACGGATGAAGTGGGACATCTGGGTCTAGAGGCCGAACACTTAGTCTTGCTCCGTTGAAACGAACACGAAGACCAAGCGGAGTCAGAATGCCAATGTCAGAAGCCTCCATGTTGACCATATCGAAGCGCATTGCTCTGGCGTTGGCATCAATTGCGGACTCGAAGGATGAACCAAGTAACGATAGTGGCGCCCAACGGAAGCCTGGCTTCTGGATGGGATTATCCTCGGTGAAAATTACCCGAGGAGGGATACCTCCATGACGACCTGCGAGTTGTTGCCAGACTAATGCCATCCTGTCCCCGCGGGTTGATGCCTCTGCTATGGGTTTGATATCGAGAGAAAGGAGCGTTGCGAGACAAAGCGGCTCATCACTTGGCACCGTGACGCTTCTAAAATAGAGAGACCATTGAACTACCCAGAGGCGGATTTGAAGATGATGGGCAAATGGGGTAATATTGCTTTTGGCTTCCTGTCCAACCTCGAAGTTGTGTATTTGTTGGAGCTGAGGAGTTCAGTCTATGCAAAAATAACGCATCGCTTGATCACGCTCTTACCTCCCTGTAAATATCTTCAGATATTTGAAACATGCGGGTATCTGTTTTTGCAGCCTCCTCCAGCTGTGCATAGAGATCATAATCTCGTACAGCACGATCTGCCAGTTGAAAACAAAGGGATTTAGACAGTGAGCCTTCTATAGAGGTGTTAAGGGTAAAGGATTGCTTCAAAATAGGGGAAAAGAATACATGCCTTGCAATGTCCAGAGTCTTCTCATCCAGGATGATGTCCCAAAGATCCGCAGTAATATCTCCGCTGGAGATGAATCTGAACTATACTGATAGATTGAAGAATCCAAGACTAGGACGTGAGTTGCATCTCGATATACATCCACTATTCTTTCCAATGATATCAACTTCCCTGATAATTCAGTGGGACAGCATAAGGTATCTATCCAAAGTCGATACGTTTGCGTGTCATCTGATGAACCACTATCTGGCTCCATATCACGCTGGAGCTTAGACAATAGATCCATGAGGTTCTTTACTTGGCATTGTTGAATCGCATTATTCTTCGGGTTGCCAAGACCATCTGCCCATACCTAGATTGCCTCAGTACCTGATTTGAAGGTTATGGGAAATCTCGGGGGACATGTGACATACATGGGATAGAGCGACAAATTTGGTTTCGGGAGCCTTCTCTTCGATGACAAATTCGACGTTACCGTCCTTTGAGGCAACAAAACGCAGCACCGGATAAGAGGTAGTCTCCCGTAATATTCTTTGCACTTCGTCAATCATGATCTCATATTCCGGGCATAAACAGTTGTCCTCGACGTGGGATAATTTGTATGTTTCCATGTTGATTTGAAAGGCTTTGCACATGGCCTTTGTACATGATGAATGGTCACGGTGGCTTGCCGTTCTGTTTAGTGCAGAAAGGGAACAGACACTTGCCAGCCCCTGGTACACGTGCACTACGCGCTCTACTTCGCTTGGACACCAACCAGAGTTGACTAGGTTTGTTCGCAACCCAGAAGTGCGCCGGTTATACTCTGAAGCCCATGGAATCGCCGCTTGGCCTATCTTAGAACTGCTGAGCTTTGATGATTTGACCATTTGCTTGCAACCCGCCCGTATTGTTGCAGATATGAGTTCCCCTACGGCGGAGATGGAGAGCAGTATTCGGTCATCTACCTCACTGTGAATGTTTCCTATCATGCGGAATGTGAAAACAAGGCACTCCGTGAAGTGATCTATCAGGCCCACGGCGAACGAATCCGCTTCTATCAAAGTTTTGAGGATAGAATCAAGTACTTCAAGTGTCGCCAAATTGTTGAGGTATTCTTTTCCTTCTTCAACAATAATTAGGTGCTGGTAAAATTCGCCGTGATAGGATCTCAAGTCATCGTCGCTGAGTCCAGGAGCTTGTGCTGGCCCTTTGTTGAGGCCGCAGAATTCGGCGATGAGCCCAAAATAAAACCATGAGAGATAGAAACCCTCATTCTCTTCCTTCTCACCGGGAGATAGCATCTCCACATAAGGAATGTGGAGATCTGGGGTTGGTCTCCGCAAGACGTATGGGACCTTTCCCAGAAGTCCCTTCCGGCTTGCGAAAGTGTGAAATGGTCCATAATCCCATCTCATCCCATCGATAAACGGCGTCTTTGGGAGGGTATTTGAAGACGTAACAACAGTGAGGATATCCATTTAGTAGTGTTTGATGGACTTGCCCTAGTTTCAACAAGTGCGAGCGGGGTAGTTTGAGGTCAGCCACTCACGCAAAAGAATATGGTGCAGTCTACTATCAAGCCTTTTGTGAAACATGGCTTGAATAAAATATACCTTGTGTTTGCCCCGCCTCTGCCTGTGGCTGTTGGCCTCGGCTTTCTCGTATCCTGTGCCATCCATGAGCCTAGTACGAATACGGGCATTCAGCTGATAGCGAGCAAGACATGGGCTAGATGGCACCTAGTTTGGTAGAATGAAGTATGAAGGAACAAAAAAAATGAGCGCAGTAAAAGTCTTTCCCTTTTGCTAAATTAATCTGTGAAGCAAGAGCATGAGCGGTTAGCTGACTTGTATTTATTTCAAGTTTGCTACTGCTTAAGATAAATGTTACAAGAACAAAGAATTAGACTTTTGATGCACACATGATTTGGGGAGGTTTTTGAAAAGAATAACAACTCCGACAGCAAAGACAATATGGTTGATTTGTGATTCTTTGACTTCGGGCCTTTTGGATTCCAGGGTTTTGGTCGAGATAGCGATGAGCAGTTTTCGCACTGTCCTCCTGTTGTGTCAACAGACAACCTGAAGATGTTCCACTTCATGTCATGTCATGTTAGTAATTTAACACTGACATGACGCGGGAGACCGCTGAATTTTGCCCGAGATGGAAGCGACTGATTCAGAAATGAGCAGTCGTCGACGTTAAAATCGGGAGGCTTTACATGTGCTCTTATACGAAGATATACAATGTGAAGTGGGTCGGCCTCGGTTTCACGTGAGTTGGGTGAGAAAGCAATTTAAGGCCGAATTAGCAGATTCCGAAGCGGGTACGGGTCTGAGCCTGGCATTGTCTCCACAACACTCTTATCGTGACGCGAGCATGCCCGGAAATCGGTGCTTACTCGGACCGATCGGCCAGGGTCACGTCTCATGATAGTGCGAATAGGCAGGTTCATTGTCATCACAAAACTCACTCGTGATTAAAGCCCACTTTACCGCATCGAGATCTACCCATACGCCAAGAAACAGGGTTATATCTTCTTTTAGTTCTTAATTTGCGATCCCTTTAAACTGGATAACCCCTTTTCAAATCCGAAAAACATGAGGGCAGGGAACAATGAGTTCAACGTCACCAACTGCGTCAACAACAAAGGCGCCGCGAGCCCTTGCCTGCGAGCTTTGCAGACGTCGCAAGGTCAAATGCGATCACAATAGCCCATGCTCCAACTGCGTTTTGGTGTGTTTCCCAGTATTTCTTGGCATGCGAATAATGACTGATCGCCTCTTGTTCTAGCTCAACAGACCATGTATTCCCACCTGCCCGGCACCCCCTGCTAGGCGCAAGGTCAAGGAGGAGCTCCAGTCAAGATTGATGTATTTCGAGGCATTACTGAAGCAGTTTGAGGACGCCAGTATGGATGAGTCAATGCAAGCTGAGGGGGCGGGTGCATCACAGTACGAACAACACCAGGACGCCATTCTAGGTCGAGGATCCGCCGGCTATTTGGTCGAGCAAGACAGATCAACAACCTACACGACCAGAACTCTATGGGCGCTAGTCTACCAAGAGGTAATACCTATTGCTCTGGCACCGATTGAACAAGAAACTGACTGCTTGTCACTCAGTTGCAGAGTATGCAAACTCTTATAAACAATGACTCTCAGAGCGACACAAGCTTTGAGCAACCGCCTTGCTTGACGCCACCCGATATTCAAGAGCCTACATATATTGACAATTCTGCAGTGACTCCTAGTTTAGAAAGTTTATATCCATCATCAGGTCAGACATGGAACCTGTGGCAGATATTTTTGGATCGAGTTCATCCATTGACAAAAGTTGTCCATGGACCGACACTGCAGCAATCCATAGACAAATCCGCCTGTAACCCTGGGAGTCTCTCTTGGGATATGCAAGCACTGATTTTTTCAATATATTGCATCTCTGCCGCATCCATGACCGCATCCGAATGCCAACAGATGCTTCAATGCTCAAAAGCGGATGCCGTTCAGCAGTTTTCCACTGGGTTAAGGATGGCTCTGAACCAGGCACAGTTCCTCAAGTTTCCCACTCTACCATCGCTTCAGGCACTGACACTCTATTTGGTAAATATTTAAAACATCCCTTTTTCCTGTTATTGTTTTGACCTAGAGTGAGTAGATATCCCTCCAAGGACGGTACAACAGGGATGCGAATTGGATCCTAAACGGCGTGTGCATACGAATCGCTTTGAAATTGGGCCTTCATCAAGATGGAGAGCTTTTGGGTTTATCCCCATTCGAATCAGAGATACGCAGACGTGTTTGGTGGCAGATCATGCTCCTCGACGTAAGATTTGCCCGGGCATCGGGACTAGGTCTTACCCTTCTGCCCCAATCCGGCCATTGCAAAATGCCCATGAATTTGAATGACGCAGATCTCGACCCAGCCGCAACGAAACCTTTTCAGGATCGAAATGGCCCAACTGAGATGATTGTTTGCTTGTTGTTTTACAAATTGGGACAGCTCCTTCTAGATGGGCACACCTGCCAAGAGTTGGTGACATACAGTGAGCTGGTGGCGGTAGGGTCCGACCCTGGAAACGAATTTCAGCTGCAGAGAATCCAGGATCTGGCCCAGAGAGTCAGGACAGGCCTCGATGACCTCATGGAAAGATTCTCCGATCCTTCTGCCGGGCCATTACATGAACTGGCGACACAAATCAAGCTTGCAATCAACGAAAAAGCCGATTCCATGGGCCGCTCGCCATGCGAACAACCCGAGTGGGGTTACGAGATTCTCACGCCAAGCGACAATTTATTCAAGCTCTCAGTTGTTGCCATTGAGCAATATGTGAGATACCGAGACGTTTTGACTAACAAGGGTCTTCTATGGTCAACACTGACAAGCTTCCACCATGACGTCTTTCTTTATATGATCGTCCAGTTGTGTCTCCGCACCGCGGGGAGTTTAGTGGAACGAGCCTGGACTCAAATACCTATTGTCTACTCGCGAAACTGCGATCTATTCGATTGTGCGGGAAGCACGAGTCTTGCTTTGGCAAAGTATGTCCTGAAGGCTTGGAAAGTACGACGAAATGTTCTGCGCCTAAGGCTTAGGTGCTTCATCGAGACCCCGAATTACATCCAAGAGCTTGAGGCGATCACACTGCAGAAACAAATCATGCAGACGATAGGGTTCGATTGCAATACTTCATCATGCTCGGATAGTTTTCTCTCAAGATAACCATGGAAAGAGGAATTTTACGGGTAACCTGCCGGTTGTGGACTACTGCCAATCCATGACAGCAACAACCGTGCCCTTGATTGGAAATACTTTAAGCTGCCGCACGATGACCAGATTACTCTGGAAACCATTCGATTGGATATTATTTATTAAACAGCTACTGTATACGGATACGGATGACTGGCAACGGGATTGCATCTGATGTAGACTTGAATTTAATTTAGGAGAGACGGAGTTTGGCTTGGACAAACTACTAACCGGAGTTCGGTTTTAGAAAAGAGATAGGCATTCGGAAAATGAGAGCCATTTCTCTTAAAAGCCCGGATTTAGGCGATAACAGCGAAGAACTACGGATTCTTGACATTCGAAGTTTCTATGCTGTGATGACGCAACAGGAGGGGCAGCAACATCAAAGGAGTTGGTAAAAGCCCCGCGGAGTTCCGTCGCACCCATGGCTGTGGGGACCCACACATGAACTAGCCTACGGGTGCCATGCCCTGTTGATTATCCGATGAACCCACCCCGATGCTTTTGGCCAAGGATATGTTTTCCAACATGCAAAGGCATGCGACATCAATCGGCGTGACCGAATTTGCGAAACCCTAGTTCTTCAATTGGCGCAAGGACATTGGCCCGCCGGAAAGTCGGAGTCAAGGTCTCCTGGAATCCCGACCTGCGGCTAAAGCCCGCGGACTCCGCGGGCTTTTCACCTAGAAGTCCGCATCTCTGCTTAGGCTCAACCTCCGAGCCCTTTTCATTCCTTCAGTGTCCGCCCAGGCTTCTGGGTCCATTGGCAACAATGGTTCGCAAGTCACGGGTGATTTCGTGCCACTTTTGCCGGTCGCGAAAGCTCCGGTGCAATCGCCAGTTCCCCTGCTCCAACTGCACATCCCGCGGACTTTCGTGCCCGCCACCCACGCAGCGCCAAGCTGCCAAAGGCCCCCCACCGCTTCCCAGCAAAAACAGCGATGAAATCTTAGATCGCTTAGAGAAGCTAGAGGCTCTGCTCTCCTCCCAGGCCGCGCAGTCGTCTGGCGCCGTGGAAGTGTCGGGGTTGTCGCCTGCCCCCACGTCGCTCGGCTCTCTCGACCACCACGAGCATCTCTCCCCACAGCTCCAGACCCTCATTCAAGATGCCGTCACTATCAACAAGTCATGCTTTGGTGTTCGATCAAAAGTGGGTTTTTGTTTTCTCACAATCCGTAACATCATTGAAGTGTATTGACCGGCACCCTTTTAGGATTCCCCTTTTAATAATCTCGTCGTTCGTACATGCCCAATTCAGGCCACGGCACAGCTTCACCCCCGTCTAAGTCAGAGTCTCACAATACCTACACATATCCAGCCAAAGGATGCCGCCACCTGCATTTGGCTACCGAGCCGCGAGGAGGCCGAAATATTGACGGCAAAGTATATGAATGACCTCAGCTACACTCATCATGTTGTCCATGGCCCTTCGCTGAAGGCCTTGGTGGCCGAGGTTTACGACCAGATTCAGGTAGGGTCCTCCCAGACGGCCCCAGGGCCTCTCATTCTTCTATTATCCATATTCGCCTTCGTCGCGCACTCCTGGATAGCCGACGACGGGTTGCATATATTTTCCAATCTTAAGGAGGCAAACGCGCAGGCCCTTGCTTGGATAATGGCAGCCTTTCAGGTGCTCGATGGCTCTCAGATTTACTCCAAGACATCTTTGGAATGTGTGCAGGGCCTGACCATCCTTACCATCACAATATTTGCCGCTGAAGCCATGACGACGCGTGCTTATTCTTCCCTTAACAGGGCAATTTCCATGGCTCGAGATTTGGGATTGCACCGCCTTGATCACTACCCAGAACGCGCAAGTTCCGATTGCCCTCACTACACGGGAGTCAAGGCGGAGATGGGACGAAGAGTTTGGTGGTTTCTTGCTATAGTTGATTGGTAAAACCTCTGTGCACTTATTCTAGTCTAAAGTAATTGGAACTAACATGACTTACAGGATGGTGGCTACTTGCGGTGGTCCACAGGAGGGCACTTATTCGATTCATCCACGTCATATGGCAGTACGAAAACCCCTGAACATCAACGATGAGGACCTCGCAGATGAAAAAGAACCCCTGCCTCGACCCCTTGATGAACCCACCTCGATGTCCTATTTTATTCAGCGCTTGCGATTGGCCGAGGTTATGAGAGAATTGATTGACAAGGCTTCTTTATCCGGCTTTGATACCCTCACTATGGGTTATGATCGCGTCTTGGAGGTGGACGCAGCCATAACTCGATATCTAGATGAGCTTCCACAATTCTTCATTGACACCCCCAATCAGGACGTAGCTTCAGCACCGCGCCTGGCCCTTCAGCGACACGCCCTCATGCTGTTTGTTTATGGGCAACGATGCAGGCTGCATCTCCCATACTTTACTCGCGGGACCGTCGAGTCAGCATATGCACGTTCACGAAAGGCAGCGATTGAAAATGCACAGCTCATCCTGAACCTAGAACGGAAATTAAGAATAAGCGGACATGCATTTTCACATTCACGATTCAAACTAGGCATGGTAGCTTTTGGAATCTTCATGGCCGTTTCTACCCTGATATTTGATGTTTGCATAGTTGCCGAAGAGGACGAGAATGACCGGGGAATTAGGGAAGCAGAGGCAGCGCTAGCATGGAAAATCTTGGAAGAGGCGCAAAGCTATTCGCCCATTCTAACGACTGCAGTGGATACACTACGAGAAGTCATGAGAAAACACAAAGTGTCGCTGTCAACAGACTCTGGAGGTAGTGAGCGAACAATAGCAGGTCATCAGTCAAGAAGTATGCAGCCAGCACCAAATTACATGGTACAGGGTGGAGTAGAACTGGGGATCGGCGCGAATCAAGCTATGCAGTTCAGCTCAGGGGAGCTCCCGGAAGGCTCGTTTCCCAGGGTGGATCTTGAAGGGATTGACTGGGAGCCTCTATCGTGGTTTTTAGATGGGCCATGCATTTAGGTAGGCAGATGGAGAGTTGGGTAATTCATATTAATACTGGCATTCCCAGGACCAGCTGCTGCTCTCCCTTTACGAAGCACCCTCAACGCTTGAGCTGAGTTGCTGGTTATAGCCTGTGTGCATTGATGTACCAAGCAAGCCCCTCGAGGCTGGCTTTTGTTTTTTGAGCCCACCCTTCGGCAAAGTAACGAACTCGTGGCCTGACGATATTGGAGTCATGATCAATTAATCATAAAACAGGTGTCATGAACAGCCCGGAGCAATGTCCGTCCGCAGACAGCAGCACCTCGTACCAAAACCAACCAAGCTAGTTAAGCCGGAGTCCGAATCCCGGATGCAAGTCCATCTTCTCCCCCAATCAGGTTTGTAAGAAGAGAATTGCTACCCAAGCGTCGTCGTAGCTACCTGCCATGGCTGCAGCGAGGCTTGTCTGAACATGAGAATAAGGTCCCGTGGCCCCACCTTTATTTGCACCTGGCCCCGACCTCGACCAATCCCCATCCAGATACTCCGTCAAGTCCGCGGAGACTACTACTTGAGCCAGCACCAAAGGGGTCTACGACTCGACCATGCGACATCATTTGGCGGCCACAATCTTATCTGTGCCCATTCACTGTCGTAACCCGCAGGCCTTCGGGTTTTTAATACTTCCCGCCACGAAGAAGAAGAAAAAAAAAGGGTGAACCCCTGTGCTTGGCCGCGCTTTAATTATCCTCGCACCACGCCTTTCGCGGTTTACTTTTGTCGATCTGCAACTGAATATCTCCCACTCAAGATTTGAACCAAGCCGTGTTCACTCTGGACTTCCAATCAAGGCAACCAACGACCCCCAAGACGAATGGAACGACACCGCAAACCGTGATCGAATCGTACCACACGGCCTCCCCTCTTATCCAAAGCCCGCCATGGCAAGCACCAAGGTGGACGATCAGCTGTCTAGCGAGATCGAACCAGCCACACACACCAAGATACCGTACTGGCGGATGGTCTTTGACCAGGCAGGAGTCACGCCGGAGGTCCTAAACTTCCAATACGAAGGAGCCGGAACAGAGGAGAGCCCCTACCTGGTTCAATGGATTCCCAATGACCCCCGAAACCCCATGCTCTTCAGCACAGGCACGAAATGGTTCATTACAATGATGGTAGCCATAGCGACGCTGGCTGTAGCGCTGGTTTCATCAGCGTACACTGGTGGTCTGGCAGAGATCATGCAGGAGTTCAACATCAGCCGCGAGGTAGGGACTCTGGGCGTCTCACTCTTCGTCCTTGGCTTTGCTGTTGGACCGCTGCTCTGGGCGCCCCTGAGCGAGATGTTTGGCCGACAGGTTCTTTTCCTAACGACCTATGCTGCCCTGACAGCCTTCAACGCCGGCTGCGCGGGTGCCAACAATGCGGCTGCGTTGCTCATTCTGCGCTTCTTTGCTGGAGCCTTCGGATCATCGCCACTGACCAACGCTGGCGGGGCGATTGCCGACATGTTCCCAGCATCTCAGAGAGGCTTGGCGATGGCACTCTTCGCGGCAGCTCCGTTTTTAGGTCCGGTGCTGGGCCCCATCACCGGTGGCTTCCTGGGCATGAAAGCCGGATGGCGTTGGGTCATGGGTTTCCTTGCCATTTTCTCAGGCGCGCTTTGGATCGTGGGTGGTCTTCTTATCCCAGAGACCTATGCCCCGGTCCTCCTGAAAAAGAGAGCTGCGGCCTTGTCCAAGGCCACGGGAAAACACTACATCAGTATCATTGAGCATAAACAGGGCAGAGTTGATTTGGCCGCGGCCATGAAGGTTGCACTCTCACGGCCTTGGATCCTTCTCTTTAAGGAGCCTATTGTTTTTCTATTATCGATCTATATGGCAATAATTTACGGAACAATGTATATGCTCTTTGCTGCCTTTCCAATCGTGTATCAACAAAGTCGCGGCTGGAATCAAGGCATCGGTGGTCTGTCATTTTTGGGAATCATGGTTGGCATGTTGTTTGCCGTTGCGTACACAATTCCAGAGAACGGCCGCTACGTAAAAACCGAACAGAAGCACAACGGGTTCGCGCCACCAGAAGCTCGACTTCCTCCTACCCTCGTTGGAGCCGTTGCGTTGCCCATTGGGTTATTTTGGTTTGCCTGGACCAATTCCCCTTCTATCCATTGGATTGTCAGCATTATGGCCGGCGTACCATTCGGATTCGGCATGGTTTTAGTCTTTTTAAGCATCATGAACTATCTCATTGATTCTTACACAATCTTTGCAGCCTCTGTTCTGGCAGCCAATTCTGTCCTGCGCTCTTGTTTTGGAGCAGCCTTTCCTTTGTTCGCTACACCCATGTACCAAAATCTGGGCATCCACTGGGCTTCTTCGATTCCTGCCTTCTTGGCCCTAGCCTGCGTCCCGTTCCCCTTTCTCTTCTACATGTACGGAGCGAGAATCAGGGCCAAATGCAAGTACGCCGCCCAGTCGCTAGAGTTTATGAAAACTCTGCGACAATCACAGGCCTCGCCTGCGTCAGGCACGGAAAAGGAAAACGAGGGAACTGGAAACCCCGAAGACGATCAAGCCAACAACAGCGATGAAATAACCGTCGTTGATGGTCCTGTATTCTCCCCTATTCGGCCTCAAACGTCAACATCCCACGGGCCAGCGAGCGGACGCCAGTCTTATGACGGGAACCCGTATGCCATCGACCGAGTCAACACCAAAAATTCATTTACGTAGTCTCTTATTGACTCTAAACTTGGAACGGATCCATCTCCCTTTGTATATATTTTACAAACACTAAATTGGACTGGGTATCATGGGTTCTCATATTAGCGGTAATAATGGGCTCGTTATTTTCTTAGAATATCATTTGGGAAAAGAGCCAATATTTTTGGTGGTTATTATAATATAGACTATTGCGATACAGGAAAGTAGATATTGGTGTTGTCCGTGATTTCCTTTCACTCCCGAATGGGAGAACAGACGAGTTAGCTCTTGGGTCCCAGTGACTAGAGAGATTGCTTCGAGACTTTTAATGTTTGACGAAATCGAATGGCTGCTTGTCATGATGAGAAAATAAAGTGGAACAACCAACGCTCAATTCCATTTTTTCCCCCTTCAGCTCTCAGATCTTCCCGTTTGCTCAGCTACTGAATCTAAGTTGTATTTTATGCCGGATTTAGAATTTCGACGGTTTAGATCCCAGAACCCTGTCCCGCTTCCTCAAACTCCTCACGAAATGCGCTTGGCGCTCAACGCCAAGAATATGCCTTGACTAGTCGACTCCACCAGACCCATGACTGAAATTGTCGTGCAGCATATCCACCAGACCCGGAGCACCGCTGCGACTAATGAATCATCAGGTGATTGAGTAACTTCTGAATATGACATTATCTGTTCTGAAAACCCACCAAGCACAAGCCAATCATGTCACGCTCGAGTGCGCAAGAGTCGGCATGTAAGTCGCACACACTTCATTCATGATGTATAATCGCCCTTAACTGCTGTATAATCGGAACGCACCCTGGTCTATACTGTATCTTACAATTCGTCACTACCATGATGCTAAGTAATACAAGAGGAAGGCGGGGGCGCCGGCCCTTTGGGGGCTTCCCGCTCAGGAACAGCCTTGAGGGACTTGTAAGATGCTGGAAACAACCGCCGCGCCCGATCGCCGGGGCTCGGGCGCGCTAGGCAGGCTTGTTATTGTCTATTTAGAAGACCCGATAATTACCCAATCGGGTCAAGTAATCATCGGAGTATTGATATAGCAGAAAAAAGATGGCACAATTCATTACGATCTCACAACAGCAGATATCCAAGCGGGTCAAAATGGGCTGCTTTAACCAGTAAAATACCTGCTTTTTGAGCCAATGAAGAAGCCAGATAAATTCCTTGCAGTGAAAGTGTAAAAAAAGACAGAAAACACCTTGAGTCCCTCAAGGCATTACTCTGGCACTTGCCATCATAATTGACTGATATGGCCACCCTTCTCATTTATTTCACATCTACATTGAACAAAGCAGAGCTCGTCATAGCCGAAACAACACGGCATAAATTCAAACTGCCAACCCAGCTATTTATTGATGGGATGGTTCATTATCAGCTACCAATTTCTGAAATACAACATCCAACTCCAGACAGCTCGCCGAAAGCCACTCAGCGTGGTGACATGCCTTGTACAATCCTGTTGATGACACACTCATCTGTGACCGAGTCCAATGTGCGGATGCCGAGGATGCTGACGCAGCCGTCGAGGCTGCCAAAAAGGCATCCCATGGACCGTGGAGGAAGTTGACCGCAGCTCAACGAGGAGATGCTCTTCTCAAGCTGCCCGAGCTCATGATCAAGCCCAAAGAAGAATTGGCCTGACTTGACTCCCACCCCGTAGGAAAGCCCGATACGTTTGCTGCCATAGAACTTGACTTAGCCGCCAAAACTTTCAAGTGCCTCAACGTGCTCATTCAAGATTTAAGATATGTTCCGACACACAACTACTAGATTATGCCGACTGGGCTGACAAGTACGCTGGAGAGTCCGCTCCTGCTGATGATGGATATATCAAAATTGTCCGACACGTGTCACTATGAGCATCAACCCGTGGAATAGTCCAGTCATGACCACCTGTCTCAAACTTGTACCTGCTCTGGTGACCGGAAGCGTAATGATCCTAGAGCCCAGCGAAAAGGCGCCAGCACACTTTTGGCAGCGTTGGCACCAGAGGCAGGAATCGTACCGCCAGGAGTGATTCAAAGCCTCTCTGGGGCTGGAAAGACGGGATCCTTGCTGTCCGGCCACATGGGAGCCCCGCAAGGTCAGCTTCACCAGATCCATTGCAGAGAAGTTCGCCGAAGCGTACACGGCTGCGATGAAGGAGAAGCTGAAGACTATTGGAGACCCGGCCCGGCCTGGAACCCAAACGGGACCCCTGGTAGGCGTGTTCACCCAAGATATCAACCGCGCAGTGCGGCTGTCCGCCGAACTCAACAGCTGCGTCGTTGGAATCAATTGTGCCATCCATCTTAACCTCCAGGCTCCGTTCACCGGCTCAAAAGAATCGGGAGTTGGGAGGGAGGTGAGCCACTACGCTTTGCGTGGTTTTACGGAGCCAAAGGCCGTTTTGATCAAGTAAGTTGAATTCTCCACGCCATGCAATCCGTTCTGTGAGTATTTTGTACTAAGAACTAAATTTATCATGAACTTTATCTAAAGCAATACATGCCAGGATATTTTTCAAGAAGACGATTCATATAGCACATGATTTGATAGTCAAGACGCCGGTTCCGCTTGGCAGATTCGACTAATGTCCTAAACATTGAAACAAATCTATCTGTTGTCGTATGCCCGGTCAAGTCCTAGCCATCTAATAGGAAATCACTTGTTGTGACCTGTTGATAGTTGATGCCGCTCATCATGACCGTGAAGAGCCGTACAATTGTTGTTTGACCCAAAACCTCCAAACCTATTCTTTTTATTATATGCCAGATGTATTTCGAACATGATTCAACTAGTTTTACTAATGCTTAATGTAGTTATTGAGCCATATATCTGAAAATGAAAATAAAAATAGAATCAATAGACATTGCCCAAAGAGACGATACATGTTGGCTACTGGCTGTGCTAGGAAGAAATATCAAAGTAAGATCCCATATGAATAAAAGGTTCAAACTCAAGATGTCTTTGCAGAAAGCAGCTGATCATCTCCTTCTGGCCTGGACACTTCGTTCGTGATGACCACGATACTATCAATATCCGGTCCCGGTGTCCTCCCCCATCCGCACTCGGTGGCAACTCCAAATTTGCCAATGACCTTTTGCGCCGCTTGGATCCTCTTCCGGGTTCCAACCAAGTCATGGGCATGAACAAGTCCCAGGTACAGCTTCGTACCTTGGCCCTCCAGCGTAGGCCTAAGTTCAGAAAGAGGGCTGAAATAACTGTCCAGCTTGTCCATGGCGCTAATAGGTACCGGACAGTGCATCCAGCTGAACGGATGCGAAGCTCTCTTGACAACTTCCTGGTGCAACTCCACAACGCCGGCGAGGGATTCAGGTTCAGCAAAATGCTTGTGTTCAACGTCACCTACATGTAAACGTTAGCTGCTGTTTAAACAGTTCTATTTGTGACTTGCCGTAGCAGTAATGGATTCCCATTTCAACATCCATATCAATCATCCAAGTCATCTTTGTAATGTACTCAACCACGTGGTGCCTATCCTCGAACCAGGGCTTCAAAAGCACCCCGTCCCAGTAGTACATGTCCATCCCGAGATCAATTTGGATGGCCAGCTCGTTGTGTGGGATATACCTCTGTATTTTTCGGATTGACCGGAACAGCGCGCCTTCGTAGATGGATTCAATATCGGCCTGGAAGGCAGGGTCGATGAGAACGCCGAGAACGTTGGCAATAGTTGGCAACGACACTTGAAACTTGACATGCTTGCCTATGACGCCCTTGTTCTTTAATTTTCGGAACACCGAGTAGCTCTTGAGGGCAGCGGTGCAGTATCCAGTGTCTATCCTGAGCTTTTCAATCTCAAGACGGCCTTGTTCGACCTCGGACTGGCTCAGGCGGTCTGGAGAAAACTGCCTGCGCTTGACAAAGGAAGAATGCAGTATTGGCGGGAAGTGCTTTGCTTGGAACATAACAAAGTAGTCCCTCTCGCCAGGCTCTCCGTCCGGAATCCTCCGCAGCCCGGGCAAGCTCTCGCTGCAATACCGCATGGCTGATTCAACATCGCCACGCGGTACGCTTCCCACGAGAAGACATCCGGCAGGAGCCATTATCAAAGACAAAAGAGGTTGTAAGAACTTGCTGAATAGAATGAAGGCAGATGATCCATCATATCCCAACTCGGTTTCCGTGCCCGTAATATATAGTTGTCCAACTTCCCACCAGTTTTCAGCTCGCATAGCCACATTGCTATCATTGGAAGATCTGCCAATGCCAGGTAGACACCTCGTCCAATTATCAACCAACAAGGCTCTCGCATGTTAGCCAGGAGAAAGCACAAGCATCAATTAGGAAGTCATCCTCTTCCCAGGCCCCCTTCCCCCATCACGCAAGCGTCCCTGGTGTGCGAGATAGGCGACGCCCTGTGTTCTATTGGGCACATTGCGCTGCAAATCACTCTTTGCGTCAGTTGGCTGCTGATCAGGATGCGCAACCTGGTTGTCATTTGACTCAAGGCGAGGCCGAGAAATATGGGGGGGGCACCCAACCAAACCCAAACAAGCAAACGGGGGATTGGAAAGGAAAGGCTCGGGACACATGCAGGTGAGTCCTGCCGCCCCGTGCTTTTGTGATAGCTTCCTTCATTGGCGCGCTCCCTTCAATAAATCAGCCACCAACAAGCCAGATCTCACCGGCTAACACTCCTCCGCATATCTGTCAAGGCACTCTTCTTCCAGTAGCGCCGTTTCCAAAGCGCGATTTTTATTTTCCCTCTTCACCCGCTTTGGATCGACAAACTGCCGCATAGACGTGTTGGGTCGGTTATTTTTAGGCTACAGACCATCGCATCTCGCGCACTTGTCAATCCGAAATACCTACAATCTCAATAGAAAATCAGAAACAAGGACAAGCCCCGTGAATTTGACGATGAATAAGCATACGATGACATCTTCTCTTGTGAGGAGCTGCAGGATGTCCCCCAACTTCCCCATCGATCCCCACCCGATTTTTTGCATAATTGCTTGGCCCATCTATTTCAGCTCGGCCAACAAGACTCGTCAGACGTCAATCTCAGACATCTTTGCTCCGAAAGCTGTGGGAGGGGGCTGTGCATAGTCACATTGCGGCGGGCGTGGTATTTTGAACTGGTTCCCGAAGGGGCTCAAGCCGTGTCCATGCTCAACAGTGCCACCTATCCCTCGTATGGCGAAAAGCAAAGCAACCGAGATCAATGATGACCCAGACCAGCGAGGAGGCCAGTGAGCCTGTTGGCGTCAGTGCACGTGTTGGGAGAGCCAATGGATCATGAAATAGGCGCCAGGATCACCGTTTCAGGATTCCCAACACTAATTTGAACTTCAGTTGGCAATGCCCCAGCAGCAGCTGCCCGCTATTGGGAGGGGAAGAAGTAATGCCAATCGGCAGGTAGTTTTAATCAACGGCAAAAAGCAGTCTTACGGTATTGCATTGCGCTGCAACAAAAGCAGAACTGGTGTCGTGGTAAACAATGTTGTCAGTGAATTGCCCTACCAATATATATGACATGAAACACTCAAACAGATGGTTTGAGAATCAATTCTATGTAATTTTTATTCAAACACGAGCAAGACCAGGCCTAGCCACACTATCCCGAAAACTTGCTCACAGGTAGTCCAAAGCTAGTTCGGCTGCGTTATCACAGCCCTGGATGTCCCATCAACTAGATATTCTACCGAAAAAAAAAAAAAAAAAAGAAACACCTCGCATATCATTCATCATGTCATTCGTATTAGCTGTGTTCCATGTCAACACATTAGTCATACAATCCTAATAAATCCATACGAAACCGGGTATCTTCCATAGTAACCGCTTCCAGTTCAAACAGTAAAGCCAAGCTTGTTTCAGTGATCCATCATCTCCCGAAATCGAGAGTCTCGTGACGGACTCTGGCTATCGCGCAAAATATGACCGCCAATCGGCCTCGGGGGTGACATGGTGTATTCCGGGGTGCTTTCGTCTGAGCTGATGGGACTTACCCCTCGGGAGTCTTGGTTCAAATCTCGCTCATTCGCATCAGCTCCAGTAGTTCTCCCTGCAAGTGCCACATCGCGCATGCTCGTCGCTCGGTTGTCCAAGCTCATAGTGCTGCGGTTCAAATCCAAGCCGCGCAGTGCTGCACCCCCAAGAAAACTTTGCCTTTTGTCGCCCTGCTTCTCGTTGTCACTGAGTGACTTCCCTCGGGAGAAGCGATTCTTGATCCACCCCTTGACTCTAGCTGTTGGTGATGTCGCAGATTCATTACTCTTCCGTCGTTCATTGGATGTTATTGCCGTGTTGGTCTGGTCAGCTGTTGGAAATCCTTCTGTAAATAGTTCGTCTTGGGACTCGCCGAGGCGGCCGGTCCTTCCGTGGTAAGCCTCACATTCCCCAACAGCTATCGAATGTGGCCGAGGTCTTCGCCTGTCTTCCTTGGCTTGTCGTTTTTGCTCGGCTTTGGTAGCTCTGGCTTCCACTCTTTTGGCCTTTTCTTCCTGTTTGTCTTGCTCTGTGATACTTCATCAGCACAACGCTCGTCATTTCTGCACGTTTCAACGCACCCCTAAGCTTTCGGGTAATTTCCTTGATCTCACGCTCCCTAGCCTTTTTCTTATCCGCTTCAGCCTTCTTGGCCTCTTCTTCCATCCTCAAAGCAGCTTGGCGCTCGTGTTCAGCTGCCGCCTTCTCTTTGATGTTGTCCAAAATAGGCTGCACTCGCTTGGATGCAATCGCATCAACTTCCTCCGGTTTCATGAACTTGCCGCCGCCAATATCAACTTTGCCCTTGTTTTCGGTGCGGGACTCATGGTTGGCGTTTGCGGCTTGGTGAGCTTTGAGCTCCCACTCGGTCAACATGGTGGGGTTGACTTGGCCAGTTTCTTGGTAGACTTTTTGGTCCATGCCTTGAAGGCGGGCTGTCACATTGCGCTGGGCGACGGCCAACAATGCATCCCGATCTTTCTTGCGCTTCTTTTCATCGATTTCAGATAATTTGTCAGAAAATAATGACATCTGCTGCCGGATCTTCTCTGATTGCTGTCTATCATCAAAGTCACCGTCGCCCGAGGACCTTCGTCGCAGCTTGGCTGTAAGAGAGAACCGATGTCGCGCGTGGGATGGATTTCCGTAGTATTCGTTGAAGTCGCGATTTTTCTGGTGCTCGTTCTGCAGCTTGGCAAGTCGTTCTTGGGCCTGCTTGTATGCAACCTCCTGAAGGTCAATGTAAGGCTTCGGCTTTGGGGCTGCCGCACCAGAGTCGTAGCCATGGCTCTCCTTGGTTTGGTCCACCATTCTCTGCTGCTGGCTATACATCTTACGTGCCATCTCAACAGCAGTTGCATGCAACTTCTCGTTGTTGAGATGTTCATCAACTTCTGGTTTGACCGGTGGTTGCGACGTAAACATATTACGAGTCATTGTTGTGATGGGCACAGCGCCAGCGTTCTCAGTGGACGGCTTAGATCTGAGGGAAGCCTGGTGCGCCAGCGTGGCACCACTCAACGCATTGGAAGCGGCCAACGATTTGCCAGGATAAGACTCAGAGGTTTGAGGCGCGGCCGGTGTGGAAATGGCTCGGGGCCGCATACCTTTCATTGCTCCTTGGGTAGCGGCAAGTGACCGCTGGCCCTGTAAAGATTTAGCAGAAGTTGAAGCATGGAGTTGTCTCGTCGAGTTTGCGCGGCTTGCATTGAATGCTTGGGTGGCAGCAGAATTTCCCCAGCCATCTTGGGGGCTCCTCGGAGCTGCTGTCATCTTATTTGCGGATTTGTTTGCAGACTTGTTTGCGGCGTTGGCTGAGCCGACGGCCAACAGGGCGGCTTTGGCGCCATCTGGATTGGATACAGGCTCCCACGAAGGTGCCATCTTGTAATCCTTGGCAAGCACAGCGGCCGCAAAGGCCGTAGAAGTGTTATCGGGCTTCCAAGACTCGGGAGGTTTTTGGCTGGACCATCCAAGTGAAGCAGCAGCACTAGCAGCAGCACCATCCGGGCGGAGACCAGAAGACGGATAGCTAGGAAGGTTGCGGGGGTCAGCGTATTTGAGGCGGCCACCATGCCCGGGACCTATTCGCATGTGAGTGAATTGACAGGCCGGGGGCCGAAGGGACCGGGGGGTGTCTGGGTGCGAATGGGACATTGTACATGTACACGTACCTGGGGCCGGTGCTGACGAGGTTTGGATCATTGTTGCTGGCGGGGAGTGGCCCGGGGGATGCGTCCGTGGGGGAGGTGATCTAAGACGTCTGCGTCTCGAAGCCGCTGTTTCCTCCGATACGAGATGTAAGCGGCTGCTTAGAAACAGGCTAGGCTGGTGCGAGCGCCAGTCGGGCAATGGCCAGGCGGCCCAATATGCGAAGTGACCGTCTGGGAATGTTTAGGATGGTTGTTTGATCAACGTATAGGTCGATGACGGGTGTGGTGGGAGAAGTGTGGCGCAGGGTTTGTCGGGTGAGGCAATGTGGGATCCGTCGGTAGAATTCAATTCGATCTCGGGTTTTTTGCTCTCGGCATACAAGTGGTGCATTCGAGAAGAGGATGCTTCAAAAATGGGGTTTTGCAGGGAGCTGACCAGGTTAGGGTGGCGACGCGTAGGTGGGTTGATATGACGATGAGGTAGCGACGTAGGACCATCTGTTTCGTGTACAGGTCTGGCAATGGGGTCATGGATTGAAAGCAACAAGGGATCCAAAGGTGGGCTAAATGAGAAAGAATAAAAGGAAAAAGCAAGGAAGTATGCCCTAAGACTGAAAGGCACAGCAGAAAACACGAGGGGTAGAAGACGAGGATCAAGGAAAGATAAAATAATGGCTTCAAAGACCGAGTTTAATCTCGACCGAGACAATGACGGTGATATCAGACGAACAGCCAGTGTACCTAGCTAAAGATACAGACAGGGCCCGACGGCTGACGATGGTGCGGCTGGCTTCCTTCCCGCACGCAGACTAACCCAGCCCAGTTGGGCCCAAGCCATCGAGCCAACAGTGATCAGCCTTCCTATCCCTACGTCAGGGTCCGCACAGCTCATTCTCCCATAATAGAAGCATCCAAGTCCACCCCAGTCATACCAACTCGGGGCCGGAGGCTCGCGGGCGCAGCAGCAGCAAAACGTAGGCAAACTACCCCAGAATGGGTCCTGACGTCATGGGTCCCTCAATGATGATCTCAAGACATTAGGACATTGGCACTAGCAGCCAAGCGGACCCCCCGGTCACAGTGAACGGCCAGTGCGTGCGTGATACGAGAGCGCTGGGACAGAGACCTTGATGTTGTTCCCCGTCACACACAATCATGTGAATCCTGCGTCTGTAGCGCCCTATGAGCAAGCAAGTATTGGCGCAGGTGAAGTCAATGCAGCACGTTTTGTCCTCGCACAGTTATTCCAAGACATGCGTTTCTGGGTGCTGCGCTGGGAGGACACGCATACACTGGGCACTCGATTTGTGTCACCTTCAACCGCATCGTGTGCCGGCGCCTTGCCACTATTCCCATTCTCAATCCAGCAGCGCCTACACTGAATCCAATGTCTCAGCACGCCACTGCCCACACCACCATCCGCACTGTGCCGCTAGGTGCTAATCTTATCGTCATCCAACATAGAAGCCACTAGCTTGGGCCTTCTAGTCCCTCTAAGCTAGGCGGAGATCTCCCAAGCCACCAAGCAGTACCAAACTCTTTTCGCGCCTCGTCCAACTCAATCTCTCCATCCAGGAATGCACGCTTGACGTATGTCCCGGCATTGGGATCGACCTCCGTTCCTTGCTGGTTTCCTACTGGCCTCTGAAGAGGGGTCACAATCGCCCCTGGTGGGCCTTCTCTCGGATGCCGAAACCCCCGGCTGCGACTCGGTGGTCCGTTTAATTTGGTGTCCTTGATCAACGACTCCCGAAAATTATGAGCCATTGGTAGTGAGCGCCAGGTTTTCGGATTGTTTTGTTGGGCAGCCGCTCAAAGACTTCACCTCGAAAACACACACAATATAGGAAAACCTAATTTATTATTGTGATGGGGTCGGAAACAGCAGCCTCAGCAAGGATAAGTGTAGGTAGGGTAGGTCGGATGATCTGTCAGCCCGGTCGCAACACTGGGAGTAGTAGGATGAAAGCCTCTGGTCACAGCACTGGGTTGGCAACACAACTTCGTCTCGATTTATGATTATGATTTTGGCTCTATTTTGAATATTTCTTTTGGGGGACCGTTCGATCCAAGGGATCTTACGATGTTTGTGATATTTGTTTTGACCTGGCTAATGCAGGTCATTGTTTTACTTTGTTACCTTTACTGCTGCTTGTAGTAGTCTCAAAGACAGTCACATTCGTCACTCAAAATTGCATACCAGTTCCCGTCATTTTGGCTTTGATGTGTGGTTGTTCTACACCAAATCATTCTCCCCATTTTATTATCAACATCATTATTGTTTTATATTTCCAGAGGAGAAAATTAGGACCCTGTATCCTCACCCTACCGTTCTGTAGGGTAGCTGTGGAACCACAGGGGTTTGTAAAATCTCAAGTTCGTAAAACATTGGTGCAATTCGCTCGTTATTCATCCAATCTTACTCATCGCCTCAGCCTCAGTGCGAGTTCGTATACATACAGAACACGTTTTAGACATCATCCCGCACACGAAAACATGCCTGATTCGGGCGATTTTGAGAACGTCCTCAACTTTCGAGATGTGGGCAAGACTGTAAATGATTTTCTAGGGGAGAGGTGAACAAAATATCGCCCCAAAGACACCACTGCTCTACCGGTTCTAACCGACGCGAACACCCACCAGGCGAGTTCGAGAAGGTCTATTTTATCGATCTGCAAGACCAGGTAGGAAGCAAGGTGACAGGCCTCCCGAATTGCATGCAAGGGCTCACAGAATATCCCTCAGATGATGCCACACTTGCCGATAGGGAGCACATCAAGGATGATCTCGGAGTGAAGACGGTGATTGACTTGAGAACAAAGTATGTGGCCCATGAAAACTTCATGATCGGCTCGTCCCGCTCTGATACCTGTTTAGGACAGAGCATCTCAATAAAGAAAAGAAACGCAAAACACAGGCCAACGATCCTTCTCGCGTTAAGCTCAATGCTGCCCTAGCAGAGCCTGTGTACATACCTGGACTGGACTACCAAGAGATTAAGATTACCGGCCGCCCCCTCGAGAGGTTTTGGTTGAGCCAGCTTGGTTGGTGGGATCTCCTGTGAGTTCAAGCCACCCCGGAGAGGTGGCCAACTGGCTGAGATGGAAACTCGACAGGCATTTCTTGTTCCTATTTCTGCTCGGATATCGCATGGATGCCATAAAGATTATTGGTTCACGTGTCATGATACCACGTGGACTGGTGGGCCTGGGTCTTGACACGCTTGACAACGCCACCGTCGAGATTAGGGAAACACTTTCGCTTTATGGCGACGCCGCGGCATTACCTTCAGTGGTTCACTGTACACAAGGAAAAGATCGGACAGGTAAAATGGGCATGCATTCTCCGGCTCTTTATTAAAGCTGACCTGTCTACAACCAAAAGGTCTGGTGTGCGCACTGGTACTGATGATTTTGGGAATACCCATCTCAGCCATTGAGTACGATTACGCCCTTACCGATGAAGCATTGATACCCGAACGAAAGGAGAGATTGGCCGAGATACACGAGATTGGCCTCACGGATGAGTGGGCATATACTTCCAGAGACATGATTGTGGGTATAGAGCGGCACTTGAATGATGAATATGGCGGTCTGGATGGATATCTCGACCGTATTGGGTTTGGATCAGAAGATAAATCTAGGGTCCGCGAGGCATTACTCTATTGAAAGTGGTAGGATTGCGGACAGTAGAGATATTACATTACATATAATGCTAGCTCATCGTGTTTTGGTGAGGTGAACCACACTGTCTTGGCACGACAATATAGTTAAGAGCCAGATTGAACCAGGAGATCACGTCACATATGAGAGACATCAATCTATGTTTTTGATTTTCGATATCTTTCTTTATTTCTTTCTAAAGCGGCCTTGCAGCCAGCATCTATACATTTTAATCTTCTCTGCTCGGTTAACAAGCATGCGTCTGTCAACCCCGAGGTTCTCGATCTCGAAAAGTTCGGGCATGTCGGCAGCACTGACTTCTCCTTCCAGTGGCTCGGTCCTGGCAGCATCGCTGGCGGCAAGATCCTTGCCCTTCCAGATATCATCGAGTTCATCCTGGTCAAAGAAGTACACACGGGTTCCATCGCCTCGAAGATAAAAATTTTCCTCAAGATAACGGCCCTTACGGAACCGAACCTGGGCCAGATCTCCTCTTCCATAGTCTCGGAAGCAGACCAGACCGCCAGGTTTGAGGAGTCTGTGAACATTGCGCACAGTTTGTTCCCATTGACTTGGGGCGAGAGCAGAGAAGATGAAAATCATAATAGCAACATCTACGGACCCTTCCTCGAGGTCAGGTGGGAGGCTATCACTTGAAGCATCCCACACATCTGCCTGTATAAACTTCGGGTCGTATTGCTCATGGTTTCGCATGACGTCTACGGCAGTTTTGGAGTAGTCGCAGGCGTGGACCTTCAGCTGTGGGTTTTTATTATTGGCCAAGATGGGAAATGCGGTGTTACCGGCACCAGCACCGATTTCCAAGACGACCTTGGGACCGGCGTTCTCCTTGGCTACCTCGGACAGGACAGGGAATTCTTGCTGTAGCCACTTGCGGTTTTTGAAGAAATTGGCCTGATTGTTCTTGTAAAACAAATTCCACCATTTGGCGGGGTCCGTATTGAACTTTTCTAGACGATTGGTTAGCACGTCTGTTCAAAGCCGCTGTGGAACAATATATAAAGACAGTATAAAAGTGGTGTATCAGATGGGAGCGAAAGAATTGAAGGTAAGTTTTGTCTTCAGTAGAATCAGATGAACTATGCATTTGGTTTGGAATCATCATAAACACCGAGCCGAGGGCCCGATTCGAGTGAATCAAGGAAAGAGATTACATACTTTTTTCGAAGTCAGAGACAGGATGTTGGCGTTGTTTAGCATATTGTTCCTCAGCGTGTGCTTTGTACGCGTCGTCGGTCTCAACATGATCCCAGGCGTTGAACTCGAAGACGTTGTCTCCTTCATTCAGATATCGGCTACCAAATTGGAAGGGATCGGTTCGCTTCAAGTTGTTGGCAGGGTCGTGTGATCGATGAGGCGGAACCTGGCCAACAGTCTGGGCCTCAGAGTCCTTGATGTCCAACGCGGCCATGTTCTCGATAGGGACGGGCTCGGCGGTTGGATTTGAAGCGACAGCATCGCCACTTGGCATGGTTGACGCCATCGTAGACATAAGGCCCAGAGCATGCACCCGCAAGCGGAAGGGTTGATTGCCTTTGGCAACACGAGATTACGTGCTGCAGATGTAAGGAAAAAGGGTGTGAGTAGACCAAGGAAAATTTTCGCCGCCGATGGATTTTGTATAGAATTGTTGGATTGTGGGGCAGTGGAGAAGAATGATTGGCTTTGGTCTCGGATCGGGTCAAAGATAATGCGATAGCTGTCTTGATGGAGCTAGTGGAGCCAATCATGTCGTGGATGGCAATCTAACATCAAGTCTCCCGTGTCCATTTGTGCATCCGTTGAGAGGTCAAGTGGCCGACAAGCCCCTTTGGAGACACCATTTCGGGTCAGCAATTGCCCAAACGTACGACTAACGGTATTCAACTCTTCTACGCGACCCGTTTCCACCCGTCCGCTTTTATCGGCATGGCTCCGTCGCTTGTGCAGCCGCAAGGCCACCTATCCCCAATTGAAGTTCGCCAGCTTGCGGAACAAGCTCCTGCCATTTTGCAAAAGAACCCAAAGGAAATCTCCGCGTCGCCCCTTTCCTCGCTCTTCTCAGCCCCCGAGACCGCCGACTTGTGGACAATTTACGAAAACCTTTTACTTTCATGCCTTCGGGCAAGTGATGACGAATCGGCGCACAAGTGCTTGGAGAGACTGGTGCTACGGTTTGGCGGTAATAATGAGCGAATCATGGCATTGAAGGGGTTGGTGAAAGAGGCAGAGGCAAACAACCAGAATGAGCTACAAGCAGTGCTCAAAGAGTACGAGGATATTCTCGAGGAGAACAATGCAAACATCGTGAGACGGGTTTACAATAAATCATGGGGCACATCGCTAATATCTTGCAGCCTATCGCAAAGAGACGAGTGGCCTTGCTTCGGTCAATGGGCAAGACTTCTGAAGCGATTACATCTTTGGTATGGCTTCTTGAATTTAGTCCTACAGATGCCGAGGCATGGTCGGAACTTGCAGATCTCTATCTGGCCCAGGGTCTATACTCCCAAGCTATTTTCGCACTGGAGGAGGTGCTCGTAGTGACACCGAATGCCTGGAATGTACGTGGCCCCATTGATGATTTGTTTTCGGACCTACCGCCTGACAAATAGTGTCTAGATCCAAGCTCGTCTGGGGGAAGTCCTTCTGATGGCAGCAAATGTCGGGACTGAAGGCCCCCCACAGAAATACCTTGCAGAGTCTTTGAAACGATTTTGCCGAAGTATCGAGCTCTGCGATGATTACTTGCGAGGATATTATGGCTTGAAAAAGGTGACGGAGCAAGCTGAACTGACAACCAAGCAGATCGCTAACCTGGTTTTAGGTGACCGACACCATTCTCAGCGAACCCAGCAAGCTCAAGAAACAGGTGGAAGGCGACGATTTTTCACTACCAGAACAGTCGACTATCGAGAAGCTTAACCAGGCAGCAACCAAGAAGTTGGCCGAGATTGTGCGACGGTATGGGGCACAAGAACCATTGTGGCAGGGGTATAGTGCAGATGAAATTGCTGCCGCCAAGGATCTTCTCGACAAGTCATCGTCGAATGTGGTTCGGTGAAGATAGATTTGCATCAGGGCTGCGCAACCCGGTTGTTTGGTTAACATGCCGGGCTTTTTTGCATCCTGCGTAGGGTAATGTGGGACATGAGGCCGGCACTTTAGACTGATCGATGGTGATAGTGTTGCCCCTGACTAGGCAAGTCCTTTAGACACTGACACGGCACTGACAGGAGATTGTGGGTGGGAGACAGGCATTCAGCGGATCTGAGACCCTCCAAAGGCTCACTCGATGCGTAGTGCTGGGAGGCGACAGGGAACCTGAGCATTTAGCACGTGGCGCCACTGAAGAGCGGGTGGCGGGGAAAGGCCTTGTCAAGTGGAGACAGGCAAAGTTGGCCAAGGAATCGAGGGTCAAAAGTTGCCGAGTTTGAGCCTGGGAGAGCAAAGCGGCGGAGGTCGTGATCAGACTTTGGGGCGAGTAATTGACAACTAGCGGATGACGCGGGCTTGGGCACAAACAAATCACGGCCAAGGAAGATGATAGTTTCATTGCGTTTGTACAGTAATATCAGGCTCGTTGGGCTTTCCCGAGCTGACAATTACCACATGAGGATCATACACTACTAGCACTGGCATGCAGGCGTAGCGCGAGGTTTGGGTTCCAATGCGACAGAAGACAATTAAAAAAAAGCATGGATGTTGTTCGTGCCGACCCGGCCACAACTGAATCATCTGCGCAAGGGTGGAATTGTCATGTTTTGGCCCACTGTTGCCCAATGCTGGTCTTATCCACGGTCCATCAACTGTTGGGTATCCATAGTTAGGGAACGAGCCTTGTGGGTTCGGGCGATGCGTAGTGGAGAGTGGTTTTGTGCCTCGGGGGAGCCCGCTCCCTTGGAATGGAGACGGCGATCCCATGATCCATCGAACAGGTGCTTGGATCTTGGGTTCTATTGAACTCTGAGGACTGCCACCAGGTCACGATGTCGACCCAAGGTAGTAACCGGGATGCCCTGCTTCGGGGCTGTTCCACGGATAGCGTCTGGCCTCAAAAGCTGCTTCTGGAGCACGAGCCCCCGAACGGAAACTAGCATACCAAAAAGGTATGTAGACGTGCCTCCGGGGATTGTGCCCCGACGGCACAAGGCCTGGCTGACACAACTGATTGTCCACGCTACTGCGCATCATCATTCGTCAAGAAACGGGTGGGTAAACATAAAGGTGGTTTTGGGAGCCCGCCAGAGAGGGGCGAAGCCGACTTCTTATTACATGGGTTAAGCATAAGGCACCCAGAAGGCGGCCAAACTTGTACACTTGTGGATGCATCACCTCATGTAAGTCTAGGTATATGGCAGAAACGAAACCAAGTAGGCCCAGGGAGCCCATGCTGTGACCCCACCTGCCATGGGCTCGCATCTGTGTTCAATGCTGAGTTGGCCACTGGCCGGCTCTCCCCAAATGGTCTAGCTATGGGTCTCCAAATTTGAAGTTTGAACGGGTGTGGAAGGTTAGGCGTCAAGACGTGGCCTCGAGCGTCGGGACCGCATACGTCCGCATCGTGAGTCTGCCAACCAGCGCTGGTATGGTGGCAGTCGATGCAGCATGATGGTGCGAGAAAACAACACGGCCTGTAGGCGAAGGGGGTTAACCAAAGCATCGATGTCAAGGAGCGGGTGTGATATAAGTGATGTGGTTTGCCGAGTTATGCCAGGAAAGAAAGTAGCAAAAAGTGATTGCCTCTTTTTGCGCGTGCTTGCACTCCTAACGAAACACTTGCGGAGCCGATCGTGATCATGATGGTGAACATATCGACGATGCCATATACCTACACCGAAACGACTTAGCCTTTGCTTCTCACGCCAAGACGACAAGACACTGCCTTGGGAACCAAGTTCCCCCAAAACCTACCTGCCCTCGGTCCGTTCCGGTTTATGCGACTTGCACATTTAGATGACGGCGATATATACAAAAATGAATCACCGACGGTCGGGCAGACCCCCGGAGTGCGCTGAAATGAAATGCATCCCCTTGAATTTTGACAGTCATGCTTCATGAATGCAGGTCGAAATGGAAAAAAGGGACCCCAGGCACAACCACGAATCGCGATGCAGATGATCGGTATTTGCCCAGTAGCTAAAGGCCACCGGTGTGGTGAGCTTCGCCCAGGTTGAAACGAGATACGGGATGTACGCCATCTTAATTGGCTCGCTGGGCGGACAAGATGCACCCGACATCAATGGCCAATTCAACGTGTTTCTGTGCTGGCAAAGACCGTGAATTCCGTTGTTGCCTGCCCAGGTATGCAAGTTCATCGTTGTCTCACGTTTTCAGTGCATGTCAATGGGTATGATTGATTGTCTGCCTGGGAATTGTGTGTTCACATAGAGCCCACCGCCTTTGTTCGACCTTTCATTGCCTACCAAATCCCGCTCTGCGCACTCCCCATCTCTCATATTCCGCATCCTCATTGCATGCCCTTTGAAGTTCATATCTGACGCTCAGGCTCTAAAACAAACAAGAAAAAAAAACTATTTGATATAAAAGTATGCATCAGCTGTGATTTGTGTGAAATATGTCTTTCTCCCCCTCTCCACACGGCTGTGAGAGAGTGAGTCAACAAACCACGAACTGCACGCACCCTAGCGGGGCAGCGTGGCAACTGTCGCAGCAACAGAAGCAGCAACACCTGCGACAACATCTGCGGCCAGTGATTTGCAGACGGGACCTGGCACTGCCGCGATTGACGGTTAGGGTTCTTCTGGCCTTTATCCCCCCCTTTCTTTTCCTGCTTTCTTTTTCTTCTTCTCTCCCATTCTCTTCAACGGAGTTGTCTTCAAACTTTTCCTTTTGGCCTTCCCTGCCATTATATCAATAATTAACCTGCGGACAAGACAGAAAGCGGTACCCATTTCGCCTTCCATCGCTGTCCCTGTTATCGTGTTTTTCAAACTGAAGCCGGTGATCGCTCCTTTGATCTTAGGCGACACCCCAACAACACTGCCCCCCACAGCGACCTTCCACACCACACCACATCGCCGCTAGAAGCCGAGCTACGATTGTTCAAAGCGACGTGCCGCGGTGCTCGGACAACAACAGCAACCACACACCACTCAAGCCATCACTTGACCTTGTGATCATCCTTAATAGGTGGAAGCTTGTACTAGGAAGCTGCCTACCGAAGTAAAGCAACAGGTATGTTCTTTTTAACTCTTTATGTGTGTTTTCCCTTAATTGCCTTCTTCATCGTCCCCCGAATACCGTTACAATGGTGGACCATGTGATCACCACTTGCCGTAACCAAGAGGAACAAAGCAAATTAAGCCGCGCTCGATTTGCATGAATTGACGATGCCGTCACTACTCCGCCAATATTGATGGCATGGCCTGTTTCAATCCCCTCCGACCCATCCCTCCATCCATCCTTCCGCACCTAACAGGAAACCTGTTCCCGGCTTCTTTTGGCCATGCCCCTGTTTCTGGGTTCTTCCATTAGGCTCCTGTCGGTGGGCCCCACTGCTTTTGGGCATCGGCATCGCCCACACGCCGTGGCCCTAAGCCTTGGGGCGCACGCAAAAAGCTTAGGCCAGGACTGTGACCGCCAAGGATAAGCCAGGAGCGCCCAATGGCCCCGGTGGACCAGTCATTGTTGGGCCCAGCCGCTGCGCCAGTGCCAGCCCAAGGAGCGCCATCGAACAGGGCCTATCGACGGCCCAAGGTGAAAGGGCCAGGGTACCCCGAGGTCTGGGCGGCTGAGAATAGTGCTGTGCGTGTGCGTGTGCGTGTGCGGTGTACTGGCACGCAGCCATCAATCTGCCCTGTCCTGCCCTGCTCCATCCTTCGTCAACTGAGTCAATGAAATCGATTGGGTGGATGCGGGTGGATGGATGAATGGATTGAACCAGGATGGGACAAGCGACTTGGTGCAGAACATTTAGGACAAACTACATTGGCTCCGATGAGAGTCCAAGGCACTTTCGGGGCCATGTCTGGGAGCCCTGTAGTCGAATGGCGGGGATGCTCGCATTGACACATGGTTTGGTTTGCGACCTGGGTCGCCGCAAGCCGCCCTTCGCCGTCCTCTCACACTCCGATGAGACGGCTGCTGTGACCGATTAGGCCCGCTCGATACTGCCGGTCCGGGGGGTGCTGCTGTTGTCGAACCCAGCGACCAATCCCTTCACAACTTTGCCACTCCTGCCCAAAATTGCTGACAGGCTGTTGTGCTTCCAATTGTCGCCTTCCCATTGTCTTCCCGTTGGCTCGGTCGTCAGATTGTCCGCTCCCCGCCAGCCATTGATTGATTGCCTGCTTTGGTTACAGCGCACGTTCACACACGCATTCAGCATACATCACATCCACATTGAATCAGTCACCAACTCACCTTTTGACCAGACTTTGCTTCTCACTCACAAGGGCCCGTTGGCTCGCAACGCGAATCTATCCGCTGTCGCCGCCGCTTCAACTCGAGCGCCGCCTATCTGCTTGCCCTGCTTGCTGTTTCAGCTGTGGGCATCTTTGGCGCTCGCTGCCTGGCCAGTGACCCATAAGTACGATCTGGGCCCCTCACCGCCGATCGTCCCTCTGAGTTCTGCCGCCCTCCATCCCTCCCGAAAAAAAAAAGCACCCATCCCTCCTCCTCTACCCTTGCAGCCGCCGCCAACATATCCACCCAGCCCACCTCGTTGCGCCTGACCTTTGACGCAAGCCTTACCCTCCTCGATCAAGCATCTGTGCAGGCCTGTCCTTGATTTGCCGACACCGCACTGCATCCTAGAGACAGGAAGCACCCACGCTTCGTTTCGCTTTCCCCCGTCTCACTGCTTTTTTTTCTCTCCCTCTTCTTGTCACGCCCCTCCTGCTCTCGTGGCGCATTTGCCCAAGCCGACCAACCCCTCACCTCTGTTGCGCAAGTCCAATTCCTCACCACGACCCTCGCACCGGCCCTGTTTTGTCTGTTCTCTCTCACTGCCGCGATAGCTTGTCTGTTACAGCCCCCAAACCAACTCACGCAATCCTCGGCGCCGTTGGGCCTTGCCCTTAACCCCTCCCTACCCACAGGTCTCCGTTGCCTTCCCAGATAACAGCGCCTTTGCTCCGGCTTTCTCTCGCAGATCGTCGTGGGTAGGGCATTTATCAGCCAGCCATTGCTATGCCGTAAGTCTCCTCCTCCCCTCCTTTCTCCTTCCCCTTCCGCACACCCCCCCTCGTACCTTCATGCCAATTTGATCGCATTTTTCGTGTCCTTACCTTGCGCTGAAATCGCCAGACTCACTACGCGCGGACCGACAACCCGAGGAGGTAATACCACCATTACCATCAATCACGATTCCACATCCCACTCCACTTCATATAATAGCGAGGAAGACTCGTCTCACGACTTGGGTTACTCCTCGACGGAGGAAGACCTGTACGACGACGAATACGACGACGAAGACGAGATTGAACCCTCCGACTCAGCATCAACTCACTCCGACCAGCGTTATAACCCCCGCACTCACAACGTCCTTCAGCCAGCGCGACAGCACCACCACCCACACCGGGACCATCGTCCAGAACGAACGGTGTATCATCGACAGGGACATAGCGGCCGGCAGCCGCTGGCTGCGGCAAGTCCGGAGTCTCCTGATGAGTACGCTGCAGCTCCCTATGGCCAGCCTTATCCCCAGAGCGCCCAGAACGCCAGGTACTATGCTCGTCGGCAAGGTCAAGCTTATCATCCAGGCGGCGGTGCTCATGTAGCGCCCTACCTGGGAGGCTATCCGGGCGGCCATCCAAACGGCCACCCAAACGGTCACCAGAGCGGTCACCCAAACGGTCATCCGAGTGCCCAGATGGTCCCCTTCGGCAATTATGCCAACCCGGGCAACCCTTACGGTGGCCCAGGTCAGCCTGGCCAGCCTGGCCAGCCTGGTCAAGCTGGCCAAGGTGGCCCCGGATACTTTCCAGGAGGTGAAGGGGGCAGAGGGATGCATGACATGATGCCGTACCAATATGGCCCTGGTGGTTACTATAGCGCTGCACCTGGATACGGCGTGCCTCAACATCTGCAGCCATACCAACAACTTCCTCCCCCCCGCCCCCCCTCCACTGAACATCCCGCTACTACTAGCAAAGAGGTAGTTGTGGCTCCAAAAGAAGACCCTGAAAAGATTCGACTCGAGGCCGAAATCAAAGCGTTTAAGGCTGCCGAGGAGAAGGTCAAGGCCGCCGAGAGGCAAAGAGAGCTCGAAGCCCAAATCCGAAAGGACGCCGAAGAAGCTTTCCAACAGAGAATGGAAGCTATGCGAATCGCCCAAGAAGAAGCCAAGAAAGAGATTGAAAAGGCTCGCATTGAGGCCGAGAATGCTGCCCGACAGCGAATCGAGGCTGAACGAAAGGCCGAAGAAGAACGTGCAAGAAAGCATGCTGAAGCTATGAGAGAAGCGGAGGAAAAGGCCCGACTTCGGTTCGAAGCCGAACTCAAAGCTGCTGAGGAGATGAGAAAGAGAGAAGCAGAAGCTCGCATCAAAGCCGAAGCTGATGCCAAGGCGAGGTTCGAAGCTGAGATGAAGGCTGCTGAGGAGGCAAGGAAGCGTGATGCTGAAGCCAAGGCCTTGGCCGAGGCTGAGGCCAAAGCCAAGTTCGAAGCCGAAATGAGGGCTGCTGAGGAGGCCAGAAAACGAGAGGCTGAGGCCAAGGCTAGAGCTGAGGCGGATGCTAAGGCCAAATTCGAAGCCGAGATGAGAGCCGCTGAAGAACGCGGCAAGAGAGAGGCCGAAGAGCGAGCTCGGGCAGAAATTGAGGCTAGAAGGAAGTTTGAGGCTGAGCTTAAGGCTGCTGAAGAGAGGAGGCAGAAGGAAGCTGAGGAGCGAGCTCGGGCTGCCGAAATGGCTCGAATCAAACTTGAGCAGGACATGAAGGCCGAGGCCGAGGCCAAAGCTGCCGCAGCTCAGAAGGCTGCAGATGAAGCCGAGCGCCTCTTCAGAGCACAACAAGCAGCTAGAGAGGCAGCAGCAGCGGCTGCAGCTGAGGAGGCGGAACGCGTGAAGAGGTTGGAAGCGGAAGCCAAAGCCAAGGCCGAAGCTGAAGCTGCTGCCAAACTTGAGGCTGATAGGGCTGCCGCTGCCGCCGCTGCCGAAGCTGCCGCCAAGGCAAAGGCTGAGGCGGAGGAGCTCAAGCAGAAAATCGAGGAAGAGACCAAAGCTAAGCTCGCCGATGCCGCAAAGGCAGCCGAGCAGGCGCCTATTCGGTTCAAGGACGCCGTCGGTCGAAAGTTCAGCTTCCCATTCCACTTGTGTGCGACATGGACGGTATGTGATGACAATACCATGATACCCTCATGATTATTAGGCGTTCATTGTAACTAACTTTCTTTGACATAGGGTATGGAGGAGCTGATTAAGCAAGCTTTCCTCCAGGTGGACGTACTTGGACCTCATGTCCAAGAGGGTCACTACGATCTTATTGGACCTGATGGCGAGATTATCCTTCCCTCGGTTTGGGAGAAGGTGGTGCAGCCGGATTGGGCCATCACCATGACTATGTGGCCAATGGACAAACTCCCTCCTGTCGGACCCAAGATGCCACGCCACGGTGGCCCAGTCCCTATCGGCCGACCCCCAATCATCCCCGGTGGTGGCATGCCTCCCATGGGTGCTCGCCGACCTGGCCAGGGCATGCCTCCCGGCGGCATCCCCCCACCCCCGGGCTGGCACGGCCCCCGACCTCCGGGTGCCGGTGGAGCCGCTCCCAACATTATCAACGTTGCACCTAAGAAGTCATCCTCCAAGAAGAAGGCCGCTGCTGAAGCGAGCAGCTGGGGTGCATTCTTTGCCGGCAAACCTCCTAAGAAGAAGTGAGTGACCTGTTATCCCTTTCATTCATTAGATACAGGAGCTGACATGAGAACAGGTCACACAGGAAATAAAAAGCTTGTGGTCTCGTGACTGTGAAACGATATTGTGGAATTTGACATTTTTACGCAAACTCATTTTCTTTTCTTTAACCAGATACCTGGGCGAACCAAGATTTGCCATTTTCTTTCCTCTCTTACGAGACCCCACTCCCTTCTCGAGGTGGGCTTTTTGTGATTCTTTGGATTTCAGAGGCACATGGAATTTCCCTCGTCATTTACTCTAGCACCACACATTTGAGGAGTCGCGAAATATCCTATGCATTTGGATCGGAGTATGATGACACGGCTAAATGATATTTGGGGGGGGGGGGAAATGGAGTACGATCCAAAGTGCCCTAGGGCTCTCAAGTCTGGGGATTGGCGCACAGACGACGTTTTTGGTTTGAACGAATGATGGATGATGGATCAGCAAATTTGGATATTAGATGGGGTCGCTTTAGACAACCTGTTGTGTTATGTAGAATGATTTTGAATTGAGAAAAAAAAAGCAGGACCCTGGCTCTACAAGTGTCTAACTTAGTCTAATGCGGTAAAGCGCTCTGCCATGGGGCAACTTGTCATGAGTCGTGAATATAATTTACATGGACACACTGGTGGTTTGTTGTTGGGCACTGGAAGGTGTTGATGCCCTTCATAGCCTTCTTGACCCGAGTTTCATGCGAGCTTGCTTTTCAAAAGCCTCAATCATTAAGCCGGCAACTTTGTCGGATACGGCAGCGCTGACAGCAGCATAAAGCGGGTTGGTAAATTGGAAGTTGATAGCTAAATGGACATAGGTCAAGGGTGATGGTGACCCTGAGAGTTCCTTGACTGTCCATCGCGTTACCAGACTTCGGAAGACGGTTGAGGCATCTGGTCCATCGTCCCCAGGTTGCGTTGAGCCGCTGATGGCTTCGACAGAGACTCCAGGAACGCAGCGCAGATGGCTCGTGAAGACTTCGTCGAAACCGCCCCAACCAACATGTAGATCGGCAAGTGTGGGCCACCGACGGCCAGTGTCGTCCGGTTCCGACCAGCGGGTGACGCAAGAGCGGGAGCAGTACGGGACGAACTGCACGTACGAATCGACGTCAGCGATGAGATCGTAGAGCGGCGCGGAGTGGTACGGGAGGGTACGGGTCGCGGTGAGCTTCTGAGTTGCCGAGGATGAGCCTGGAAGAGTGAAGAATGGTCGACGTGGGCATAGTAGTTTTGCGGCGATTGTGTGGGATGGCGCAACGAACGCCCTATTCGAGGTGGAGAGGGTGCGAAGAGCCATTGGGGGCTGTGGAAGGATAAGATGGGCGTGATTGTGATGGAGGGTAAAGTAACGGTTATGTAGCAGTTTCGGAGGTTAGCCGTGCGCTCTAGGAGAAGCTTGGAAGGTGTCTAAAAGATAGCGCTTCTGGTGTTTCGGCGCAAGAAGTCGCAAGATCGGTGGTCCTATTTGTGGTCCTGCTTTGTGGGATTTGACCAGCCCGAGCATTGTAGATACTGCAAGGTTAGTGTCGAACCTCCTGTAATTACCTGCAAATTAGTGGGCTTCACCACAGCTGACAGTGATCCAATTCCTTAATCAGGTTTGCTCCAAGCCTGTATCGATGAAGCTAGCTCCTGACCACCCCACTGTCGTGTGCTCGGGCCGTCTTGGCCGCCGATGGGAGGGCGGTGATTCCGTCATTGCCTCAACTGTTCTGTGGGCTACCTGTAAGGTCCCAACCACCACACACCAGCTCCTATCACAGCCTCCGAAACCCGCAGCCTCACCGACGTTCGTCCCATTGCCAGTCATATAGCATTTACCGAGTATTGTCGTCGTGACGCACCCCCCGAGAGATCCTGATGAATCTGCCCCCCTGAAACCTCGGGCCTCGATACGATAACCCGAAGACTTCGAAGCGGTCCGCCCCACGTGGGGCTTCCGCCTGCATAATGTAGGGAGCTTCACAATGGCCTTGAATATGGCCCAGCGCTGACGCTGCGCAGGTTCGAAAAATCACTGTATGATCTCATCCGAGGTCTTCGAAACCACAAGGGAAATGAGAAGGAATATATTCAGAAGAGCTTGAAGGAGTGTCGTGCCGAGATTCGTGGTTCAGACATGGGTTCGTTCACCACCCCCGGATTGATGCTGTCGACGAAGCTGCATTTTCGCCCATGAATTCTCCTTTTAAACACTGACACATGCTTCGCATACCTTCTACAACACTTATTCCCATGCGGCTAACATTTTTCGATATCAGATCTGAAAGCGACGGCGCTGCTCAAGCTCATCTACCTGGAGATGGTTGGCCATGACATGTCCTGGGCCGCTTTTCATGTGCTTGAGGTTATGTCCTCACCCAAGTACCACCATAAACGAGTGGGATACCTGGGTGCTGTGCAGAGCTTCCGACCCGATACCGAAGTCCTGATGCTGGCTACCAACCTGCTCAAGAAGGTAGGGTTGAAGTTTTCCCATGATCTGGATCTAGCCGACGTTGTCGTGAATAGGACCTCGGGTCGACCACGCCGACCGTCATCTCTCTCCCTATTGCGACCCTGCCGCACGTCATTACACCCTCCCTCGCTCTTTCAACGCTCGCCGATTTGTTACCGCGGTTGAGCCACAGCCACTCAAATATTCGAAAAAAGACACTCGTGACATTGTATCGATTGGCTCTCGTGTACCCCGAGGCGCTTCGTGCCGCATGGCCGAAGATCAAGGAGAGACTGATGGACCCGGATGAGGACCCAAGCGTAACATCTGCTATTGTTAATGTGGTTTGCGAACTCGGTTGGCGCAGACCTAATGATTTCCTACCGCTTGCCCCTCGGTTGTTTGAGCTATTGGTGGATGGTGGTAATAACTGGATGGCCATTAAACTCATTAAGCTTGTTTGTGATCTCTCGACGAAGTTGCGCTGGACATGGGCTAATTGGACAACAGTTTGCAACCTTGACACCCTTGGAGCCTCGCCTGGTAAGGAAATTGTTGCCGCCTCTGACCAACATAATTCGAACAACCCCGGCGATGTCTTTGCTGTATGAATGTATAAACGGAATTATCCAGGGCGGGATCTTGGGAAGCGGCGATGACGTTTCGGGAACCGACGAGATTGCGACACTGTGTGTCAACAAGCTACGAGGAATGGTTATGATCGACGGCGACCCAAATCGTAAGTCAAGAATTTCCCAAAATCGTGCGGAAATAGACTGATATGAGATAGTCAAATATGTTGCGCTGCTGGCCTTTAACAAGATTGTTGTCACGCATCCCTACCTTGTATCACAACAGGAAGATGTCATCTTAGAGTGCATTGACAGCCCTGACATTACTATCCGAATACAAGCACTGGATCTTGTGCAAGGCATGGTAACAGGCGACAATCTCATGTCCATTGTGAGCCGCCTAATGAAGCAGCTTAAAACGTCGATGCCAGTTCGTGAGCGACAACCCGGAACACCCCCGGGCGAAGTCGGCGATTCCGATGACGATGGATCAACGGAAAACGGTGTAGCCAATGCCTCAAACCAGGCACCACTTCCGGACGAGTACCGGATTGATGTCATTGGAAGAATATTGTCGATGTGCGCAAAGGACAATTATTCTAGTGTCCTGGACTTCGACTGGTATATCGATGTTCTGACACAGCTTGTGCGGATGGCACCCGTTTCGCGCAGGGAAGAGACCGACCCTGGCTCGCCGAGGTCACGTCCTGACGTATCAATCAAAATTGGCGACGAGCTGCGTAGTGTTGCCGTCAAGGTTCGAGCCATGAGGTCAACTGCAGTCAGAGCTGCTGAGATTATTTTGAATCAACTTACCACTGATACGCCACCTGGTTATTCTATCACCTCAGGGGCATTAAAGGCGGTGGCCTGGATCATGGGCGAGTATGCCAACCAACTTGCCATACCTGAAGACGGCCTGAATGGACTACTCCAGCTTATTCCTCGAACATCAACCTCCGAAGTGATCACGACGACCCTTCAAGCAGTCACTAAAATCTTCGCAACGATAGTAGGTGATGAAAATGAACCATGGATTGCGGAAAGAAAGTCCAAAGTGACCTTGCTCATGGCTCGCATCATCCACGTCTTTGAGCCACTTCAGCTGAACCCAAGCCTCGAAGTGCAAGAGCGTGCTGTCGAATTCACTGAGCTGCTCAAGCTCACATCTGAGGCAGCATCTGGCCAACCTATCTCGACTGATGAGCTTGACCAAGATCCCCCGTTGCTCATGACTCAAGCTATACCCTCATTATTCAACGGCTGGGAATTGAATTCAGTAGCTAAAGGAGCACAGCGCAATGTCCCAATGCCCGATGGCCTAGATCTGGACGAACCGATTCATCACAACTTGACTCGACTGTTGGCAGAAGCAGACTCGGTTACCCTGGCAGTAGATGACTCTGATGAATTCGAGGTCTACTACCACCAACGACCTGCGCCAACTAGTATCGAGTCTTCTGGTCCAGCCATCGCCAGACTTGCTGACCCCGTCGATGATCATGTGGGCTCCTACCAGCAAGCTAGCGAAGATAGCTACTTGGATGCCGATATCGTAGCCAGAAGAAAGGCAGAGCGGTTGGAACGAAACAAGGATGACCCATTCTACATTCCAAGCAATGATACTCCCCAAACCTCCACCCCTATTCACAACATTCTTCACAACAGCAATGGGCCCGACCTCGATATTGACTCTATACCAATAATGCAACTGGACCTTGACAAGGTCAGCACTTCTGCACCCCAACAACCGTACCGCCCGCGACTCTCGCCGCGACAAAGGGTGGTGATTGCCGCAGACGAGACGCTTGAGGGAGGTGATACTGGTGGACGCACGTACGATTCGGAGAACAACTCAGATAGTTTTACCAAGTCGAAGTCGCGGAAGCTCAAGCAATCGCTCCTACAGGTTGACTCAAGTAGCATTGGTTCGTTTAGTCTTGAGGGACAACCGGCCGGTGGCTTCGATTATGAACGCCAACAACGAGAGGATGCAGAGATGCAACAAGCAGTGAGAGAAGTAGAACGCCTCCGCCTCGAGATGCAGCGTGCCAACGAGCGTATCCAGGTTGCTCAGGGTGTTGATGTGGAGGGCACAGTGGTCAAAAAGAAGAAGGTCAAGAAGACGAAGAAGGCCACTGCGCCTGATGATACCGCTGTTGGTGAAAGTGTCGAGGTGAAGCCGAAGAGGACAAAGAAGAAGAAGACAGCCGTTACGGGGGCTGACGAAGCTGACGACGGCAGCAGTGCACCTGATGGTGCCGATTCGCAGCCTGTCGAGGGGACCTCAGAAGTAATTGTGCCCAAGAAAAAAAAGAAGAAGAAGCGGATCGCCGAGATACAAGATATTTAGCAAGAAACCCGGATGATATCTAGAAAATGCCGAAAGCGATGATGCGGGCATGTTTACCCAGGGGGTCGATGGTGGAAGCTAACATAGCCAAGATGACTGTGCTCAAGAGCGGGAAGCGTTGAGAAAACACATATAACGCATTCACAGCTATTTCTCTATCCGCAAGTTTCCATTATGATTGATCAATTGCTTCATGGTAAAAGCATGCTATCTTGTCATGCCATATTTGATTCGCTTTCTCAACACCTGTACCTGCACCATGCCGCCCATCCCACCTATCCCCATCTATTTCTCTGCCATCCAGTAAATTTCAGGCGGCAGGGGCTGCAAAGAGAAAAAAGAAGAGAAACCCAACAACCCAGGGAATCAATAACTTTAGGTAAAGCACAAAAGAAATATGGGAGCCAAATCCGATGAAGAGAAAACGACGAGAGAAAAAAAATAAGCTCAAAAAAAACCCCCAGTTTGGAATCGCCGCCATCTCGTGATACAGCATAAGTACAAAAAAACCAGCAAAAAAGTACACCAGTGGTTTCTTTTAGCTTCATGCTCCATTAACACGTACACATGATTGATAAATTGCCCATAGCGAAAAGGGAGAAGGGGGGATATTTTCTTTCAAGAATCCCCTTTCCCTCGCCATCCTTTGGTTTGACCCAAATTCCCATTCCATTCCTTTAACCGGGCTACAGAAACGCCTAGCAAAAGGGTTGAACTGACGTTGAAAATCATCTCTCGAAATCATTCCATCTTTATCATTGCATTACTCCTCTATAGCCTTGTCCTCGAGCTGTACTCCCCGGTCAGGTGTTTCGGGAGAAACTCGCTTGCCACCAACGAATCGAGTTCGTCCGCCGCTGTCGCGCTTCTCGGAAGTAGTCTCACCATCTGGCTTTGCGACGTCAGCAGCACCATTTACGGGCTCGCCCTCGATGCCAGGCACCTCCAGACTGTTTCGCTTGTTCAGGCCGCCGAGGCCGCCGAGACTACTTCGGTGGCGGTCGTTCGCTGAGGTAGGACTGGTCTGAATGGGGAATCGAGTCTCGGGTCCGCCTGTGCTGCGGTCTCGTCGATGGCCACGGGGGCTGGGCGCGGGGCTCTTGTCACGACCTCGATTTGCGTTGGCCTTTTCGAGCAGAGCTCTATTCCTCTCCTCCATAAGAGCCTTGCGATTGCTCTCGTTGGTGCTGATGGCGCGGGGGCGGTTGTTGTTGCCCACAGAGGAAGAGTGGTTAAGGGATGACATACGCTTGAGTGCGGTGAAGATGGCATCCTTGTGCGCAAAGAGGTCCCGTACCAGTCTGTACGAGTGCTTCTCCTCCATGGTCAGTGACGTTTCCGATCGTGGCCGCAGGATGCAGGGCGCAAGTGCTGTCGCAAGAGATGAGACGTATGCTTCATCAGCCGATGTGAGGTCGATCAGACGGGTAAAGTGGTTCATGCAAGCATCGAGAGTAGCAATATTGGTGAGTCGCAGTTGTGAAAGCGTCTGCTGTAGCACAGCAACCCGTGACGCCTCAGTCGAATCGGCCGTAGATGAGTAGACGGTGCGGATAATCTCATAAACATGCGATGAGACTAGCGAATCTGTAGGAAAAATTGTTAGCAGCTATTAGAATAAATGATCTTGTCGGGACAATACGCACCAGGAAGTTCCAGGAGGTAAATTTTTAGGAGGCTGGCTACGGTGGGGATATCAAATTCGTCAAATACTTCGGGAGCAATAAGTTTGCCATTGTTGACCTTGGCACGCAGCTTGTGAGTCTGAGCAAGAGGCACATCGACCAACCAAACGCCTCTTCTGGTCTCGTCACCTTCAAGATCAGGGTAATGATGGTCCAGATAAGTAAGAATAGTCGTGATGATAATGGGAACACGCTTCTTGTCAGCTCGCGCGCGAGCCTCGAGATCGATACCAAAGGTGTGCTCATCAACTTTGTTGTAATAGTTTTCGTATACGACCACTTTGGGCACGAAACTTCCTGTGCGATAGTTCTCCAGGAGGTACCGGAGATCACCCTCGGGCTGGATAGTCTCCTGGAACAGCATCATCTTGTCGACAGTGGACTGCAGACTAGGAATGACATTGCCGATGGTGCCCGAAAAGTCTAGAATAACAGTCTTGACGGCTTTGAGACGATCAAGTTCGCAACGTTCGAGGAACTGGAGATGAAGGAAGATAGACTCCTCAAGTTCACAGCGAAGCTCGTCAAGTTTTCGGACGCCTGCTTTGTACTTTTCGTCGGCCTCACGGGCCTCTCGTTGCATGCGTTGACTGGGAGTCTCGTTAGGGTTGGAGTTGTTGAGGACATTCCAGCTAGAGAAGTATTCGCTGACTGCACCAACAACGGGCGAGTCACCTGCTTCAGATCCAGATGCCGGGAGAGAGAAGGTGCGGTTGAGGTTCTTCTTCTCAGGGACGCCAGCGAGTTCGAAAGCCTTGGGTCGCCACTGGTAGTGAAGCTTGGAAGAGTTGGCAAAGTTGTTACCGACGTTGCCGACTAGGCGGAGGAAGCCGTTTGAGACAAGATCCTGGCCAATTCGCTCAGCGTAGCTCACACTGGTAGTGCCCATGCTACGCTGGAGATATTCGACGATGTCAGCGCCGGCCGAGGTGTTGAGGTAGGTACCAAGAATAGGGACCTTGGTTTCTCCCATCTTGATGGTGGAGAGCATGTGAGAGAGAATCTTCTTCATCTGCTCGGGTTGGTACACGTCATCTCCAATCTCAAAGAGCTCCTCCTCCTTTTCCTCCTCTTGAGGCTCAACTTTGATCTCGGGGATCGGCTGGTTCTGCTTTGGGCTGGACTCGGGATCTTGGAATGCAAGCTTGTTCTCTTCTTCAATATCCTCGACTAGGCGGCACTTGTTAAAATATAGGGAACGCAGCTTCTTGACAGCCTCGGCCTGTCGATCATGTGCCTTGATGCGCGCCTGAAGATCGTCCTGAGAGTCCTGGATGCGGGCCTCATGGGCGTCGCACCAGCGAGAAAAGGGGTTTACAACGAGGTCGCGGATACTCTGTGCGATGCGGTGATGGTTTCGGGCAGCGTCCTGCATCTCGTTGCGCATACCGTCAAATGCCTAAATAATTCGGTGAGCGTAAGCAGAGGCTGCACTAAGGCGCATAGGCGCAAGTATGGACAAGACATGGGACCGCATAATCAGACGAAATGGGGTTGCATACCTTGCGGACGGTGGCACCATCATCGCGAGTGAAGCCGCCTGCCAGTTTATCGGCAGAAGGGGTGATGTCGGTCAAGCGTTGACTATACGAGTCTTCAGCTTCAGCGCGCATGCGGGCAATGGTGAGGACCTGTCGGTTCTCAACCGCGCCCTGCTGAAGCTTGCCGAACAGGACGCCTAGTCCTGCTGCATAGTCGCTGGACCAGAAGGAATCTGCGAACCCCGGCATGATGGCCTGCCTTCTCTCTCTCCAGCCCCGTCAGTGAATGTGGTATATTGTAGTTGGTGATGATTTTGCTGGTCTAGTGGGGAAACGGTGTGCGGAGCCGAGTTATCTGATGACGCCCGTGTAGTCGGATATCTTGGTGTTGGGCTGCGAGAATAATAATACAATAGTCGTATTCGTAATCTGCGTTGGCTTTCGTGGACAGTCGTCGAGGTCGTTTGGTTGGGGGGAGGAGGAGAATGGTGCTAGGTGGAGGAGGTTCGGAGCGATTGCTGTTGCGTGTCTCCCTGTGGTACGGAGGAACAGATTTGGGGGTTGTTGCTGCGTTAGACGCAGGGGCAAACACTGTGTGCTGGGATCAAGGCGCTACGCTCGCTGACTGGCTTGGGACGGACAAGGCTGAACCGACGGGTCGAAGGGGGCGGCGTGAGACTGAACGGGGTTGATTGGGCGGCCAGTGGATCGTGGAGAGAGAACGACGAGATGAGGTTGGCTGGCGGATGATGGCGGGTGTAAGTTACTGCGGAGCCAATACGAAGAGGAAGGGGACGCCGGCAATTAACTCTAGTCGGCGTGTTTATTGGGCTTGATCCAAGTTCGTCTCGTCCGAACTTTGCGAGGTGACCCAGGTGGCTGGGCTATGATATGTGGACCAAGGTGATGTTGGAAGAGGGGATGACGGGGACGGACCAACATCGAGGGCGTGAGGGCTGTGGGCGATCTTATTTTTCATGGAAGGTTCCCAATTCTGTTGCATTGTCATCACCTCCTCTTTGGTTAGGAGCTAGGCGGTCAACACGATTAATTAAGTTGGGTAATTTACGGCTTGTGTAAAACAGAGACAGTTCAGTTCCCTGCGCATGACAAGCGACGCAAGTATGAGATGGAGTTGGGATGAAATTGGAGGAACAAAGGGAAGTGAAATATGGGGGCGGAGGGAGGACAACAGCACTGGAACAATAAAGACAAAGCAAAAGAGACCCTGATCCATTATCAAACGAGTGAAAAGATGTGGTACAGGTGTCGAGAAATGCACTCTCAGACAAGCAAATAGTCTGCGTCAAGATGCGAGTCATATCGCATTGCATGTGCGACAACCTTCTACTTCACGCCATCTGCTAGAGTCGATGTGCATCCAAGAACCTGTAACTTTTTCACAAAAAAAAACATCCCCATTTCTCATCCCAGCATCGCTAAAGTCTGGTGTCCTTGTTTTCTCGAATCGGAGGCCTGTAGCCCCCCGGGCTGAAAAAAAAAGTGAGACCTGGTGCCGTCATCACTGAAGAAGGGACGAACGCGACGGCTTTCCCATAGGCTCAACCATGGGTAAGGGGGCGCCACTTCGGGCCTAGACCGTGCGCATCTCTGCACACTGTCCACGTCTCGTTTAATTATCAAACTGGGCATCTACGCCATCCCACTCTTGTGGATGGAGTGTCAACATACTTCGTTCAGCTCAGGGTCCGTTAGTACTGGGATCCAATATTGTCTTGCAAAAGTTATACTAACCAGTCAATTGCCTTGTGAGGGATAATTGGTCAGTTCCTGTAAGTAGCTGCAAGGGAAGAGAAAAACGTAGCACACTCATCAATTCCCAATTCCCTCCTCGCACAATTGACCAGGACCACGCTGCGTTTCAGGGCGACAGGGAACATGCCCGACGTTCAGGAACACTAACAACTATGGAGACATGTCACTTGTACCCAGTGGCACCAGGGAAGATGCACACCGTCCGCTTGTCCTCGACCGTTTGAACAAACCGTTATACTTGCCCACTGCTCAGAATCTAACCTGCTATCATTACGAGCAGTCCAGCTTCGTCTGTTCTGTAGTCGATCGCTTCTCTTCGAATACATCCCCCGGATCAATTGCATTGTGTTAGAAATTATATGACCTGAAGCACTTTCATGCAAATCATTTGTGCCAAGTTTCCAGTTTTTTCTTCTGTGTCCGGCCCAGATCTGCGGAGCTGCCGAGTGCCACTTCTCATGCCATGAAGAATGGAACCGCGTGCGACAAATCGAGAACAAACTGTGGAAGATCAGGGATGTCACGTCACACATGCTCGTTTCCATCAACCCCTGTTTAAGTAATCGGCGTCTCTGAGGCCAGAGTAGCTCCAAATATGTGCAAAGTATGGCAGCTTTCCCATCCTACATCAACCCAACCCTGAATATCAGCGTATCTCTAGAGGTCTGGGCATGGCTACTCAAGTCCTAATGCAAACTGGCCTTTCGAATAATAATAAACTTTCGCGAATGCAAAATAAAAAGGGAATTGTGTCCCTATTTTTAGCCGACACGCCATTGACAAGCGAGCCCCCCCGAACACTTTGGTCACCCTGAAATGGCCTGGAACGCATTTCATTCCCAGCAAGACCTTCTTGGAGAGGGCTATTCTTGGCTCAAGGTTTCTGCCAGCTGTAAATGTGCTTGGGGTCGTACTTTATATTGTTCCAATTGCGCTCGTTATCCAGGGATTTCACAAACTATGAGAAGCTGCCTTTTCTCAACGTGGCCATGGGATGGTGTTGGGATATCATTCACAAGTCGCTCCCTGCGTTTGCTTCAGCAGTAGAAGCTGGTGGATAGTCATCGACGATTGAAGACATCATTTAGTCTCCAAGTCATCCAGCTCGTGGTCTCATGCGTATCAGCTCCATGTCCTACCCTGATAAGAGCATCCTTGGTGACAATTTTCCTTCATCATTACAAGACTGAAGGTGATTATACACGAAAATCTCGGACAAATGCAAGTATGATGTGATGAAGATAAAGCTTCGAGAACAAATCGACGTGAGACCTTTTGTCCAATTATTATGTGGCTGTCTTGCGTGATGCGGAGTGCGGACTTAAGCTCCGCTCTTATTAGCGCAGTAGCCCGTTGTACGTCCCCTAAACCACGATCCCAACATACCTCCACACTCTCAACTACAGCAAGAGAAGCCCATGCCAAGATATTGACACGCTGGGTTGTATTCTTTCTCTCGGTCGTTCTTATTGAAGGCTTCAAGCTAGTAAATCACCGCTCGCTCTCTTTTAGTCATTGTCAGACTTATCGTGGCTTATCCCAACATGGGCCAGACCGAGCCCATCTTGCCCATAACTAAGGGGAAAGTCAGGCGTAACAACCGCGATAACGATGAACCTTCATCATCTCCCAAGTTAACACCCCGGAAGGCTTTTCTAGCCATCTTCCTGTCGCTTCTAGCCCTCAGCTTGCTGCACAGACCTGTCAGTTACTGCCATCGAAACGGCCCCAAGCATGGCCATGGCATCTTGTCGTTCGAAGAGCGTGCACGACGGGTCCTCGCTGCTACACCATTGATAGGTATTTGCTGCACCAAGCCTCGCACCATGCAACGCAGAACATGCGCAGCTTCATGTTGGTAACTAATATACAAATTGTCAGATGGCCACGTCGACTTTCCTGTCCTACTCCGTTATGCCTATAAGAATCACATCTACAGCAAAGAGTTTACTGAGCCGTTTGAGCAAGGCAACTTGCCTGGTCATGTTGATCTCCAGCGTCTCCGTCTTGGTCAGAGCGGCGGCGCTTTCTGGAGTCTGTACGCCCCTTGTCCTGCTAACGGATCTGATTTTTCAGATGAAAACTACGCCGAAAGTAAAATTGCGCCCTCCTCACATTTCTTTCGGATGAATGGTGCTGAAACAATATCTAGGCGTCCAGTTTACTCTGAACCAAATCGATGTCATGAGGAGGGTGCAGGAGGCATATCCTAATGACTTTTCTGGACAAGTTGACAGCTCCAATGCTCTCGATGCCTTCAAGCAAGGCAAATTTATCTCTCCTTTCGGTATCGAGGGCCTGCACCAAATTGGCAATTCCGTTGCAAATCTGCGTCGCTTCCATCAACTTGGTACCCGTTACGCTACTCTCACCCACAACTGCCACAACAGATTTGCTGACGCTGCTCTCTTGGAACATCCCACCAGAAAGGCTGAGCCGCTCTGGGGAGGTGTTAGCCCCCTCGGGCGCAAGATTGTTCACGAGATGAACAGGATCGGCATGATTGTTGACCTTGCTCATGTCAGGTTTGTTCCATCCCTGGAACCACCACAATGTCCCAGATGACTGACTACTGTTAGTGAGAATACTATGCTCGACGTTCTTGGCAACAAGAGCGACTGGGCCGGATCCAAGGCTCCTGTGATTTTCTCTCACAGTTCTGCCCATAGCATCTGCCCTCATCCTCGCAACGTCAAAGACCATGTTCTTCAGCTTGTCAAGAAACGAAATTCGGTTGTCATGGTAAACATTGCCCCCGATTTTATTTCATGCGTTGAATCAAGCAACGAAAACGGCCTCCCTGACTATTTTCCTGCCAACTCAACGCTGGAGCACGCTGCTCGACACATCCTTCATATCGGAAACCTCATTGGTTTCGATCACGTTGGCATTGGCACCGATTTTGACGGTATTCCAAGCGTCCCCAGGGGGTTTGAAGATGTGTCCAAATACCCTGATCTAGTAGCTGAACTGTTGAGGAATGGCGTCAGCGACGAGGATGCAGCCAAGGTAGTGGGTGGGAACATCCTGCGGGTTTGGAAGGATGTTGATGCTGTTGCTGCTCAGCTCCAGGCCAATGGGGAGCTTCCTCTGGAAGATGAATTGGCCGCTCCCAGTTCCGGAGCGGCTGGGCGGTCGAGCAAGTCTTCTTAGGCGAACTCTTGCGTTTAGCACGCAATACTTGAGTCCATTCGTATCAATCGTACATTCTATATATACATCTTTACACGGAAGTATCGCATCACTTCCTAGTCCAACATTTGCTTTGGCAATATGATGGTACGGGCATATCTAGTTTGCATGTAGTCCCCATATTCCACACTCAAAAGAAGGATAAATCACGTTTCATAGTGTAGGGACAATCCATTCAAGCCAGGCATGCACAAGTTGATTAACCCCTCCGTTCGATTCTGTTGAGCTTGTTTGCCGTTGCAGTTTGGGTCCTTGTACGTTGACCGCGCACAGGCAAACCCATGGCGTGTCGTCGGCCGCGGTACGTGCCCATATCCTTTAGTCTGCGAATATTCTCCTGGACGAGTCTTCGAGCGTCGGTTTCGAGCGTCATCTGCGACAATTCGGCAGTGAGAGAGGTGACAGTCCTCGGCGCGAGAGATCCCACTTTGGCGAGCTTGTGGATGGAATATTTAGCCATGATGCGAGCGGAAGTAGTCGGCCCGAGTGCATAAAACGACTCAAGGGCTTTCTAACAGAAGCAGGTAATGTCGTGTGAGTGTGTCGTCGTGCCAAAACCGGACCGATTGGGAGGTGAGTGGGATGCTTACCTTGACCAGCTTCTGCTCGCCGAAGTTGACACCGAGAATAAACACCTTTAAAATAGTCAGCCTCCAATAAAACGTAAAATTGAAGCCAATTGGTGGAGATGTACCATTGTGACGGAATTTCTGGCAGTATCACTATCGAATGCTCGGGTTCTCCAGATGCTGCCTCTGATTCAAAACATGCCTGAAGCTGTGAAAATATGGGCTGTTGCGGTAAAACAGGGGGTAAACTGATTAACTCCTTATCGCGGGACATGTAGGAGCCGATTGGGTGCTGCACGGGCAGTGAGCGTATCAGCGGAGTGTACTCATGGTTAGTGGTTGGTTTTAGGGGGTTTTGCAGTGTACTTTCAATGTTTCGCAGCGGGGTTCCTCTGAAACGGGACTGAAGCTCCCCCAGCCCACCAAAAGCCAGTGATGCGTGGCCCTTGGTAAGCTCCGTTCCCCAGCTCGCTAAGCGCAGACAGTGTCCTATTGCGTAACCTGTTCGTATAAGTGTCCCCTACCCACCGCCGCCGCGTCGTCCCTCCCTCTCCCCTCTTCAACCACGATATCACCAACTGTTGCCGTATCTACCCCAGGCTCTGCAACAGGAGAAACACCGCAATCATGATCAGCGTCCGCCGCATCCTCGTCACGGCCGCCCTTTTCTTGGTCGGCCTGGTCTTCTTTGCCCAAAGTGCCGAGGCCGCCAAGGGACCCAAGATCACCGCGAAGGTCTACTTCGACATTGAACAGGAAGACAAACCCCTCGGACGTATTGTCTTTGGTCTCTACGGTGGTACTGTTCCCAAGACTGCTGAGAACTTCCGCGCCCTCGCCACTGGCGAGAAGGGCTTTGGTTATGAGGGCTCCACCTTCCACCGCGTCATCAAGCAGTTCATGATCCAGGGCGGTGACTTTACCAACCACGACGGCACTGGCGGCAAGTCCAGTAAGTATTCAATACATCCCAGTTTTCCACATCCGTCACTGGAAAGCCAATTGACCAAGACCAATAACAGTCTACGGCGCCAAGTTCGCCGACGAGAACTTCAAGCTCCGCCACACCAAGAAGGGTCTTCTTTCCATGGCCAACGCTGGCAAGGACACCAACGGCTCTCAGTTCTTCATCACCACCGTCGTTACCTCGTAAGCACACGGCCCGACCTCCCTATTCGAACTAGACATAGTAAGAGTCAGAAACTAACCGTGCCTCATAGTTGGCTCGATGGCAAGCACGTTGTTTTCGGTGAGGTTTTGGAGGGCTACGATATCGTTGAGATGATCGAGGCCACTAAGACTGCTCCCGGTGACAAGCCCCTCAAGGCCGTCAAGATTGCCAAGAGTGGCGAGCTTCCTGTCCCCCCTGAAGGTATTCACCTCGAGCTCTAAGCAGGCCCAGTAACGCACCCCGATGGTTTCTTCGTCCTGCTTAGCACAAATACTGACTGATGCGCCACGTAGCACACCTTTATGGAGGAGCAGAATGGATGGTCAATGAAGAGGGCTGGCCCTGGTACCAAAAGGTTGCTCTCCTCTCTATGTTTGGTGGTCTTGTCGTGCTCGGCTTCCGAGCCAGCAAGAACTTCCACCCTGGCCGCTTCTAGGGGAATGTAAGGTTGAAAGATGATTGGAGACAGGCTCAATACTAAAGAAATCCAATGCGCCTTATTGCGTTCGCGACGAAACGCCCCTATTCCCAACTCCGCAATATACTCTGACCCAAACTTCTATGTGCATGTTTTCTTCCATTCAAATGGCGCACCATGATATGTAAAATAGTACCAATACTTTCTTTGTCTTTCATTTTTCTGTCTGGCAATGATTGATGTGGTTGTATGGTCCATATCATTGAGCATCCCTGTCACGTGGGCCTACGGCATTCAACGAACCAAACGCTTCATGATCCCCGCCCAAAAAAAAAAAAAAAGTTGTAAGTTTGTCGCGACTTCGATTCAACGGTGCATGACCAACATCCCTTCACAAACCAAAATGAAGATTCTCAGCCTCAATTTCCTGACTTGTGCCGCCAAGGCCTGCAAGAGCTCCTCCGACTCGTTCCCTTTGCACGCCAAGGACGCCGAACTGGTCCAAGATGAGATTGAGTTGAACCCAGATACGATCATTAATGTGCTGCCCCGCCTTGACTGGACGGCCCTGCGCACAACATCCTCCGAGGTACGCCTGGGGTGTTTCCCTTGAGATTTCCCATACGTGTTCCATTCTTTTTGACCCCTTCCCCTCATCCTCTGACCCAGGAGGCAACAATGTGGGAGAAGACATCACTGACAGACTGGGCAGCTGGGTTTTCCCCAACTCTCCGAGCAGCCCCCCACAGCCGAGGAGTTGAGGGCCGACGAGAAGACGCTCAAGGACCTGCACCACCTCCTCGTCGAGACTCAGATCTCGGAAGGCATGCTGGTGTGCGGAAACTGCGGCCATGAGTACGCCGTCAAGGAGGGCATTGCCAACTTCCTCCTGCCTAGTCATTTAGTGTAAAGAGGGCGAAAGTCCTTCCAAAGATCGTGCAGGAAAACTGACAAGGAAATCATCAAATACATCTGGGACTTCATAGATGAGGGGAAAGCATCAAAATCCAAGGGCATCTATGCATTGTGCATGACGGCATGACACATAAACTGTGAGGGCAAGGGATTTTTTACTTTGGAGTTTGGCGTTAAGTCTTCTGGACAATCCCAAACAGCATACAGACTGGAAAACGTAATGGTTCACTTCGATCCAAACCAGTCAAACATCCTTTATATGAGAAAAAAAAAAGATGCGTCCTTATTCTGGTTCTACCCTGTGATCTCGCAACATGCCGATACTGTTCATTCCTCCAGTCCAGACACGCCGGGAAACCCAAAACTCCATAATCTGATGTACAATATCACCGTCTAGTCAGGGACAGCCATTCCTAGAGTTATCCGGCATCAATATTCAAGTCGAAAACCTATTATTGCTGCTTTTTCTGAGCCGCAGGACCCATATCCTTATCAAAGGCACCATAGGACACCTCGAGGCTGGCGAGGGCCTTGAGACCAACACCGAGGATGGAGAAGAGTACGATCGCAGTGACGAGGGCCATAAAGATACCTGAAGTCATTGTTAGCGTGATGAGTCTACGAATGGTTAAGGAGTCCGTACCAGGGGTGAAGAACTGATATTTCTCAAACAAGGGACGATTGTCAATCGCGCTTTTGCTCTCCCGGATCATTGGGGAACTTCTGAGGTCGCGCTTGAGGTCCATACGCACGCGATCGTCGAACTCGGGTTCGTAGGTCTGTTCGCTGGGAGTGCCGATGTACAAGAGAGTGTAGGAGTCGCTGGAGGCGAGATCATCAAAGTTCTTGGCGAGAGAAGAGGCTACGTCGCTGTCAACATCAATTCGTTTCAGAGATCGAAGGGACAAAGGATACACACCAGAGTTCGAAAGGGAGCCAGCCCTGTCCGATGTCACGGGTGGGAGGGAGACCTCCTCAACAATGACGTCTTTCTTCCCGGCACAAGCCGTTTTAACGTATGAGGCCAAACCTTCCTTGGTCAAATCACCGACGACCTCAGATATGATGTATTTGCCGTGAAGATGAGGGTTCTCGATGGCCTTGCAGAGATAAGGCATCGCGCTGTCGGCACACTGGGTGGCTCCGCCATCAACCAGATCAATCGACTTGACGCCAGGATGAGAAACTAGCAGGTATCGATCGCTTGGGCATCTCGCGAGAATGTTCTTGGCGCCTTCGATGGCCTGGGAGCCCGTCTGGATGCTGCCAGTAGCAGAGGCATCGATGAATCTGGATGTTCAATCAGAGCAAGCTCCTCGTGACGAGTGCAGGGGTCAGGGGCGCGTCATACTTGGATGTAGAGAGCAAGACCAAAGGAGAAGAATCCGAGAAGGCAATCGAGGGTCCGGCAAGTGCCAGGGCTCCGGCGAGAATCTGGAGACGCATAGCTGACGATGAATGATGGAATTGTCGGCTTCGTGTCTGCCTGTCTGGACCAGCTGGTGATACTCTCTGGAGGCTAGTGCGGAAGCTGTTACAGCAACGGGAACGCAACCTTACGTAACCACTCCGCTAAACACTAGACCCCCGGTTTATGCACACCTCGGTGAACGGACCACCCTTGGTGGGTAAAGTTTCAAGGTCGAATCCAGCCTCCATCCTACAACTGATCGAAGCGAGAAAATCGTTCGTATTCCAGCGCCGTCATTTAGAGCCTTCAAGGTTCCCTAACTACCGTCATGTTCGCAAAACCGCGCCCAAAAAAAAGCATCCTGCCGCCACCAAGCAAGAAACGAAAAGCAAACTACGGCGTCGAGGAAGTCAACTTCGACAATGATGCGAGACACGAATTCCTGACGGGTTTTCACAAACGAAAACTACAGCGAATTAAGAATGCACAAGAGGAAGCTGCTCGCAAGGCGCGCCAAGAAAAAATTGAGATGCGAAAACAGGTAGGTTTGGTGCAGTTTCTGTCCCCCAGGATTCAACACCCCCAAACAGAGGCTGATTCAGGCGCTACAACAGGTCCGCGAGGAACGTCGCCGCGAAGTAGAGGAACACGTCAGCACTGTAAATAGATTGCTCCAGGAGTCCGAGGTTGCAGGAGCTGTGGAAGCGAATTCCGACGAGGAGTCCGTCACCGAATGGGACGGGTTTCCCGACGAACCGAACCTCGACATTGTGGATCACGAAGAAGAGTACATTGACGAAGATCGGTATACCACAGTGACGGTGGAGTCGGTGTCGGTATCAAGAGACGGCTTGTACAAACCCCAAGTTGAGAACGATGACGAAGAAGAAGGCGTGAAAGGCGCAGAGGAGGCCAAAACAGAAGGTCCCAAGCCTGAGAGGCCGAAGAAGAAGAAGAAGTTTCGCTACGAATCTAAAATTGAGAGGCAGTTGACGGAGGTAAAACGCAAAATAAAGAGCAAGCCACGAACGCGTGGCTAGGTCCAGCTCGATTGATGAGGGAACAGACACGGGAATCAACCAAGCAAAAATGAATACGGACAGGATTTACAAAAAATATACCCTTGGGGAAATGCCAGCTTCAATTAGCCAGTAGAAACGTAACATGCGGCTGCTGCTCCCTTTCGCTTCGCCGGGGACATCCTAAAACCAGGATCCTGACAGCCGAAGGTAGCCACGAGAGCACCCTGGTGCCGGCGCGACCTACCGACGGCTGCCAGGGAATTTGCCCAAAAGGCAACTCATTTGCTGTCATTGACTTAGATGTTGCCAATCTCCTGCTGGAGCTCCTCTAGCTCCTTCTGCAATTTGGCGTGTTTCTGGACAATCTCCTCGTATTTGTTCTCCCACTGATCACGCTCACTCTCGAGGGCTTGCACCTTACGCTCGAAGTGTCCGGCCTTGACGTCGGTCTGTCGGAGCCTGCAAAAGATGCATTAGACAGTGTTTTAACAGGAGGGAGGGGGGACAAGAAAAAGAAAAACGGAAAAAAGGGGTTGACCCATCGGGTCATGAAATGGCGGTGATCGGGAGATGCTGCCTAGAATATGGCTCTCACGTACTTCTCGTTGGCCTCACGGAGCGTCTTGTCGGCATCCTCGGCCTCCTCTTCGAGGAGTTGTAGTCGTCGTTGAAGGGTCTCGTTCTGAGTACCGTGCTGCTGGCCCTCATCGGCAGCCTTCTTGAAGTCCTTGATGGCGGTCTCTAGCTTCTCGACCTCTCCTTCAAGGAGATTGTTCTTGTGCTGCAGCGAGGTAATCTCCTGCTCTTTGCTCAGGTTTTCCTGCTCCAGCGTCTTGACCTTAGCCTGGAGCTCCTCGACCTTCCCGACGGCCTCGTCGGCCTCCAGGCGGAGTTGGTTGAGTTTCTGTACCAGTAGCACTCATATTAGCCACGAGTCAAACTAAAGGAAATACCCCTCCAAAGGGGCCACCGACATGGTGGGGTAACTCTGGAAGCTGAGACGACGTACCTCCTTGATGCGATCCATATTGGTTGAGTGGTGTCGAGTCTGTTATGAGAAAGGTAAAAGAGGTAGCGTTGGTTTGGTGATGGTTTAAAAGGACGTGACAGGCGGAAGTGGATGCGGAGGCGGGTGTTGATGAGGTGGTCAAGAAAGCAGCGTGAGAAAGGGGAGGAGGACTATGCCCCTCCACAACTGCCACCAGCTGCCACCCGGTACAAGGTACAAGGCACCATGATACAGCCTCTTGTGGCTGGTGGCGTCGCTCGCCTCCCGCCCCCATGGGTAGGTGCAGTTGGGCAACATGGCTGTTGTCCTGTCAACTCCCGCACAGACCAACAAAATATCCCAGTCACCATCCTCGCTAGCCTACACCATGTGAACTCGCGACCCCTTCAAACTTCTTGTTGGGTTCAACCTTACCAGCCCCCGTTATTGATTCTCAGAAACTGATCATAACGATTGTTTGGCTAGACCACCAACCATCATCATGTTAGCGGCGCACCGTGATCAGGAGAACCTAGTGCACAGTCACCAGGTACCTTCAAAACAGCAACTCAAAACCCCTGGTGCACGATATCCGAAGACACCCTCTCGATTCACGCAAAATGACGAAAATGCACCTACTGCATTTGGCGGAAAGACGGGTCTGGGAGGGGCGAAGCAGACAGCCATGAAGACCAATGGACCACGCCAGGCTATTGTCACTCCAATGGGTATGTTCCGGACCCGACGCAATCATGGACGCTGACTGATGTGTGAGCAGGTACTCGAAGCCGTGCCCCTTTGGGCAACAAAACTACCAACGCCAAAGCCAAGGTCGGTGCGGCGGGAAGCGTCAAGGGCATGATCAAAGAGATAGAGAAGTCGCAACTGAAGCCCACAGCACAAAAGCCCAAGCAAATCAATATCGCACCCGTCGAATTTCAAGTCAAGACCGAGCACAAGCTGGGTAATGAAGAGGAGCCCGAATATGCTCCTCCTAATCCAAAAGAGCTTCCATACGAATCTGACGTTTTCCCCAAGAATCTTCTAACTCTGGAGGGACTCAAGAGTAAGAACCTGTTGAAAGGATACTACCAGCACTTCTACAACCCGGTTGATGAGAAGGGCATTTCCCGGCAGGATAGGGAGTTCGAAGAGGCGATGATCAAGGTCATAGCTAAGGCCGAGGAACGTAACAAGCATGAGATGGATACATTGGATTGGAACGTTGACGACATGCCAGAGACCATGAAGAGCAAGTCTAAGTCCCGTGTCGTGAACAAGGCGCCCCTGAAGGCACAACACCGGAACACAAAGAAACTGCCGTCTAAGCAGCCATCGACCCTTTCATCAAGACGAGCTGCATCGGCCTTGTCAATGACATCGGACACATCTAAGGGCACTGACGTCTCTTCCACTCGCGCTGCCAAGCCGAGAAAGCCCCTGAGCACCATGCTTCAAGGAAAGAAGCCCGCAGCATCAGTTAAAATATCACATGCGGACAGCGCGACTAGAGAAGCTATCTCAAGAACTACCATTGGCTACACCCGAGGCCGAACTGCCTCATGCATGGTTCGTTCGCAGGCTCGAGATACTGTCGATCTCAACCAGTCTAGGCGCACCACCAAACCTATTCAGTCGCTCGATGCTTGTTCCGATTCGACCATAACTCCCACTCGCCTTCAGGAAACCGCCTCGAATATGCAGGAGAGTCATCCTCAGTATATGTCCCTATTCGATGAGGACAGTGACAATGATGACCTTCCTCCTCTGATTCAACCCCTCCCTATGTTTGATGATGAGGAAGAGGAGTTTCAGCTGAAGCTCGACTTTTGAAGGTTTGACCCATGCTGTGTAACAAGGGGGGGTCATCCTGGCGTTTGGGCAACAAGGTCCTCTGGTTTCTATTGTAACGGACTTTCGGTAGATTGGAGTTTTTTTTATGAGAAATATTTAATGAGAGTTTGGTTATCCATAATAGCTGGGGAATAATTGTTTTCGATGAACATTCAAGATCCGTCCTGGATGGATTCGCGCTTAACATGCATCACTGTTCATAGAGTCATCTCAGCCTTTGGCGCATTCCAATTTCATTTACAACGACCCTAGGCATTTTTCTTCCTCTCAGCGAAAGGACTTTGTTGCAAAGATTCGTAGCATGCAAACATCGATCATCACATCAGGAATGGACAAGGATTTGAGCTAATACGGCGTAGAATGTTATGTTATCTAGCTCAGAGTGTGCATCAATATATGAGGGTGCGCATCCAGCCACCTCCCAAAGACCAGGGAGCAAATGACATGCGCCAGTGTGATTCAATTCGCAGCACCAACTGATCTGAAAACCCTAGTCAATTGCCTTGTGTAGGTGAAATTGAAATGCCATGGCGCCATTGGCACCCGATACATGAATCTCTAGGTGAGTGTTTGTGCGCGCTTTCGTGTTTGCTTCAAATTAGCATGATCGGCAAGGAAATGCAACCTGGCAATTCTAGATGGCATTTTTTGCAAACCACAAGCACACAACAAATTCAGAACGAGAAACCCAGGTAATTGCATGCACCATAGCCTTTGTGGCACATTGGTTTCTTTTTCTTTTTCTCCATTCGCGGCAATGGGGCTAGTTTGCATGTGCTTGTGTTCTTTGTTTGGAGGCGTTTTGTGTTCATGACGGCGCCTTGCATGGAAAAGGAAGGAAGCAAATGAGCCGAAAAGGCAAAAAGCGGACAATACGGCACTGGGCTGGACACTCGTGATGGCTAAGTTTGATTTAGTAGATACCTCGTCGCGTTGTAATGAGACGCGGCAGCGCTCCGCCAAAAAATACCAGCAACCCGTGTACAAGCTACTTTGGCCGCAGCGCAAATGCCCAATAGATGTCAGCGCATCCACTCAGCATCTGCACCCAGAAACCTGGCTGACCCGTGGCCGCAGTGGCTCAACAGTGGCACAGGTGGCTGGGCCACCTGCGTGTACCAATCAACTGGAGGAGTCGGTCGAAGCAGGTGCCATCATCCCTGAACCCAAAACCGAAACCCAGAGAGACAGCGTCTGGACTGGACAATCTTCGACTTTCCGACCTCAGCCATTTTCTCGCTCCCCCCTCCCACTCAATTTTGCCGGGCTCTGTCTCGCTGTTGCTCCGTGGCCTGGAGATCGCTCCCCTTTCGGCCTTCGCATTTCTCTCTCTTGTGCGCACGCCAGCCTTCCCCCCTATTGCTACCCTCCAGGCCCTCGTCTCCAGTGAATTTACCCCCTGCAGCAGAGCCTGCGGATGACGCACCGCCGCCTGTCATTGCCAACTTGACCTGGTCGCGTAAAGTCTGCACCCGCGCGTTAATTCTCCCTACTCTCCACCGCCCACCATCGCTCGCCCGCCGCGATCCTATTCCAACATATTAAATCTTCTCTTCTCCTTGCCGCTGCCACGCGAAGATAACATGGTCGGAGCACGGTGGAAACGATAGGAAGAGCGCATCGTCACGATGACTCGCCCGCCTGGCGCGAGCTTCGCGCAGTTCTTCCCGACCGCCCCAAAGGTAAAGGCTCAAGCCCAGAGCCGTACAGATCGTGACCGCGATCAAGATCGCGACCATCCCAAGGCCACTACAGACTCTCTACCGGCCCCCGCCGTTGCGTCGGATTCTGACATAAACGGCTTTGCCAAACCCGCTCCTGGCCACAGCGGTCTATCGGATACTCTTCTGGCACACGACGAAACCGACTCTCACCTCGCAGATATCCCCAGTACTGTCGATTCTGCCAGCTCCTACAGCAGCGCTGCCTCTTCCATATTCAGTTCCTCTACCCGAAACGCTGCCACCGCAGTATCATCTCGCCTCCCTACCTCGAGCCTGACCCCCATCGCCTCCAAAGACTCGCCCTCCCGCAACACAGCTTCGGTCACTACTAAACAAGATATGGCCGCTCCCCTGTCCGCCGATTCGGCCGCGACATATTCATCTGACAATTCCCATGCCATTGGTCGCAATGGCGCGATATCAGACGGGTCCCCCATCATTGAGCGCGTCCCGGCCCGAGATCCTATGCCCTCCGTCAAGGGCCTCAAGTGCACGCATGACCCGCTCCTCGATCGAGTACACAATAGAAGTGTCAGCAGAAACTCCAAGCCGACATATCAAGAGTTTGGTCTGGTACGTATAATTAGAAATTCCTCTCCAAGGGGGGGCGTCATCTCTGGTTCAAGATTTTGTGGCTAATAAAATGGTTAGGACGATGACGCCCCCCCTCCAGATCCTCGCCTGGCCAAAGCCGGCAGTCGCCTTAGTTATATCAATACCGACTATTACCTGCCCAAGGCCCGTCTGCGACCAGCCCCGGAAAACATCAAGCCGTATCCCTACGACCCAAAAACCTCTATCGGTCCCGGCCCACCCACCCAAATCGTAGTGACGAGATACAACCCGTTGGTTCCATTCAACAAAGTAACCGCCATCTTCGCTTCATTTGGTGAGATTGCGGAAAGTAGCAACAAGATGCATCCCGAGACTGGGAGCTACCTTGGGTTCGCTACGATTCGCTATCGCGACTCGAAACGTCCTGATCGGCCTCATGTATCTGCAATGGATGCTGCACGCAAGGCCGTTCGAGCTCGAGGTATCAAGGTGGATGCGGATTTAGTGAGGGTTGAATATGACCCGGAGGGGCGGAAGAGCCGGCGAATGCTTGAGGAACATATCCGAAGGGAAAAGGAGAAGCAAAATAAGGAAAGGAAGGTTCAAGCAGCCTCTCAACCCAAAGCGCCTCCAACAGGTCCCAAGTCCAGTTCGACACCAAGCTTCGTGAGACCTCCGCCTACCGCCCCCAAGGGCCCAGCTGCCCAGCGACAAGTCATTGCGACACCGATTCCTCAGTCTGCAACCCCTCCTACAACCTTGGCTCCGTTGCCCCGTGGGTCTTCCATCGTCGAGCAGCAATGCATCGCGTCACAGTTCACCGATGACCCTTATCTTTTTATCCCGAGCGAAAGTGTACCCGCCTTGCCCAGTATCATCCCTCATATGAGGAAGCGGTTAAAAAATTATGGATTCGAAGACATCCGCCTTGATAAAACTGGTTTTTACGTCTTGTTTCGCAACTCCTTCAGCGGCAAGTCCGAAGCCGAACGATGCTTCCGAGCTGTCAATCACACGGAGTTCTTCAACTATGACATGTCGATGCAGTTATGTATGCCCAGAGACAAGCGAGGCGCTGAGCCATCTCATCGATCCCATCGACCCAGTCCAAGCCCCGAGCGGAGACCCAAGACCGAAGTCAGACCACGCGATGATAGAGAAAGACGGCGTCGTGAGGAGGAGGCTGATCTTGAGGAAGAGAAGAAGCAAAGAGCTAAGAACTTTGACCCAGTGTTGGAGGCTGTGCAGGTTGTCCGCCGAGAAATGACGGAACATCTTATTCGGCATATTCGCACAAAGGTCGCTGCACCCGCCTTGAATGACTTTCTTGAGCCTTCGAATCATGCTGCCAAGCGACGGAAGCTGAATATCGAGCATTCCGATGATATTGATGAAATCCCCAGTATCGAAGATGGCAATGACAGCTCAAGAGTCGGCACCCCCAACTCAAGAGCTGACCCCATTGAACGGAGAACCGGCCGTCTTGAGCCCAAGGCTTTGCCAAGAATACGAAAGACCAAGGTCAAGGGACAAGCCCAGCGTAGCGCGTTTATCGACCCCTTCGCTCGTAAGCGTCCCCCAGCTTCTCGCAATGCTTTCCGCTCCCTCCACCATCGTCTCAGAGGCTTGGATAGTGATGTGGAGTCCGACGATGATACCGACACACGCGCTTTGCTAGCTCGCGAAACAGAAGAGCCGGAGTCTCGCCCCCGCAGTCGAATGAGTACTGATGACGACGCATTTGCCTCTTGGGGCCAGGGCGAGGATGATTCTATGACGGAAGCCAGTTTTGCCATTGCCGAGAATACAATATTAAACAAGAAGCGCAAACTGGAGGTGTCTATTGAGAAGGCCTTGAAGAGACAGAAGAAGTCTGATGAGGAATTGTTTGGTGTCAAAATCGGCAACCTTGGTTCAGATTTCGCAGCCCGTGAGGACTCGATAGATATCATTCCGGACGTCGAAGTCGCCGATGATGAAGAAACTAGAGCCTCCCGGTCAGAGACTCCGGTTTCGGTCACTACCAAGACTTCAAAGAAGAAAGCCCTCAAGACGAAAAAGAAAACGAAAAAACAACTGTTCGAGGAACGCGAGGCTTTGAAGCGCCAAGTCGAAACTGATTCGCAGCGCGACGAGGATGAGGAAGAAGACAAGGAGATTGTAGAAGAGCCCAAGGCTCAGGAAAAAGAACAGCCCGTAGAGGCCGTGCCAGAAAAGCATAACGAAACACTTTTCTCAACAGAAGCGCTGACGCCAGCTATGGTACTTCCCGACATCCAAAAACCAGACTTGTCGACATTCCAGGAATTGACTTTCGGCACCAACGACGCACCTGATGTAACGAAGCTCGCCAAGAGATTCCAAGCCAGTGACATTGGAAACACTGAGCTCTGGTTATGGAAGCGCAACCGCATTCGGGAGCTTAACTCAACGGATGGTTCTCTCGACACGCCTGTAGATATCAAGGGTTATTACGTCCCTAATCCTACAGGTTGTGCTCGTACCGAAGGAGTGAAAAAGATTCTAAATTCCGAAAAATCCAAGTACCTGCCTCATCATATCAAGGTGCAGAAAGTAAGGGAAGAACGCGAGGCTCGCATCAAAAAGTCTGGCAAGGATGCTGCCGCCGCTGCTGCAGAAGCCGCCAAGATTGCTGCCGAAAAACTGATCGCCAAGGGCAACTCGAGAGCCAATCGTGCCATGAATCGCCGTTTTGTGGCCGACCTAAACGATCAGAAAAAGACACTTGGTCAAGATTCAGACGTGCTCAAATTCAACCAGCTCAAAAAGCGCAAGAAGCCCGTCAAATTTGCCCGCTCAGCCATCCACAATTGGGGTCTATACACTATGGAAAACATTGCCAAGGACGATATGATCATTGAATACGTCGGCGAGGAGGTCCGTCAACAAATTGCCGAGATTCGCGAGAAGCGCTACCTAAAGAGTGGCATAGGCAGCAGCTACCTCTTTCGTATTGACGATAACACGGTCATTGATGCCACCAAAAAAGGTGGTATCGCACGTTTCATTAATCACAGCTGCATGCCAAACTGCACAGCAAAAATTATTAAAGTCGAAGGAAGCAAGCGCATTGTCATCTATGCACTGCGTGACATTGCTATGAGTATGTTTACCGCGTCCCCGTTGAATTTGTTGTACTGAAGATTCTAACAAAACTTGACTTTAGACGAAGAGTTGACCTATGACTATAAATTCGAGCGTGAAATTGGCAGCTTGGACCGCATTCCTTGCCTATGCGGTACAGCGGCATGTAAAGGTTTCCTCAACTGATGGGGGTGTACACTTCTTTTTGTGTCAATATCTCTTTTTCAATGGATAGGGAAGAGAAAAAAGCAAATTGCCCTTGGTCATTCACCATGAGAGGCGTTCGGGAAACAAAGGAAGGGTAGGCATGGTGTCCTTGTTTTCGAATATGCGTAAGAAGGAGGAGAAGGGAAGGCAGTCTTTGCAATATATGCTCAGGAGTCTACTATTTCCCAAGCCTTCGTTCTGCTTCACCAAGCATCAAATAGCACTCGATATAACAGGGTTGTCTTTGATGGGGCGTTCAACAGGCCAGTGTTGTTTATTTCCTTTACTATCCTTTCTACAATGCTCTAATCAACATGTGGCAATCCAAGTCACACTTCTGTATATACATACCAGCTCACCCCAGATAGATTGGAGTTCATGGTGACTCCTCCCCAAAGCAGGGAACAGAGTTGAGCATTTCCACATGAAACAGGCAAGAAAACAAATGTGCCACCACCGGGTCTAAAAATCCCGTTCCATTGACGCCTCGCAATAATGCAACCCCCCTCCACACACACACACACACACACACACATATACCAATACCATGCAAATGCCAGCATACTCTCCCGCTCCATCTCACACCCATCGCCCCATATTCCGTTACTCAATATTAAAAGCCGCCTGTTAAGTCGGTATATCTATTCTTCGCTCATGTTTGCTCTCTCTTGACCCCCACTCCATGCTCGCCAACATTGTGAGGTGCGCGGGGGCCCAGCATCCAGTCCTGCATAGCCAACCACTCGCTCCACTTAGATTCTGCGCTCTGAATCTCATCTTCGGTGACATTCTGGAGAGGCCTGAGGAACGGGACAGTTTGCCCGTCGGCCATATCATAATGTGACTTGACCCCAGCCCAACTCTCGCTCTTGGCAGCAAACAAAAAGTTCCTGCGCTCAGTCTCATGCATAGGACCGATACCAAGAACCCAGTCATCTCCAAAGAAGCCATGGAGAACAGCTGGAGAGTCGAACCCAGTGACAACAAGTCGGCGGATATAGGGAACAAGGCTGACCTGTGCACCGATGTCAAGTGAACCGCTCCCTGTGGCTCGAGCAGAGATGGATGGGCCGCCAGGCGGGACGAGAGGGCCGGAGCGGGAAGACGAGGAAAGGTTTGGAGCCGGCTTCTGAAATGGTAATTGAATATTCACAAATGCCGCCACTGTCTGAACAGGACCGCTGTGTTGGGCGTGATCGAGGAAGTAGCGCTGACAAGACTGAAACATGGGATACCAGTCGAAGATGTCAAATTGAGACCCTTCAAATGGCTAAAAGAACCCATTAGCTCAGTCACAATGCAATAAGTCAGAATCACATAAGAGATTGACAAGCAAGAGCAGATTAATAGATCGGATAGACATACTTGTTGGAACTGCATTGACATGATGGCTGGTGGTAAGTTGAGGTGTTTCTAAGGGCTCTTTGATCATATCTCGGGGGTTTGCTGATATGTTAGGTGCTGGCAAGGTGTTTTGAATGTGTGCTGGCAAGTTGGGTAAGGTTGCAGGATGCTCTCTGCCTGGAGGTGTTGGTCAGGGAGAGCAAATGCCAGCGCAAGTGCCAGCGCAAGTGCAGTGTAAAACGCAGGCGGCCCAGTGGGCGGTGGGAAACTAGAAATGCGATTATATGCACAACCCAAAGCAATATGGGTCTTGTCCAAGACGGCACAGGCCGGGCAACGACGGCGGCAACGACCACGGCTTTCGCGACAGGTGATGGGGCACGGGCTAGGCGGTTAGACGAGCCACAGTAGTGGTGATTGGCTGACGGCGAGGCCGGCTGTTTGAGTGGATTGAAGATGGAGCCTTGGAGGTATAATTCGAAGAGTTGACGAAAGAGACGAAGCGTCTTGTCTTCGTCGAGACAACCGGCAGCTAACAGGAGCCGGGGTAGGGTCAATCAAGGGAGATCACAGACTTTAGTTGCCAGTCACGCATTCGACGTGTGAGGTCCCAAAATAATGTGAGGGGGTGAGAGAACAAAATGCAGCCAAAGGGCACGCTGAGTGGAGGAGCAAAAACAATGGGGATGAAGATGATGATGGTACGACGGCGGCTGCTATTCCAGCCAAATTTGGGGGGTTGAGGGGGGATAGTGATGAAGGACCCTGATTCGGATGGAAATTAAGACCTGAGGGTTGAGGAAAAAACAAGAATAGAGCGTTTATGTAAGATGCTCTGCTGTCGACTGCTGGATGCTTGGTGTTTAAACCAGGTGCTGTCGGAAATAGCGTGGATTCTCTTTCTCAAAAAGTTTTAGTGTTGCGCAGACAGCAAGCATGCAGGGCGGGAAAAAGATTATAAGGCTGGTAGACGTAATCTGGCAAGGCAAGTTGGCCAGGTATCGCGGTTTCTTCTCCAGGAACGAGGTGAGGGTGGGTTGACGTCGGCATTATAAGGCCAACCAACATTGGATGGTACTTGCGTGTGCGGAAACAGACGATGAATTGGCAATAGGGGAGATGGGGAAAAACCCACCATGTCTTCAGTTGTCGGGCGAACGAGAAGGCTTGTTTCCCTCTCAATCATTTCTTCTTGCTTTCTTACTCCATTCATGTCACCACCCGTTCTCCTTTCATCCTCCCGTTCCCTTGATTCTCAGCAGCTTAGAAGCGGCCTAACCTCGCCAACAACAAGTCAAAAGCGTTATTCTGCCGATCTCCAACTTGTCTTCCACTCATACACCTGAATCTGCATGTCTGTCTCCCTGCCCTCATCAAACGGCCCGCTCAAGAAACCTTGGTAGGCTCAGGTTAGTTGGGGCCGCACAACCCGCACCACCCTGTATCGCCACACGACGTCGACAAGACCACCGCCTCCACTCGATACCACCACCGCAGCAGCCATCCAGCTAACTATGACCCGTCATGCAGGCTCTCTCCAATCCTCCCGCCTTGTGGCAGCCTCAATTTTTGCATGGCGAAATCGGGGCTCACGCTAGGTATGATTCATCCTGCAGTCCGCTCCCTGCCACCTGTGAAGGCGCAGAGAATGCGAGTGCATAACTGCGTGTCATCACCGCCATCGCTCCACCCCTGGCCTGGGTGAGAGAGAGGCCGCCTTCCCGAGAATGTGCGTGGGCGGGTGGCTGACCTGGTGTTTGGACCCGAATATGGAGAGAACCCGATATACTTTCCCCTCCTCTGGCTTAGCTCAATCGCTCTTTACCGCCAGCCTGGAACCCCGTTTCTGACGACATATTCCATCGAAACACCGGGACCTTTGTTTTCTCGACGTGACGAACCAAAGCTAAAATACACCATCACCTGCTCCAGCCCTCTTCACTTCAGCCAAGGCCAGCGAAAGAGGGGGGGGGGGCGGCGGCGGGGGAGGCGAACTTGGGCATTTGAGCTGGGCAGGGCTCTAAGCTACTAGGGCCGGGGTCAACGCGCACTAAGGCCCAGGGGGGTCCTGAAACGCCCTGGTTGGCCAGCGGCCAGATCCAAATTCCCGTTCGAGATAAACGATCTGTCAAGACGGCACAGCCCCCCTTGAGAACCTGCATCAGAAAACCATATTTGTTGGTTGCCCATCTTGGAGTCCTCCAACAAGACATGAGACACTTGCACCCTACTGAGTCCTTTACGGTCTACTGCCGCAGGTATTGACTCGTCATTGAATGGAGCATCTCAGCAGCTGGCTTGAAAAGACGGGCTATAACTGGAAATGGGACTACGACCCATTGGCAGCTTCAGCTCTGCATGCCCCCCCCCTTTCCACATCCTCTTCTTATTCCTCTTTCCTCCGCTCCTTAGTGGTTAAGATGCATGTAGGCAAGTAGCTACAACATGGGGCCTGAAAAGCGCAGTGATAAAAAAGCAAGTATTCCAATAACTTCGCAGTCAAAATAGGAATCAGGGATATGCCCAGTTGAGTATTCAGGATCAAGCAGTCCCGCACTAAAATCATATTATCTCCAGTTTTCGGCTAGCGAGCTAAAGAACGCTTGACCTGATGGGCTGCCCAAGCTTTGGATATCTTGGTGTCCTTCAGGTTGGCTAGGATCAAGGGCCGGGTGAAAATGCCAGTGGGGACTTGTTCAGCTCCAAGCTCCCTCTCCCGCCCCTTGTCGCTTGGCCTTGATCTGCAGCCTCCGCCATTCTCCGTCCGACCTGAAAGGACGCTTCAGCGGGAAATAAGGATGTACCTGTATGAGATTTTTGTTTTGTTTTGACCACTGCGCTCTCGGCCAATACCTTACCAGGCATTCGAGGGCAAACCAATGCTATTTATGATCTTTGTTTCACCAGCACGGACGATTTGAGATCTGTTCATCACATATCCATACTCATATCGACGCCCATCGGGGATTTCGCCACTAGCCGACCCACCAGCATCGTGCGTCGTCACTTAAAATAAATGACCCGAGACCCTTTCACACTAGACAAGAAAAGTTGGCTTTTTTTTCTACCGCAGGCTGACCCTTCATTCATTTGGATCATTTTCCAAGCTTGGGAGACTCGGCAGTTACGGTAGCGCCGCTGTGGAAATAATACAACAATTTTCACTCTCGGTTATGAACCAGGCCCCGTTTAACGAACGAAGCGACGTTGTGGCTTAGCTGGTTTCTCAGATCTCTGCCCAAGCGCACTCGCTCATTGGCGGCACGTAAAGGACGCCTCCGAGGCCTAAAGTCACCCGGCTGAGGCGGGAGAAGGGATCTACTCTTAACTCCGTAGCTGTGGCTGTTGGTTACCAACCCTTCGGCTCCATCATGCCCCCCCCCCCCAACGAACTTGGCTTGAAACCAACATCCTAGAACCCTACCCAGTGATTCGGTGACAAACACCTCAGGTTCAGCTGTTTGCATCGCTGGACAGAGTTCGGACCAAAGATTAGAGCGGCCTCTAGCGCACGGTTACCGTACCCTCACGGCCCTGGAAGGACCAGGGCAATTTGCACAGATTACCCATTCTATTGACTTGAAGGAAAAGCCCAAAGGGCATCGCATCCCTGCATTAGCAACTTAGCGCGGGTTGACGTCAACATAATTGGCTTTCCGATACAACACTGCCCGGTGATGAAGGCACGTATGTCCCTGGGTTCAGCTACCATCCTTCCAGACAGGCGTGGCAATCAATACTTATCTTGGGTGGCCTTACCTGGGCGGGACACTTCCATAATAAGAAACATCACAGGGGTTGGCCGTTCCACCCACCAATGAAGCAAGAAGGCTGACCGACTGGCATGGTTACTTGAGAACATGAATGAGATTGTCTCCATATGCCAATTGTTGACGAGACTTGGCGATATTCAATTGAAGAAGAGCTTGGCAGGGTCCTAAGATACCGCGAATCATGAAGCAACCTTCGAAGTGGCAAAATAAGCCCAGCTTGCGCTCTAGCCAGTCATCTCTCAATATTGCATCGCGGATGACTTTTAGGAAATCAAGCAAATTTGAGCGTGGCGATCGAATTTATGACGGGACAAAAGCAGTATGACACTCACTAGCGGAGCGGGTGCTTTGACATGTTTCTCTTGAGAGGGGTGTCATTTGGGAAGCAAATATGGCAAAGGAGTTAATCTAGAATTGGCCTGCAACACTGTAGCCACAGACTTGCTCAAGTCGCATTTGGTGTGCCCATGTCACGGGTCGGATTGCTCGAGAGCCTGATGCGTTGTGGATTCAGAAGATGCGGGATGCGGGATGCGAGACGGTGCGGACGGACTGACGTCGTAGGGCAGAAAAGGGCGACCTGTGGAATGATATTCAGGGATCCAATGATCCAATGAGGTTTGTAGACTGGCGAATCCATGCAATCTTCACTTTCTACGGCGCACAGAAGTACAGCCAGCAAGCCCACTGAATCACGACGTGTGACAGCGCGCCGCGGCTGACTGAAACGGCCGCCACGATCTGTTCAAGAACGGCGTGCTCCGCCCATCGATGGTCAGGGATTCGGAAAACTAAGGCAAATGTGTGCAATAGACTGATTGCCTGCGGGCGCCAGGGAATGGGTCCCAGTTGAAATACTGTAGGCAGAGCGTCGAGGCCAGAGGTAGCGGCGCAACCTCACCGCACAAATCGCTCCCAAGTGTTCATTTGTACTCCAAAACCTCAAACTTACTCTTACAGCCGTGGCAATAAAATCATCCTGGTAGACCAGGACCAGGACCTCTCTCGAAGCACTGAATGCAGGAAACTAGGGACGATACCAAGTGGCTGGAAACGTCATGATTGCAACATCCTTTTCGTGCCCTGTTGGATCGCACGAATGCTGGATCTCCCGTGCTACCATGGGTCAATAGCAGAGCCTAGAATTCAGTGCGAAGCGCAGAGTGCATCCGATCATTTGTGTTGCGCGGGACCTCCCTCCCTCATTAACTCACAGGGGCTTGCTTCACATAAAAGCTCAACAAAACCCGGGCCATGCGCCAGGTGGCATTTCGGGGGCTAAAGGTCGAATATAGCTCGAGAAATGAGGGCCAATAGCTTTGCTGCGATGCGCACCCTGCTGCATTCGGACTTGGCATCGTGGGTGGGAGGTGTCCTAGCTGTCTCAGCTTTTTCACATGTGGATATCGTACGATGGTGGGCTTGTACTACACAACCTTTGCTCGCCCTGGGTTCACTAACTCTCTTCATCACATCCCCAGGCCTTGGAAGTTTCGACAGAGAAGTCTACCACTATCCGCAGCATTATTCTTTTTGTAGGCATACGATTGGAGCACCGTCGCAGGACAGGCAAGCTTATCCTGGTTGGCTGAGAAGAATGCATTGCGAACTCACGATCGCCATGAAGATAGAAGCAAAAGGATATCGTGTCCTTTCACATGAAGACATATGTGGTCGTACCACGCGCTGGTTACACATTTTCTTATATTTTTCAAAAAAGAAAAAAGGGGGGAGGCAAAGAGATGCAGTTGATTTTGAGACTCAATTATTCAAGCATACAGCCCAGAGTTCTGACGTGACCTACGCACAAGCTCTGGATGGTGCCAGAACACCCCGCTTCATAATGCCAATTATTTATTCCCATTGTGCCAGGTTGAGAACTTGTCCTGCGATAGACGATGCCACTTGAACGTTGGGGGCAGCCATATACCAAGATATTCTAGCAGCACCACAACGCTGATAAGCCCCCGGTAATCGCATCCTTTATGAGACCCAAAGAAATTACTTGCATTTTAGCATACACGCTTCATCTAGTGTGTCTATGCGAGGGTCTGGGCCCAAAGTTGCGTATGCAGGGAATGTCGTGGAAGACCTTCACGCTAGGGTGTTAGGGCCTTCCCGATCAAGTCCTTGGCTCGATCGCTCATATCGATTCCAAGTGCTAACTCACGCCCTTTCTCGCTCATTTTCCCCCAGGTCTTTTGAAGGATGCTAATAATCTTGTCATCGTCGATGTCTGGCTTGCTCTCAAAGTCGTCAAACTGATCATCAAGGAAAACCAGACAAGCTACATCCTCAAGGATTTGTGTCTCCTCATCCGTATTGAGGTTTTCTTTGCGGATCAGTGCCGCCACACGGTTTCTGTCAGCCTCAGTAATGGGTGGTTTGATCGAGGGGGAGGCAAGCAACTCGGCCACCTGGTTGGCGGCCTGGGTCTTGAGCTTGGAGCGCCACATGAGATATCCCGGCCGAGTCATTGGGTATGAGCTTCGAGGGATCTCCCACCTAATTACCTGGTCAATTTTCCGTTCGGATGTGAACAAAACCAGGCAGGATGACGTATCATGTCGAGGAATTCACCCACCTACGGAAGTGTTGTGCTCGGCACGCGAGCTGGAGAAGGGGCGATGCTGAAGAGCATCGGGGAGCCAACCACCTTGTCATCTTACGAGCATAATGGAGCTCATACGGAATAACTTCTCCATCGGGACCAGGGATGGTGTTGGGATCCTCGGCGTGAGCAGCGTCAATGAGCTCAAGGGCCACGACATATTGCTCAGGAAGCTCAGGCATCGATGCCTCGGCCATGGCGATTTCAGCAGCCAAGACGTCTTGTAATGGATGTGTAAGCTTTATCCTTTCATTCTCCTCGGTATCAATCGAGGCCGACTTCTGGGGGAGGGACAGGAGGTGGCGTGCAAATACATGAGGCGATTGAAAGGAGTAGCTTGATAGAAGTGAGGGTTTATAAGATGAGTAAGCGACATCGGCCTGCGTCTTATTGGGTCCTCCAATGCTCCATTTTGAGTTGAAGAACGTAGAACTAAATTTGTCTAAAAAAAGATCAAATAAAAAAGCGAAGTAAATTGTGGTTTTTTTTTTTAATGAAACAACCAAGCGTTGTGGCTTGAATTGCCTTTGTACGTTCCAGGCACTGTTTTCTCTTGCTGTTTTAATCATTTGCCTGTTCGCCGTATCGCCACTGCGATAGCGCATCATACGCCCATGGCTAGATTTTTTTTAACATTAGAATCCGATCTTTCAGAAAAAATTTTCTCACATGGGAAGTCTGGGAGGTAGTTCGGGGGACTATGTCAACAATTGAGATCGCCCCAGGGTGGCACTCGAAATTCGTCTTGGTGGGTAGTAATAACGACCTCTCGACAGAGCTACAGAGATGTAAACCTACCAACCTGCGCAGCTTTGATAGACGTCCTTTTCATCCTGTTCCAACACTGCTAATACCGCCTTCCCCCCGTGCCAAGTTGCGTTGGCGAGCAACTCAAGGTGGGTTTGCGCGCGAAAGAGCAGGTAAAGCGAGCTGCATTAATGAAGGGCCAATTCTTTTCTTCAAATGTATATGTATATATATAATTATTTACGCTAAGTCTTTATGGCTTCTAGGAAAAGAGAATATAGCTAAAAGAGCATATAGCATGTATTTATTTACAGGTTAAACTCAAGAAGCGAGCAAACATAAACATCAAGAAACTAACAAGCAAACAAATACTACATCCCGTGCACTTGTTTGCTAAGTAGGGTCCTCTCAATCACAACTTCTTTCTCCCCCTCTGATTGTTTTTTTTTTTTTGCTGAAACACGAATTTATGTCTTGAAGCTCCGAACCCTCCTAACCCAATATCCAAATATGAGCGACTCTAAAGCTCGGAGCTCAACAGAAGAACGTGAGTCAGTCGGCCATGGTAGTTGGGAAAACTCAGGGATGGCATCTTCTAGTGACAATAACGCAAGTGTTGAGAGCTCTGAAGTCGCTTCCTCGAGTGTGTGGGGAGACAGCGCACTGGCCGATGGTGATGGAAGCAATCCTGCCAGCTCCAAGGAGCCGGATAGCAGCGAACATGCCAGTAACGGCTGGTACGATGAGTCTTCTGCAGATGCCCAGATTGAGCATACTACAATGAACGCGGGTCAGGATGCGAGAGAGGCTGCGTATTCATCAGCCGATGCCTCGAGTAATAATGCAAATGATAGCGAGAACCAGGCCTCGACAGATCCCAAGGCCACCACTGGAGACGAACCATCAAACTCGGACACATCCAGCTCTCACCAAGGCGTTGCAGCTGGGAAAGGCGGGTGGAGCATCTCTGAGGATGGTATTTTGAGGGGCATGAAAGAAGGACAAGATGGAGGGGCGAGCTGGGCCGATATAGCAAGTGCGCTCAGGAGAAGCAAAAGCCAGGTCAAAGCTCGCTGGCTCGTCATCAATGACCAACAGCCACTAACATCAGGAGAAGACGCAACAGATTCTGAAGAAACCACAGATCCTGAGCAACCCACAAATGCCGAAGCGGCCAGCGGGGGCGACCAGGTCGACGGCAGTGTGAGCGGAACCGAGGACAAGGGGAATGGCGGTCGAAACGCACCAGGCTCAATGCAAGAGGGGATAGACGACAAATCCCAAGACAAAGGCGATGATACCAAGGGCAACTGGGAGAAGGAGAACAAAGGAAGGATGAGGCAAAAGGGGAAGAGGGAAGCGACCAAGAACCGGTGGCATAGAGGAGCTCGAAACAACAGGGTGGCCGCCGAGAACAAGCACGCCAAATCCAGGGCGCACCAAGGCCTTGAGCAGGCTCTCTCTGGGGAAGAAGCATCATCCGAGTCGTCGCCCTCCTCGGCATCCTTATCTCTGGCCGGCTTAGGCTACGGACACGAGGAATGGCGCCTCCAGATGCGCTACCTCCAGAACCACATGTACGCGTCCCTGTACCCGCCCGAGATCTCCCCAGAACCCGACGCCCACTTCAGCGCGCGTGACTGCCGCCTCCTGGCCGTACTGGACAGCAAGCAGAAGCACGGCCGGTGGTTGGCCATGCAGGCCGACTTTTACAACGTCACCGGCCGCATGGTGCCGCTCGACGTGCTGCGGGACAAGTGCGAGCGCGCCGAGGCTGAGCGAGAGAGGACATGCATCGAGAAGTGGGTGGACGACGTGTCGCACGCAACAGTACAAGAGCGCTGCCAATAGTTGACAAGGACACTTTGGCACATCTCCGGGGTTTTTTCTTGTCAATTGGCCCGTTGCTTTCAGGCGACTTATTCCCGGATGTGCAATCTCAACGACAATCATCAAGCGGTTATTCAAAAGGAAGGCATTCCAGGTATCAAAATTCTGTCTATAGTTGACAACATTCCTACCTTCATCAGCAAAGGTCACATCTTGTTTAGTCATGCAAGCCGAGAGAATTTAGAGAGGAAGCAGCAAGACAAAAAACAGGAGTAGCCAATGGTTCAGAGACAGGATGGTATATCAAAGTTTTTGATCCATAGCATACTATTCATACACTTATCCTCTGCACGTGGTCAAGTTCCTTCGGTTCTCGACGTTGTCTATACTCAAAACCAATCCGGTTGGCACAATGACCCAGTGCCGTCGCAAGCACACCATGCTACCTCTTATGCTAGAATGCAAAAATCTGTCCAAGATGGTAATTAAAAAATATGGGTATCAAAAAAAGCAATTTCGAAATGAAGATGAAGGTCGCCGCGGCTCACTAGTTAGCTTATGGGCGCGTAAGAATTACATCCAAAGTAAGCACTTCAGAAGTTATTGTTGAACACACGTATTTACTCCTCACGTATGCAGTCGCGTCAGCATAGGTGCGAGCTGAGCGGATCCCAAACTACCCGCAAGCATTTTGCTCTTGCATGTCTGAAAACCCCACAAGGCCGTGGTGCGCGGAACGGCCCGCCAATGTGAATCATCTCCATTCCAGGCGAATTATGACGTTTATCGTCATAGTTCCATGTCACAGAGCGCTCTACTTAGTAGTGACGCGTTCTCCAAGCTTGGGGGCGCGATTATAGGCCAAGTACCACTCCCACACGTGTCTTGTGAGATGTGATGATCTGTAAGGCCCATGGCAAGTCGTGCGAAAGCAGTCTCTCGGCTGGAGCGACACCGGCGATTTGCTTGAAAATGTAAAATCCAGATCCATAATATGATCATATCGGATTCTCCATTCCAGGTGGCGGTGCTGCCACTGATGGCATAACTTGATGCGTCGGTCTCGAACTCGGCGTAGTATTCACATCTTGCTCCTTGCTCTGACTGTTGCTGGAGCCGAGGCCGCGTTTCATCATCTTGCCAAGCACTGTAACCAACTCACAAGCATCTTGAAACATATCGTCATCCATGCCTTCGGTGGCTTCGTATACCTCGGATATCGTGTCTTTGGCGAGCTTGCGGCTTGCGTCGGCGTCGTGGACACATTCGTACAAGAAAGCGGCGTATTCGGTCTTAACGGATAGTCGCAGAGAATGAGATCCCCAGAGTAGGCTATCGGCGAGCCGGATGGCTTCGAGGAAGTATTGCCTGGCTTCGGGGAGATAATCTTTTGGAGGAAGTAGGGATGACGGCGATAGGAGCGTGTTTTGGTCGAAACCAGGCGGGGGTAGGACGGGGCCACCTTCGAGAGGGTGTGTAGGCTGAACAGAAGAAGGCCTAGACTCAAGGTCAATGTCAATGGCCCGACCTTTTCCCTTGTCCATCCGTGGGGTCAAGACCGCCGTGACGTCAGGAGTCCATCTGCCCATGTTGGACACGTTGGGCGAGTTGTGGAAGAGTGCAAAGATGTGGTAAAAGGACGCTCTGAGCTTGTGAGCGAGGACCTTGAGCTCGACATAACTCCCAACCATAGGCAGGACGTATTGCTCGAGCATGATCAGGCCCTCTCGAGAGAGCCATATTATGTGCAAGATGCGGCGTACAGAATTTGGAGTGGGCTCATGGTCAGGACGGCGTTGCTTCTTAGCGGCGACAAGCTGGTCGGCAAGGTTCAAGGAAAGGCCGAGGATCTTAAAGAGCATCTGTGACAATAGAGGATTGTCATTCTCGACAGCTTTGGCCAGCTTGCCGAGAAACTTTTGGTCGACCTCGGAAGACGCCATGCAGCCCAATACAGACTAGGCACTTGTTGTCAGGGAGGTTGAAGCTGGGGTGAGTTAGACGAAGAGGATCCCACGAATTTGACTTGGACTCCGGGCTCAAAATCAATAATCAAAGGCAGTGGCCGAAAGTAGGACAAACAGGGAGAGGGGGCAGCATCGCATTTAAATAAAAGCACGAGCGACCAAGAGTCGCGAAAAAGAACAGTCTCGTGACGAAAGAGAGGCAAAAAGAAAGGGAAAAAAACGTACGCGACAATAGGTTAGCTAGTAGCTCCACAGCTGCAGGCCGACACGCAGCGGAGCGAAGCGTAATGCAGCTCAGCGCAGATGCTCGCACGATGCAGCCCAACGCAAGACAGGTCGAGTTGGCTCCAAGTCAGGATGAGGAAGACGCGCGACAGCTGGCGGGCTGTGATTGGGTCCGCGGTGTGGTTGCGATATGTGGAGGGCGAGGTTGGGGGTTGGACTGGAGTGTCAGCGTGAGCTGAATGGGAGCTGGTTGGCAACGCAAGAGAGCGCGCAGCACCGACGACGACGGCTCCAGGGCCAATTGGACTGTTTTGAAATCAGCGGCGTCCTGCGCAGTGATGAATACATCGGAAGCAAGACAAAGGGCACGGGTAAGTGTACATACAGACAAACGGATGGCAGAGATGCAATGAGCGAACGTGCAGGTGACACAGGCGACAAGGAGAGAGCGCGTCAGGACGGAACAGAGCTGAGCGAGTGGTATCTGTATGCACGGAAGACGCAGGAACATCAAATGAAAGACTAGCAAAAGAGGAACCCAGAGGCAGCCGGACCCGATAGCATGGCGAAGGCGGTGGAATGGCAGGATCGCGTGTGATGATCTTATACAGGAGGGCCGGCGCGCGCGGAGAGAAAGGCTGAGCGTCGAACGAGAAGGTGATCAAGGAACTTCGAGTGTGAGTGAGTATTGACAATGCGCCGACGAATGGGCAGGGCAGGCGGTGAGCGGAGCGGAGCCTTTAGCGAGCGAAGTACAGATGAGGCCTGGGCTCTGGGCTGAGGGGGGGACGCCAGGGTCTGGCAGTGATCTGGGAGACTTGTCAGTAGGCTTGGGATAGTGGGCTTTGAGGCTAAATGGCCGCCAGGGTGGCATTGGGTTGGGCTGGTTCCAGCCAAGGCTCATGACCAGGTTTAGCTTGTCGTTTGTGGATCGGCGCGGGCACTAACTGGGTGATTGTTGAAGGAGAAATGGACATTGGCGAGGAATGAGTGACTGCAGCCCAATGAAGAGGCAAGTGTTTGAATGGCCTCTGACAAGAAATGTCGGGGGTCGGTGGCCGTGTCAGAATGAATGGCTTGCAATTGAGGTTGTTTTGGTAACGCAATCAAGAGGATTCCGCGCCAAGCTCAAAGCGCGCGCCTGCGTGTAGCGTGACGGACGACAAGCCAAGGTTGGATCTAGTAACCCAAACAAGGAAATAAAGTCCTGCGGCCAACCAAGTGCTCTCTCCCAGCTGTTCGTTTTTGACTCGTGAACGTTTGCACCACAGAGTCGTAGGAGCAGCCGTACAGATAGAGGAAGGTGATTTCCATCTAACAAAGTCATCTGGGAAGAGAGAAAGAGGAACCCCCCCCCCCCGAATACCGGCCGGACGACGCGGGTACGTCGGGCACCGGGGGCGTGTGAAACCTACACCCAAAGGCTAGCACAAAGGAACTGAGACGAAGCTCGATCCATGGGGCTTATCATGGCGTCAGCATATTGTGCATGTAAGTGGAAATGCTCTCCAGTAAAAATAAGCGAGGTAATAACGCGCACGCATGCCTGAGACATAAACATACAGACAGAGAGCCTGGGCTCGGGCTCTGGCAAACAACTGCCAATTATTGATCTCTCCCTCCTCACCTGACACATCAAAACACCAGAAAATACACACAAAAAAAAGGAATAGAGAATAAATCCAAGCGCGCACTGCTTCCAGCTGAGAAATCGGCTCGCGAGTGCCCTGTCTCACCTGTGCAAGTCTCTCTTTGATGAGTTGCGGCTGAGTGACAGCATTTATGCACAATCAGTAAGTAATTGCTTGACTTGGTTATCCTACGCGTATAAAACTTGTTTTGCGTTTCTCAATCATTTCGAATCCTTACACCTGCTATCTTGCCTGTAGCCGTTCCCTTTGCGCCTCGCTTCACCTTTCCACCCGTCACGATCCCACCTTGAAGCTGCCCCGACGCCCCGGTCTGCAGGCTGATGTGCTTAGGGTGTGTGTCGGTGGTGCGCGTAGTGTATTTTTTTTCTTGTTTTTTTTTTCGGTTTAGGTCGCAAGGATCGGTCGAAACTCGCTCAAATGCCGAGCTGACGTAGGTACATACTTCATGAGATCCATTTGGCTTTGATGGTTTTGGGTCGTTGTCTTGTATTGCCCGAGACCTGGTCCCAGTCTCTGACCCAAAACTCAGGGACCAGGGAAGCCAGTCTCGCTTTTGAGACCTGGTCAACTGTCTCAACTGTCAGTCCTGTCCCCTCCCTCAAAGAGCCCCAAGAAATCCATTTTCCAGCCAGTTTATTCATTCACCCGCTAAAAGCCGCCAGGTAGTCTGCACGTGCCCATATAGGAACCGTACTATAGTTCTATCGGTGCTGAATTTGCATGAACTAATGTTCCCATCGACACGCAGTATGATGTGCATCCCTTAAAGGGCGGGACGAATTGAAGGCCTCAAGCGTAAACACCACGACCCCTCAGCCACCTTCGCACCCACTCCCACACGAATTTTCTTTGATGTATTTAGCACGTGTCCTCGCTTCTAGCGACGCCTATTCGCTCCATTGTATTATTCTCAAACATTGTCAATTCCTAAACCAGCCAACCAAAAAAAAAAAATTACTCGCCGCCGCTGACGCCGCCGAATAAGTCACAAAAAGTAACAGGTTCCAAAGAGGATCGGGGCCGCCAACCAGCCCACATATCCTTACCCTGCACCTCCCAGCCTCCCCAATTCTTCAGTTGGATTGAGCAATATCAACAACTACCACCCATTCGTGACCACGGGTGGCCTCTGTCTATGCGACCACCCTCCATCCCCTCCTGATACGTGTACTTAGCGTGCTGTCCACATTGCCTTGCGGGACCATCTCGTTAGGTGCACTTGGGAATACCCCTTTAGTCAATACCGTAGACTTCAAGAAGCCGAGGCCAATCAGATTCAGCCCACCAAATTTGCATTCTTCCATTGCCGGATGCCACCAGATCCCAGTGACGCATGGGAAAAAAAAACAGCGGTGTGTAGGCAGACCCTGAATCATCGTCACAGACTTGCTGAGCATCGGCTCACCTGCTCATCCCTCATCACTGCTAGTTAACCAATCGTCGGTCTTGCATAAATATCGCCCATAGATGTCTCTGTTTCCCAGATGAAACAATGTGACAAGAGGGACGCATTTGGTGGTACACCCCAGAGCGCCTACCTGGTAGTTGCACAAGATATAAATGTTTACCGCAATGCAAATAAGAAAATCAAACTATATGTTGCAAATGAACAAATTTGCCCTTCCCAACTTCGTTGGCGCATGTTTGCAAAGTTTTAGTCCCGATGAGATCGGAATTGCGCCTGGGTTAACCGGCGTCTCATCCATCACCCGTTTCCGCCTGTCTTACACATTGTTGGTCTGTCTTGCGGCCCGACGACGGAGGTGTGCTGCCCTGCAGCTCTTGCCCAAAGCAATCACACGGGCTAAAATGAAGCCTCTCACAAATTAAAAAGAGGGTATACTAACCCCACATAGAAACAAACACACGTCGTGTGCAAGAAATCAATGTCAGCGTTAACTTCGATATCAATTCAGCCTTCTATAGCAGTCAAAACGCCAAGCGTGTCCAGTTTTTGTGACGCCCCCCCAGTATGCATCCCCTCTACTGGGGTTAACATACAAACAATAAATAAACCGTGCCGTGCGCCGTATCTATTCCAAATTGTCCCGGGATATCTCAAAGTATGTAGAAACCAATCGTGCCTGAAAGCAAATGTCTCCTCTCCCTCCCAGTTGGTCAATACCTTAGCTCCACGCTCTTGGCCGTGGCATCGTGGTTACCTTGCGTCGCCTGCTACCTGCATTTAGATATTCTCGGCTTTGTTCCCCTATGTCCAACTCAAACCGTTCATGTCCACCCGCCGTCACTATTTTGACTACATTGCCAAAGCTGAATGCCACTGTCCTTTGTCCTACCTTGATCATTGGACCAAGTTCAGAGACAATAAGGTGGCCTGCCTTCTCATCATCCTGGAATAGCGGGCGAGATTCGTCTGACCTTGAGCGTCCTCCTTGGAACACTGCCCATACCTCCCACCGCCCGAAGACGTCCTTGATAGTTTCTTTTCGCGGAGATCGATGTCGCAGACCGTCGGTTCGCCGTCGTTGTTCCGACACGATTCCACTGTTTCGCCCTGACTTTTGCCGTACCCCAATTACGCAGCCATCTGCGATCATGTTCCAAGTTCCAGGATTCCCAACCTGCCGCCGTGTCTCTTTGGCAGATTTCCATGAACACCACCCCCTTCTCACCGGTGTGGCAGAACTGTCAAAGCATATTAAATCGTCATCCTCGGGAGCAACATACGTGTGGATAATGCAATCCCCAGATTCTGCTTCCGTGTAGCAGAGTGTGAACCAAGACAATCCTCGACCACCTGCTTGTGTCGAGTGTCGAGGAGAGTGTGCACTCTGTAGTGATCTGGTTGCCATCTTTTCCGTCTGAAACGTATGGATAAGGCTGTCATCCTCAAGATTCATTAGATGAACACGGGTTGCTCCGACGATGAGAAATAGGCCCAGTGATGCGAGGGGAACGACCTGATGGATGTCATCCTTACCCAGCCCCTCAAGCTCAACGCCCCGCGAGTTCCACGATGCTAGCTCTCGCGTTACTGCGTGCACACATCCTCGTCGAGATGCGGTCACTACTGATGCTCTCCACTGAGCCGGCTGCTTACCTGTAGAATGATTAGACTGATGTCTGTCTCATAAAAACTAAAACTAGTATAATATACCTGTTTCAAGGAGAGGCCGGACACACGTCAACGGACTCCGACAGACACTGAAGTCTTTCCCTTCTCTGGCTTCGGGGTTAAATTCGGTTAATGCTCCATTTCGGCGGACCAACACCAGCCTTGGGATATCTTCATTTTCCTCCACAGATGTGAAAAAGAAAGCCTCTGGTTTTTGGCCTTGAAGGTCAACTGGCATTGTTGGTCCCCATCTCCGCTCCTTGAGATCCCAGAATGCTGCCTTTAACGATGATAAAATCGCAAGCCATCTTGAGTTATCATCCATAGCCATGGCCAAGACGGGAAAGGGAGCATCGTCAGTGCTCTCTCCATCAGCGATTACGTAGTTTATGCCGCCGGGTCGGATGTCCCAAATGCGAATGATACGATCTAATCCAACTGATACGACATGGCCGTCGGGAGACGAGGTGAGCATAGCGATATCGAGCAAATGACCTCCCTGGAATGACTTGACAGAGAGTGCACCCCCCTCCGAGTGATGATGATGTTCGTCATCACTAACTTCGTCTTCCCACAGTAGATAGTTGGTTAAGAGTCGAATGGCAGCAATGATTACGACGATGATGACCATGAATCGAGTGAGCTGATGGTTGATAAAATCGTACGCGGCGGGCAAGAGAGCCGGCTCTCTGAAATGAGGCATCCGATCAGAACCCTTCATGACAAACACGACCGGCTCATAAACGCGAGCAACATAACTATGTGCTGTAGGCTTGATGATGCTGATGATTTCCTGGGCGGTCTCGTGATCTTGCAGTCGCAACCAAGATTTCGGACTTCGGGCTTGGTGAATTTCATCTAGAGGTGACTTTTGTGTGCCTGTGACGTCGATAAAGTGCGAACGTCGTAACATCCGACCAAGGAAGTAAAATATAGTATCATCCTCCAAGAAGTGCCACTGGGCTATTAGCACGAAGCCTAACATGATAATAGTACCGGCAATCCGAGTTGACATGGTCGTCTTGCCTTGCATAATAAGCTCCCATGCTGAACGAGTCCTCATTTCCGACGCAGCTCGGTTATGTCGCATCGAGGCTTTGGCCAGGGCATCGCTGAGCTCTGTGCGCCGCACATCAACGCTTAGGACTGACAAGAAGAAGGTCGAGAGATAGAAGAGGTCGAAGATGATAGCAACGGCTGCGAAAATACAAAAGGCTGACACGCCAGGCGAGACCCATCGAGATAACACCAGCAAAAGAATGACGTTTTGCATAGAACTGGCAATCGCAGTATACGCCGTCTCGCCAAACGCATAGCCTATCCGACTGCTGGTACTATCCTCGGCTGGAGTGAGAATAACGGCGTTTATCAACCTGAAAATGTTTTCCAAACTCATAGCCAATACCACTAGAGGGTAAGCGGCACGAGGAATTCGTGATAAATCAATTCTAAATACAGCGCATATTGTGAAGCTGGACATCACGGAGAAGGCAATCTGAGATATCACAGTCAGTATCAGACCAAACTTGGACTTGAAAGCCCTTAGCTTGGACAATGTAATTAGAAAATAAATCGCAGTTATGCCATAAGCAATGGTGAGAATGGCAGAATCTTTTCGAGAGATCGGACGGAAGTGAAACTCATAAAGCTGGCTAGCTGAGGTTTGGCCATCCGCAGGATACATGTCCCACTTTTGGGCGATCCTCTCAGGTAGTGATGCAGCTTTTCTCTCCCACTGTCGACCGACGGGAGAATCTCGAAGGTATACAAGAGTAATAACCAGAGCATCAGCAGCTGTGAGGCGACGGTCTTCAAACCGTTTGCCACTGAAAACAATCGAGTGCCTGAGTGTGACATTGACGGAAGTTGACTGGTTCTTTCTGTCGTTGACTGTTGTTAGAATATCCGGGTCGGCGAGGATACGGCTATGAGAGCAGTCCCAATACTGAAGGGGGGAGTGAAAGAACCAGGACTGGTTAGTCAAGCCATTGATAGCGTGGAAAGCATCTCGCTGTTTTGGAGATAGATCAATGCTAGGATCCTGAGGAACTAGGCGGTCTTCGCGGCGGCCGCGACTCGGATTGAACCCTTCCGTGGAGCCAAGTAGCTCATCTTGGAGGTCGAGTGCTGAAGTGAGAAGATTTTTGTTCAGTGCATCCATGTAGTTAGAATGAACCCAGATAGAACGCATCATCACATCGGGGTGAATTGCAGTTCCGTAGGCCAACGGCTGGGCGACTGTCCATGCATGATGAGGTAGGTTAGAGGCTCCATTGATGAAATCTGTGGTAAAGAGGAAAGGAATGGGGTAGATGAACATGGCGGCCACAGCTACGGACACGAGAAGGGTCGTGACAACATGACTCGCTGCATGTGTGCCGTAGCGGGCAAGGCTATTGCGCAGAGGATGAGATGGAGCAAGGACAGGCGCTTCCGTCGTTCTAGTAGGTAAAATGTGAGCTTGAGAACAAAAGATAAACGAGCGTGGGTCGCACAGCGCCAGTCAGACGGACAAGGACGAGGTGTTCTTGGGAGAAGGAGATAAGGGATACTAACCCTCGAAACGGGTACAACAGGTACCAGATCATGAGGACGGAAGGCGAGATCGATAGCGGTTACCCGCGCATTCGTAAGTATTGATACTGGGAGTTGATGATGTTGCAAAATGGTGGTTAGAGTGATGGGGGAAAACTTAGGGCAACACGGGCCGAAGTGTAATGGCCTGACCTAGAAGCCGATCTAAAGATGGTGCGATGGGTTTGAGATGCGATGCGGTGCGGTGCGGCAACACCGGGGTAGCGCGACTAGAGATGCATGCAAAGCTAGTTTCAACGCGACCTTACAGAAGGGCAAGCTGGAGCAGATGCAGCTGGGGGTCACGCAAGGCACTGGTGTGTGCTGGATGTTGAGGCAGAAAGCGCAAGGCGAGGTCTAGACTGGCCTGGTGCTGGTCACGAGACGGGGGGAGGGGACAAAGCAGCGTGGGGACGCAGGTCAATGACATCAATCCGTGGGTTCCCTAAATTTGGAATCGGGCGAGCTTGTCCACGTGGCGAGAACGTGGCGATGAGAGTTTGGTGGTTATTTTTTAGTGAATGGTGAATTTGGGTATGAATTTTGTGGCGGTTGGGTTTGGCTGCGGCGGACCGTGATGCAGGCGTTGTGTGGTATTGAGCGATGTTGAGGCACAGGCGCTGGGTTTGAATCGAGGTGATGGAGGCTACAGCCTATAGGGAGGGGCGGAGGGGTGGTGGGAAACCTTTGGATAATGCTCGGTGGCCTTGGCTGAATGAGGAGATGATGCGCGAGCGGGTGTGAGAGCGGAAAGGGATGGGAAAGTAGATAGTGGGCAGGAATGACAAAGGAGGAGAAGATAGATTATGAATTAGGCAGGAATTGGAAATTTGGACAGTGTCGGAGGAAGAAAACGGGGAAACGGGGAAACGGGGAAACGGGGAAGAGGGGAGGTGAGGAAGCAAGACATGTATGTGTCGGTCGTAAGTCAAGTTAGTATGAGCCAGCTAGAAGGCCACGCCTCGCAAGTGGACAGGACGACTAAAAAAAATGGCAGACCAGCAGAGAGGAGAAAAATAAAAGAGAGAGGCCAAATAAGCCGCTAAGGGCTTTTCTTGACGTTTCCATTGGCATTCCGACGCCTCTTGGGCGCCATCCCGTGTCTGGAGCTGCCCAAATGCGCATTTTGGTTGACGCGTCGCTGAGACTATTGGAGATTCTGGAGTCTCTCTGGTTTGACTTGACTCGGCCCTGGAGAACTGGATGTTTATACCCAAGAATACATGGTGCGCGTATACATATATCATGCGACATGCGACATGATTGACCTGAAAAAAAACAGCAAGAAAAAAACAGGGCCCATGATGGCTTTCCTCTGTGCCTAGACCAGGGCGATCCTTCTCCTTGCACCCCACCTGTGTGGTACAGATGCTTTACCGAGTCAGGACGTGCAGACGCCTCTTCTGCAGTGGTACTCACCGCGTACCAGGCGAGACGGCGGATTTTTGAGGAGACGGGAGCAAAGCGCCATCGCGATCTCTAATCACGATCTGTCATGATTATCACGATTTAGGTACAGCAGCAAGTCCCTGTTCTAGTTGTCGTTTGTCAACGGAGGCCAGTGGCTTCCCGAAATCCCGAGCACTCATTCATCAGCTGGCCGCAGTTGATTGAAAGACATTGGACCGACTCACAAGTAGGTATTGGTAGGATAGATGACATGATGGATGGCCAGTTTTACCATCAATTACCTGGGTCGCCAGGTTAAAAGCCCTCAACTTACTATCATACTGCTTCTTGTATGCTACAACCGAATGTGGCCAACACAGTAATTTAATTTGGACAAGCTTAACCGCCATTGTCTTTATCTCACCCGCCCATATCCCTGTTTGTCGCACAACCTGGCAATTGTTGTGGGCTCGACACGGCCTGTTGATCTGTAAGCTGACTCGTTGCACCACTGCACCTGTCAACGATGTGCACCTTGGCAAACCAAGAGGTCCCTAAGGCACACCATCTGCGTTTTTTCTTGATTTTTATGGGGAACATGTCCGTCTGATACGTCCGTGAATTGACCCGGGGGGCTGGTCCGTGTCTCGTGAAGAAGAAAAAAATTACTATGCATCGTTTGATGTGCGGGTTTGTTGCCGCAGCCACATTATGCACCGTCCGGGAATTATCCCTAGCCACTGTGTTTGTAATTTGTGTTCCTGTCAATTCGCCAGACCCCCATTGGTTCTTCCTAAACGGGCTTTAGTTGGAAGCATCAAAACATTCACCATCAGAACCAGCCTGAGCAGACGCACTGGCTGAGCGACCTAGAACGGGGAACGAAATTCGTATGACCTGGGAAACAGAGGACAAAAAATCATGTCGTCAGAGTCAACGGATGCGGCTCTCATTGATCTTTTATCTACCTACAATGAGCTCAATAGCCATGTAGTGGAGGAGCTTTCTGAGGAACCGAGCCCCCTTGAGTTTATGCGCTATGTCGCTAGGAACACCCCATTTGTCCTTCGTGGCGGCGCTCTCTCGTGGAAGGCCTGTCAAGAATGGAATTCGGCATATCTTCTCAAAGTTCTTAAAAACCAATCTGTCAATGTCGCAGTCACCCCCTATGGGTAAGTGTTGCACCTTGGTTCTTGGTAACCCCGCGGGTTTGCTTAGACATTTGCTAAACTCCAAACCATAGCAACGCGGACGCTCCCACATCACATCCTAGCTGCGAGTCTCCCGTCTTTGCTAAGCCTCACTACGAAGACCAGCCTTTCGACGAGTTCCTTGAATATGTTGTCCGTCACGAAACAGATCCCAGTTTCTCTCCTGATGCCGAGGTGAGATACGCTCAGACTCGTAAGCAAGAACCAGAATTCCTATCTCTGTTGGGGCTGTTTCCAAATCGACTAACAGCACCGGTACTCCACGCCAGAGAATGATAATCTTCGCGACGAATACATTTCTCTCTTTTCAGACGTACAAAGGGATATTCCATTCGCGAGGATCGCACTTGACAAGGCTCCCGATGCTATTAACCTCTGGATTGGCAATTCAAAATCAGTCACAGCAATGCACAAGGATAACTATGAAAACATTTATGTTCAAGTTTTAGGAAGAAAGCACTTTGTCCTTTTCCCACCCCTGTGCCATCCATTGGTCAATGAGCAACCTTTGCGACCTGCGACATATGTCCGCTCCGAGTCCGGGCTCGTTCTCCGGATGGATCATACCGATGAGCCTGTTCCCTTTGCGACCTGGGATCCAGATGATCCCGATGTCGATTCCACTCCATTCTCACGCCTGGTTCAGCCTTTCAGGGTCACCCTGAACCCGGGAGATATGTTGTACTTACCCGCTATGTGGTAATTGGTCCCGATAAGCCAAACTCCTGTTATCTCTATGCTAAAATACCCACCCCTAGGTACCATAAAGTTTCACAATCTTGTGCAGAAGAAGACGAAGGTTTTGTTTTGGCCGTAAATTATTGGTACAGACCTACTTTAGAACATCTCCTAAATAATTTTGCCCCTAATCTTGTTTTTAGGTACGACATGGAGTTCAGCGGACCTCTCTTTCCTACCTCGGCTTTTATTCGCAATATTAGCTTGAGTAGTAGTCTACAAACATTGGATGTGTGCCATACAGAATGAATAAGAAATGATTTCCAATTAAGTCTATGTTACTGATCTTCGGTCTCCCTACCTCCTTTTCTTTTGAGCCACCCGCTTTTGTGCCCGCAGTTCCTTCTTCATCCTGGGATCGACAATTCTGTAGCGGCCCTTTACACCCTTGGGACGCCCCTTGATGCCTCTGTTGAGACCTCTGGCGACGACAAGTTTGGCTGGTGCTGACCTCTTCTTCTTCGCAGCCTTGCTCAGCAATTTAGAAATGCTGTCTGCCTTCTCTTTCTCTGTCATGCCTTCGTCGGCAGCAAGCATGTCTGATTTCTTCTTAAGCTTCTCCAGTTTCTGGGCAGCCTTGAACTTCTTGCGAGCCTTCGCCTCTCGCACCTTTTTAATAGGTCGAGCATTATAGGCTCGCAACTTCTCTTTGATCGCTTGGGCTGCAGCCTTAGTAATGGGCTTTTGAACCTTGTCGTGCTTGCCTTCATCATCAAGGAACCAGTCGGGCAAGCCATCCCGGTCTCGGAAGGCGTGTTTGTTCCAACCCTCATCCACAGCGTCATGGCTTGTTTTTTGTCCCGTAGCGAGTTGGTGTGCCAAAGTCATAGCTTCGGCAGTGATGATATCAATATCTATGAAAATTAGTACCCGTACTGAGATGAACAACACAACATAAATACTTACCAGGTCGACCATCTGGTCTTTGTTTATCTTCGTCCCAATCATCATCATCTCGCTTTACAACCTCAAATCCATTATCTCCAGCATCTTCTGTTTCAGAACCCGAGCCATCGGACGGAGCGGTTTTGGCATGGCGGTTCTTGGATTGTTCCGCGAATGCGGCTGCGGCCTCTTGATTGATGGCGTCATCCGCACTATCTTCGTCGGCTGATCCTTCAACCTCCACTGGAATGACACCAGCAATTCCTTGGAAAATATCTTGGTTGAAGAAGGCAGTTGCTCTTTTGGACAGACCATTGGCACCCTTGGATGAGTCTAGGTCTGTGATCAAGCCCCTTCTTGAAGTAATTTCCTCATTGTCATCATCGGATGAGTTGTCTTCTTCATCAAGTTCTGATGAGTCGTCCTCTCGAGTGGCCTCATCGGCCGAAAGGCCTTCCCACTCATCATCACCATGCTCGGCACGCGCCTTCTTAGCACGATATTTAGCGTCAGCCTCAGATTTGCGTTCTTTGTACGACTCGTACATAGAATCTAGCTCACGCTCAAGGCGGTCCTCCTCCTCATCACTCTCATCATCGGTCTCACCAGAGGATCCCAGACCGCTGTCTTTGTCCTTTTTCTGTGCCGATTCAGACACGAATGCCATTCGACCCTTGTTGAGTCGTCTCATGGCATCTGTTTTGTCCACAGTCTTTAGAGAGAACATGGCGCCCTCGCCAATTGGACCTGACTCTTCCATACCAATATCCATGGGAGCTACCATGTTTAATTGCATTCGCACGATTTCTCGTTGCTTTCGTTCATTCTCTTTGCGCTTCTCTCGCTTTTTCTTGGAGTTCTCCCTGTCCTTCATTCCTTGCAATTCCTCCTGAATCTTGAGTTCTTCATCCATTGACTCCACTTCTGCTACTTCTTCAGCATTTTCAGTAGCAGCTGCGTCCTTAGCTGTGGTAAAACCAAAAATTTCACGGACTTTGAGTCGCCACCTGAGAAGGAGCTTGAAGTCTTTGCGGCCGAGAACGCGTAGATCGTTGCAGCAATCACGAATCTCAGTAGTTGTCTCGGGCAGCTTATCAAGAGCCGCCAGAGCAACATCGCCATTACGAGGTTGCTGGAAAGTGAGCTTGTTGTAACTGCCTAGAACTGCGATAGGGTCTGTTGTTTGGATAAACTCGCTGGCCGGCATTTCTTTGAATTGAGTGTAATCTCCCTCGTCGTAACCCTCTCGCTTTCGCTTCTTCACCTCAGGATTGTAAACCTTTGCCTCATTATTTGGAGTCGCATTGGGGAGCTCTGCAAAGACAGATCGAGGGTCAAGGAATCGAGGATCGATCTTCTTCGGCGCCTTGTAGCCTCGACAAACAACGAAAACCTCAGCCGATACATTTCTAGACGATGGGGGTTTGGTCGCCTCGACTTTGGTGAATAGCTGATTTAGAACCCACAGTAGAGGGTTGTAGTCTTTGGACCTGAAGACCTTGGTCACGAATGTGCCCCCTTCGACTAAAAATTCGGTGGCAAGCTTCATGGACTGCAATGCAAGTTCGGCCTGGTTAAAAGAATCCTGCGCCCATGCCGTGCCGACGTTCGGTGCGCCATCGTGCAGAACTGTATCGGCCTTCCACGTCTTGAGGTGCTGTCGGAGTGTAGCGCGACACTTTTCGGTCGTGATATCGCTTTGGAAGGTAATGACCCGAGGAATGGGTTTGATGGGGGCCAAATCGACGCCGACAATAAGACTGTTCACAGGCATGACCTCGGCCGCAACCTGTAACCATCCCTGCAGAATAATATTAGTTGAATTAGATATTTCTAGGAGATTTTGATACCTACACCAGGTGCAGCGCAAAGGTCGATGAGGACCTTGCTCTTTTCCAAGAACCCATACTTCTTGTTCAATTGAACGATCTTGAAAGCGGAACGGGCACGGTAGCCTTTTTCTTTGGCGAGTTTATACCATTTGTCTAAACGCCCTTTTCCATGTTTCTTTTGGATCGCCATTGCTGCGGTCTGGAAGCGGCAAGGTAGAAAAGAGAAATATGGCCGGGCTGGTATCCCGATTGGCAACTAAAACTTCTGACGGGCCCCGCGAACTAGAAATTTTGCGACAAGGTTGAAGCGATAAGAAAATTCACGTGATGATACCATAGCTTGGAGAATTTTTGGGCTTGGCGAGCAGCTTACCTAAGTCAAACGGAGGGAATCAGGGTACGTACCCGGACATCTGGCGGTATGTATTGGGTTGGCAGGTGCATGACGGAAGAACCTAATGGGCGGGACCGAATGTTCAATACCTTAGATAATCCTTAAGGCATGATGCCCGAATATCTCACAATCTGAGACCACTTCGACCAGCACTCTCAATTTTGGATGCTCAACCGACACGAGCCCATTGCCTCCGCTATCCGGGCGTGTTTGACGACCCTTAATTCCTGAGCACCACCGGTCGACCACTCGAATCTTTCGATCGCCCTTCCTACGCCATGAGCGGACGAGTCCTTGCTGCTGGGCTTCGGCCTTTAACGCGGCGCGCCACAGTCCATCCGGTTCGACATTTGCATCGTCATACATCAGGCGGGCTTCTCCAGGCCGATGCTACTATCCGAGCAACCCGCAAGAGGATGTGGTATGGGGGTAACTCATTTCACAATGCCGTCATTGCACGAAATGCCTCCTTTGCCCGATTTTTGCCCAAGCTCCTTGTCAAATTTGTGCGAGTTCCGGCCATGTTTGGCGGCCTTGCTATCGGAGCCTTTGCGTGGGTTCAATACCAAGCCACCCGTAGGTGTTTGTTTTGTGCGTTTGTTGGTCCTGTAGCTAATCAATAATTATGAGTAGAGGCGGGTAATTTTGCCATTAACATTTTTACTACTACCAGAGATACTATCTCTGATACTGCTTCCAGCATCTTCGGGAGCGCCAAAGACGTTGCAGAGCAGACAAGACGTGGTTGGGAAAACACGAAGGAACAAATTGAAGTCCCTGAATGGCTATCAAGTTTTTTGAACCCGAACGAGAAGGCTGGGACTGGTGGCTCTGGGGGGACTGGTGGTGAAGATCCAAAGCAGAGCAACAGTGGTGCTGCTGCGCTTGCGGGTGCTTCCGCTGCCGCCTATGGATATGAGAAATCCGGCGAGGATGATTCTCGAAACGTCGCCGAAGCTGTTCGAGATGATCAGATGATGCTCCTGACCAAGAAGATGATTGAGATTCGCAATATCCTCCAGAAAGTCGGACAGTCCAGTACCTTGACTCTTCCCTCGATCGTCGTTATTGGATCCCAGTCTTCAGGCAAGAGCTCTGTCCTAGAAGCCATTGTCGGTCATGAATTCCTCCCCAAAGGTACCAACATGGTCACCCGCAGGCCAATTGAGCTGACGCTCGTCAACACCCCGCAATCCAAGGAAGAGTATGGTGAATTCCCAGACCTGGGTCTTAGGCGTATCACCGATTTCAGTTCCATCCAGAGGACTCTCACTGAGCTTAACCTGGCCGTCTCAGATGCGGAATGTGTCTCCGATGAGCCCATTCATTTGACCATATACTCTCCCAATGTACCCGATCTATCGCTGACCGATCTCCCTGGATATATCCAGGTTGTCGGAGCTAACCAACCCCTCCAACTAAAGCAGAAGATCTCCGAGCTTTGTGACAAATACATCCAAGCTCCCAATGTGATTCTTGCCATCTCGGCTGCTGATGTGGACTTGGCCAACTCCACAGCTCTTCGTGCTTCTCGGAGAGTTGACCCCCGAGGTGAGCGAACAATTGGTGTCGTTACCAAAATGGACCTCGTGGATCCTGTTCGCGGCGCAGCTATTCTCAATGACCAGCAATACCCGTTGCGACTGGGTTATGTAGGTGTTATCTCTAAAGTTCCTCAGTCTCAAGGCCTTTTTAAGATGGGACATAGCAATTTGCTCTCAGATATTAGCAAACAGGAGACCGCATACTTTTCTTCTCACCCTCTCGAGTATGGTCCTGGTGCCGGTCTCAGCGTTGGGACAACGACGCTGCGCAAGAAGCTAATGCATGTGTTGGAGCAAACCATGTCATCCAGTCTCCAAAGCACTAGCGATGCCATTCGACAGGAGCTTGAGGAGGCGACCTATGAGTTCAAGGTTCAGTACAATGACCGCCCGCTTTCAGCTGAATCATACCTGGCCGAGAGCCTGGATGCTTTTAAACACTCCTTCAAGCAATTTACTGAGGAGTTTGGTCGACCGCAGATGCGCGAACTCCTAAAGAACGAGCTGGACCAAAAGATTTTAGACTTGCTGGCAGCCAGGTACTGGAATAAGCCTATCGATGATTTATCACCTGCAAAGCCCGACTTGGATAATCTTGCGGATCTACCTAATGCGGATCCTGACTCACTCTACTGGCACCGACAATTGGACGCTTCAACATCCGCCCTGACAAAGCTAGGGGTGGGACGACTGGCAACTACAGCAGTGGCCTCCTCTATTCAAGCTCATATCGACAGCCTCGTGAACAACTCAAGCTTTGCAAGCCATCCTTTTGCTCGCAAAGCTATTATGGAGGCCGCTTCCACCATTCTGAACGAGAGATTCTACAGCACCAGTGATCAAGTAGAGAATTGTATCAAACCTTATAAGTTCGAAATTGATGTTGAAGATCGAGAATGGACTCAAAGTCGCGAGCATGTGGGAGGCGTTTTGAAGAAGGAACTGCAAGACTGTGAGGCTGCTCTCAAGAATCTCGAGGGCGCTGTTGGTGGTCGACGAAAGTTGAGGGAGGTTATGTCTTTTGTTGACAAAGCACGAAAGGGTGACGTTATTGTCGAGGGAGAGAGCCACACTGGCGCTGGTGGCTTCAGTGCAGCGCTCCTCACTAAAGGTAAACGAGACTTTCGAAGTTTGTTGTTGTGAAACAATGAGTTTGTTAACATATGGTCTAGGACGTGAAGCTGTCTTCCTCCGAGACAGAGCCGACATTATCAAGATGCGGCTTTTGGCGGTCAAGTCCAAGCAGTGTGCCAACCCAAAGAACAAGTACTATTGTCCCGAGGTGTTTCTTGACGCTGCCGCCACTAAGCTGGCGTCGACTGCGGTCTTATTCCTTAACGTGGAGCTTCTCTCCGAGTTTTACTACAACTTCCCCCGCGAGTTGGATCTACGCCTCGGACGTCATTTGTCTGAGGATCAAATTGAGAAGTTTGCCAAAGAAGACCCCAAGATTCGACGACACCTCGAGGTTATTCGACGCAAGGAGCTTCTCGAGTTGGTCCTTGAGAAAATGGAGAGTCTGCGTCAACTGGAAGGTCGCGAGAAAGAGCGACAGGGTGGCTCAAGGCGGGACGCTGGAAAACAGCGCGGCCGATGGGGGCTTTTCTGAGATTACACACCCTGCGTATGTCACTATATGAGATATGATGCATTGGGAGTTACCGGAGTCATTTCTCTTTGGGTTTAGAATTTCAAACGGGAAGAAATCATCTCCCTCCTGGCGGGTTGGTCGGAGCCAAGCATCCGGCCCCCTTTCTTCCTATGCCACTTTTGCTTTTGTCTCTGTTCTTAATTCTCCATCTAAGCTCCAGGGCGAGAAAGAGGCGGCGTGCCGCGCTTGTTATCGATATGTTTTCGCGCACGCAAGAATACCCTCAACTCATTGTCTATAATTGGATTCTCAGTAAATTCAGATGTGGGTAGTCACGCCAAGCAGTTAACTGAATTGATGATTCATTCATCTACACAGACTACAAGGCTAGTAAAACAATTGCATGCTGCATGGCGTCAAGCCTTATCCCAGTGTAATGTAGTATTGTAACGTGCATATTCCGTGTAATACAGCCTCCCTAGTTGCTCAAACGCTCCCATCTGTGCTCATCTGTAATGTTACTTCCCATCGAATATTGCCGCCATGACCATATCCCTCGCCTAAGCGATTTTGAATCAATGCAGCGACCCGGTTACGAAGTTTGCTGAGAGACATCTCATCGTAGCCCTTGACGACACTAAGTTTGAGGTTGGCCATGCAAAGGCCGTAATGAACTTGCCAGAATTGAGCATCGTCAATGGAAACGATGCTGGGCTCGGTCTCAATCTCCCGAAGAATGGCAGAGACGCCGTGGTCACCGCTGGTGCCGCCATAGGACATGAGAAGCATGAGACCTTGGGCGATGGCAATACGCATGCCTAAACTGAACATGGCGAAGGCAATGACGGCACAAATAAGGCGGTCGAGCCAAGTATAGAGAGAGATGGACAACATAGGCAAAAGGCCAATGAGTGCGGAGAAGAACAGGGTGAGGAAGTGGAAGGGATTGGAGAGTACACTAGGAAGCGAGGCAAGGTAGGAGACCTTCATGAGCCTTGCAATACGGGCGTGGTTACGGAGCCCATAGGCCGAGATGAGTGTACTGATAATGGCGGTAGCAGAGACGAGATCGAGGGAACCATCAGGTCCTTCGTGGGAATGGCTATGATGAGCCTCATGATGGCCCAAGGATTCAAGAAAGTGCTTCAAGGTGTGGGAGACAAGATCAAAGCCACCAAAAAGGAGAAACACAGACATGGCAAAGCCGGCAAGAACCTCTGCTCTTTCAAGACCGAATGGATGCCGGATGCTGCTGCGACGCCAGACTTCAAAGTTGCCAAGGACATCAACGACGACACAAATAGCGGCACTGCCGGCGTCAAAGAAGGCAAGATGTGAGAGGGCTGTAGTAGCAAGAGAGCCCTCAGAACGGAAGAAGATGTATGTCGCAACAGCCAAGTGGCAGAAACTCCAATACAAGCGGATACGCTGGTCTCTTGTCATGCTTTTCCAAGCATCGCGAACGGTGGGTATGGGGAGGGAGGCGGGGAGGACTGGTGGTGGTCGCGGCGGTGGTTCTTGGAAGATCTGGTGTTGAGTTGAAATACTGCTGTGTTTGTATCTGTGACCACGTCGCTGGCCGATGTTCTGAATCGATTGGGCAGGTGATTAGCAAGTTTGATCTCCAGACAAGCAGCAGAAGAGACTAACCGACTTGACAGGAGCCGTCGATATCACTTGTGTCTTGAAATTGAAAGGGTTCGAGGTAGAAGGAGAAACGATCGTGGGGTTTAAGCTGGCGGTATCAGCAACCGCAGCATCATCGGCGCCCATGGTGATGGAGGCGGGAGGACGGAGAAGATTGGATGTGGATGAGTTGCGCACAACGCAGGCGTCTGAGTCGCGAAAGAGCGGGCGCCGGACCGAGAGCGTGTCAGGCTCGGGCTCGTCGATATCAATGCTAATGGGCTCGAACTCAGGCTCGCACAGAAGCCCGTTGCGGTTGGCTTCCTCTTGATCGCGGTCGTGCTCGTAGACGTCTACGATGAGACTCGGCGGGGTGGAGGTTGGGGAGCGAACTTGTCCACCACCGGGACCCGGATGGCCCGACTCCATCAGCGCTGTGTTTGGTTTAGGGGGAAAGTCCAAGATAGGTAGGGATTGGAATTAGATGATCGGTGGAGAAATTCAATTCTGTTAAAATCAACCCAAAATGCAGAAAGGGCAACTCAGGCAAAACAGTGACTGAGAGGAGCGACTGAACTATGTCTGACCTTTCCTTCCTCTTCTTTGACGAGGAAAGTGAGGTGATCGTTGGCGTTTTTTAGATGCAATGCGCAAAACAGCAGCACGTCGTCAGCATTTAGAGTTGCAATTAGCTACTGATAGAGTAGGAAGGTCCCCTGAGGAATAACCTTGCGACGGGCGCGTGTGCATCATGTATGCTGCTGACAGTGACTTTGGCCACTATCAGAGCCGCGTAACCGCTAAATCTAAATGTGTTTTAGAGCGCACTCTGCCCTGACCTCGCTATTTCCAGTAGTTACCCAGTCCCTCAAGGTGGCTCGAGTGGCAGTGGCGTCACAAGTCACCAGCCTCAATCAATTTGACAGCTAGTGTCAATACCGTCATCTGTAAATTATTGATTCATCCCATCTTCATGTCATGCCCGGATGATTTGATCGCACCACCTGTTCAAATCGAGACGCTAGTTTTTCCCCTTCTTTCCACGCAAAACGTTCTCAGACTGCTTCAGAAACATCCATGCTTCACCAATCGTAGGCAGCCGCTCGAGGCTGCGGCTACACTCTTTTCGTCCTGTCCCACCCACTCCATCGAATCGCCTTCCACGGAAAGCTTCGCTGGTAAGCTTCTCTACGCAAAAAAATCGTTGGCAGAACTGGAAGCATGGAGATCACAGCACTAGACAGACCTGATGACTCTCCAACCTCGCCGACTCCCTCGCACAGGAGGGCATCCTCCGGCCCCAGTCTCCTCTCGCGCTTCCCTTTCATGAACACCAAAACCAGAACCGATCGTGATGACCGCGACTTCACCACAGATACATCTCGATCAATCCCTCGAGCTTCGTCGGCCTTCATCCAGCAGCAAAAGACTCGCCGTCGCAGGGGTTCTTTGAGGAAGGTTGCGCTTTTGGGTCGTGGGGCTCAGCGTGATAGAAAGGACAGTAAACCTCTGACGATTGATACATCCCACGTCGCTGCCTTTGGGCTTGATCCAGCCTCGACACAAACCCAACCCCCCCAAAAAATCGACTCTCTCGGATATGGCGACAACTCTACTGAACCGACACCGCGCCCCTCGATTGATACACAATCCCAAATGAATAGAACGGTCAAACAGCCGGCTCTTGCCGCAAACAGAGCTACGGCTGACATGATTCAAGATATCCGAGCCTCGTACATTTCAACAGATGAGGAGGACATACTTCAGATACCTAGCGGATCGGCTGCCCTGCGACAGGGCTTGGGCATGTCCCCTGGGTCAGATTCATACTTCGGAAACCTTGACCCGGTCGTGGTGTCACAAAGACGACGATCGGTTCACCGTGCAAAATCGCCTCTGTCCTATGGAGGACTATCAACTAGCACAATACCGGCACATGAGACAGAATTGGACTACTCAGACACTGAGTGGTGGGGGTGGGTGGTGCTCTGTGTGACGTGGTTCGTCTTCGTGATAGGAATGGGCTCTTGCTTCGATATTTGGAGCTGGGCATGGGACGTGGGCAAGACGCCATATGCACCTCCAGAGCTTGAGGACGATCCAACCCTACCTATTGTAGGGTACTATCCAGCGCTAATCATCCTATCTGGGATCATGGCTTGGGTCTGGGTCTTGACTGCTTGGGTTGGGATGAAGTATTTTCGACATGCAAAGATCAGTGGTGATTGAAAAGCATCTCCAGATCGCAGCACGGACGGAGATATCAATTAGCTAACAAGCAACAAAAGTAAACCAGCGCTTAATGGGTGGTTGTAGTTATCTTCACTATTGCCGGCCGGTTCATCTTCTACAGTCGACCAGCGCATCGTCGCATTGCCCTGCTTCTAACCGCCATTGGACTCAAGTTCCCAAGCCACAATAATTTGAGCTCACCGCGAGCATCCAAGTGCGTTGTGACAACAATAAGAAACACGAAATCCAATAGGGAAAGGGTGAAATAGACACGGTTGAGAAAGAAAAAAGAAGGCTATGGCATCCGCGTCAAGCAAGGAAACGATGACAGTGCGTCGCTGGTTGAGGACAAGCGTGGCTAAGCGCCGTACCCTCAAGGGATGTGGCGGCAATGCAGTCCAGACATCCAATCAAGGCCAGTCCCAGAGTCACACCCTACCGCCATCTCCTCTATGCAACCAAAGCCATCGCCTGGAACATGTCTCGCCAACGCCCGCGAGAGCAGGGCTCTTTTTTTTTTGGCGGCGGCGGCGGGGGGGGGGGATTCCCATGACTCGAAAGCCACGGTGTGCCCGATTTCACCGTATGTGGTATTACCTCATCAGCCGGGTCGGCCCAACGTGACGGGATAGAAAAAAAAAGTATTGACTACGTTGCGACTGCTTACCGTACCTCGGAAGGCTATCCCTCAATAGTGGATCCTCCAGTCCTCGGCGGATGCGAACTGGAACTGAACTGTCGGCCACGCCTGGCCTTACGTCACAGTTCCTTGCCGGTGTGCCTGGTAGGACATCTTCCCCTTCCGGCGGCTGGAACTTGGGGGTGAGTTGAAGGAGGATGGAAATTGGAAATGGCTGATAAGTATGAACAATGGCAATCAGCCATAGAAAGGCAATTGTATTCGTCGCAAAACCTAAAATGAGAGACATAACAGCATCTGAAATAATTACTTAGAACATTTAATCATTATTCAGCATCCCACCCCTGGCAATGTTGTGGTGTGTGCACGCGGGCGCCCCCCGATTCAGCCGCATGAGCATCTATCCACCCATTGAGCTCGGCAGGGTTGATCTCTGTTCAAATGCGTTGTTCAGGGTCCCTTGGAGCCGTTGTCGTGTCACGTTGTGTCTCGTGGTTCTAATTCATGCGCTGTTGTGTTGGAGATTATTATGCGCAATGCAACTATGGGTTGGAATTTACAGGGTTTCAAATTGAGACTCGGGTCCGTTATTCTGTATTCAACAGAAACGGTCAGCCTCATTCATCATTCCGGTTCATTTCTGTGTCCTCTTGGCTGCAGACGTAGTGTCTGTGTGTCCGAGTGCTGGCGTGAGAAGCTGCGCGAGACATGGGGATTTCGCCTGTGTGTCTGAGTTCAAAGACGAAGGCGACCGCAGGGGTCGCCAGTTAATTCCGAGGCAGATTCATCTGCTGCATGCGAGCCCCAGAGGTGCTGCATTGCGGCATTGTACTTGCAGCTCATTCCTTATTGATCCTGGATTTGGATGCGACGAGCTCTAGATCAAAGGGACGTTGACAAGTCGATGACCGGCTCATAGCTCGTAGCCGCCAAAAGACATCCATATTTTGCCGCCCCCGCATACAGAAACTGATACGTACTGTGCGTGAGGTGCGTTCAGCCACCCCCAAAGCAGGTCATACTCTTTGGTGGATGGGTTTAGGGAAGGGGATCCAGTAGAGACGCCGATCGCGCACAGTGCAAATTGTGGGTCGTTGCAAGTGGGTGCCCCTGATGCGACTTTGATGCATCCCATGGCAGAGAAGGGAGCGCGCTTGCCCCGAGAAAATTCATTCAAAGACCCGTCTTTTTTGGACCCAAGATGCCGTTGGCTCTCGATGGGCGACGAAGTAACCATATCTGTTAAGACAAGTGACTTTGATATCACTGTAGCGGCGGTGGCGGGGATGAGATTCACAGTCAAATTAAATCAAGTTAAATGGTTTGTCTACAAATGTCTCTCCATTTCAGGTTGGGTCCGACGACACAAAGGGAAACTTATCCCCTGCACGATGTCCACCAGTCCACATCCATTTATTTCTTCATGACCTTATAGGGAATCCAGCTTGTCGTTAGCCAACCCCACTGAGCCAGGTTAATGGATCAGTGAGTGAGCCGACCTTGGATGAACGAGGCGAAAGAATCTGTCGACCAACAATCTTCACCTTGTTGGTACTTGGCACATCATAGTCGGTGAGCAAGTGTGCGAGTGTGCGCGCCCTGATGCTTGTGGTGAGTGGTCAGGTGGATGCCGACCTTTGTAGCCGACCATCTCAACCCAGCAGCTGAAGGTAGCACAGCAGCAAGTTAGCTGGCATACCTTGAGGGAAGTTTTGACAGGTCTTTGCTTTTGTTGTCTATGAACACGCCATTTACACAGGCGACACCTAGAAAAAGAAATTCAACCCTACCCAGATCTTTGAAGTCGCTGTCAAATGCCAACCACTTTGAAATCTGATTCAATTTATGATGAGAAAGTGGGTTCGCCGCGTACCGCCAACCTATCGAGATGAGAATTAATTAGACTACACCAGGCACCTCCTGGCCAGGCCCGCTGAGAACAGACAACGGGACGACGGGTAAATTCAAAGCAAGCCCACTTGCATGTACCAGCTGCAAGGTCGGTGTGTACCGACCTCCCCCAACAAGTACCTACCCTCACATTTCCCAAGCCCAGGTGGGAGTCCCCCCTCCAATCTATGGCTCGCCCAGTGGCTGTCACTCATTACCCCATAACCAAGTACTAAGGCGGACGAGAACGGGGACACCAGCCTCACAGCTTGCCAATCCTGAAACACCTTCTGCTCGGTACCTGCCAATGTGGAGCAGTACCAGCGCCTTGTCCGCCAGGTACTCGTCGTGCTCATTGTTGGACGTGGTCCAAAAAGGGACCTGAATTCATTAGCCCGCTGAAGAACAGCGCAGAAGCAACCTTTGTAAGCCCAGGCTGCCTAATAATACACGTATATTCCCGCTAGAGTGGCGATGGCTGGATGACGCCCATAGGGGCAACAGCTCACGCTCACGTCCACAGTTTGGTGGTGGAGAGGAAATGAGCGCCTCGGGAGGCGGATAAGGACAAGCATAAAAAAAATGACCAAATATTCAACAGATGAGAACAGTCCCCTTCGCTGATCCCCCTCAGCCATCTCATGTCATTGTTTATTGTCCCTGCCAAAAGTTCGTCGAAGCTATCATCCGTTTCTGTGTTGACTGGATCCCGCTCTTGATGTTCCCTATTCGCACACAACAGGCTCCAGTGGCTCACCAGCGCTCCCGACCGCCCGCGGCGCACAGAACACACATCCACTAACGACGCCCACTGAAGGCAACCCGGGACTCCAACAGGCGGTTCTAGTCCACCGTACCGTCAGGCCGTACTTTGCCCCCCGGGTCGGGCTCTCCACCCCTGCGCCCGATTCGGCCTCCCTACCGACTTCTAGGTACAACCTCCCAAGCCCTGCCAAAAAAACCAAACCTAGCCCAAACCCGCCCAGCCTCTCTCTTCTAATCATCCATCCACCCACCCAATCCATCCGTCCATCCATCCATCCATCACACCCTCATTCTTCATCTCCTCCACCTCCTCACCCTCGTCCTTAAACGACGCCACGCCGACACGACTCGTTTCTTTGCCGTCTACCGTCGCAGTCACTCCATCAACTGGCATACACCACGGCCATAACAGTCTCGCTCATTGTTCAAACACCCCTGCTCCGTCCCATAATCCCATCATTCCGACTCATCTCGACCTGACACGAACCCTCAATTGTCCGACTCGTACACTCTTGGCCGATCCCCATCGAGGGGTTGCCAGAGCCTCCGACAACCAATCTCTCGCTTCTCTCCATATCGCCCATTTTTCCCGGAACTTCATTCGCCATCTTGTAATCGAAAGTTGGTGCTCTTCGACGCTTCATCGTCGCGCGAGTCCGAGCCCTCGCCGTTTCTCGAATCGAAATCCCCCCTGCTGCATCCTCCGCCTCCCTCACTCTCGCCCGGCTAGTTACCGTATTTCTCAAAGATGAGGGAAGTCAACTTCAGTATTCCAAACGTCAATAAGGCGTCCGTCGGCATCACCACCGCCCTCTATGATCGCCGTGCCCTCGATTGCACATCCACCCTCCCTCTCATCAACTCCCTCAACCATCTGGCTTACCTCACCACTTCCTCAGCTCGCATCCGAGATATTCTCACTGTTGATGGGGGCATCGAAAGGCTTGTCTGTATCCTCAAGCAGGGTCGCAGCAAAGACATGATGGGCATGTGGAAATGGAATCTTGCCTTTCAGTGCGTCGTGAATATCGGCGTCCGGGGAACCGAAAATGTACGCACTCGCGTCGTTGAAGCCGATATGGTTCCTGTCATCGCCACCATCCTCGACAACTACATCAAAGCCATCGACAAATGCCGCGAAAAGGCTGAGGAAGCGAAACAGAAGCAAATTCACGATCACCACCATCGCCACCGCAGCCACGAACACCGATCAGGCTCCAAATCATCGTCGTCGTCGTCGTCGGCTGCCGCCTTCGGCCACCGCCCGGCGTCCCGTGTCGAAGGTGCAGATCAGAGATCTCTCCGTCGTCACGGCCCTCCTCCATCCATTGATGTCTCGGCCACCTACGCGGGACCATCAACCGCTGCTCAGCAACAGCCCATGGATGCTGGACTCGCTACCCCCCAATATCCCCTCGCTACACCGGACCGCTCTGGGTCCTTTACTCCAACTCGGCATCAGAGCTTGAGATCTGCTGATGGTCGTCACGCCACGGCTTCCGCCCCTCGTCAAACCATGCAACCTCTTGCCACAGCTGTCCCAGTAACAGAGACAGTTGAGGGTTTTGTGAGACCCGTCCGTGACATCGACCGTCTGGCCTCGATGGCTCCGTTCGGAACTGGCGATATGACCTCCCAGCCGACCTCTCCCACAACTCCCTTAGCGCCCACTCAGATGCGTTCGCCCACAGCCCGTACGGCTTCCGCACTTGGGCCCTCAGGTCGATCCCGCAGGCGCCCCTCAATTCGCCATCAGAACTCGACGGCAGATGCCGACGACATCAACGGCGACAGCATGCCCTCTGATGAGTCACCCGAGACCGAGATGACTGGTACCGACAACATCCAGTCAACGGTTGGCATCCAAGATATCACCATGGAGGATGGCGAAACTATGCTCGCAGGTTCAGCCCTTGATCTCACCACACCTACTGTGTCGGAGACCCACCAAGATGCGGGCACATTCAACATCACTCACCCAACCCCGATGGATGGCAGCATTGCCAACACTACGACTCCTAACACGGTGCCCCCGATCGGTCTGTCTCCCAACCGTCCTGCCATGGTCACTCCACCCCAACCGCCCATGCCCACATCGACAGTTCCTCGATACCTTTTAGACCGCCATTTTGTGCCAAATCCCCAGATGCTCGCCGCAATGCCTCGCGAAGAGGATGTTCTCATGTCATTGCAATTGCTAGCTTACGTCTCGAAATACTGTGGTCTTCGGTCCTACTTCCAAAAGAGCCATCTAGTCCCGAGACTCAAAATCGGCAAGGAACTCGCGGTTCTAGACGGCGAGGATGAGGTGCCCGAGGTTCAGGACAAAGATGCCGACGACGAGGAATACCTGCTCCCCAACGATTTCAACTTGTTCCCATTAGTTGAAAAGTTCACTGTCAGATACCATAGCACGGACATGCAGTACTGGGCCGGTGTCGTTATGCGGAATCTCTGCCGCAAGGATGATACTCGTGGGGGTATCCGGCAATGCGCATACTACCAGTGTGGCAAGTGGGAAGAGTACACTCGTCAATTTGCTAAATGTCGTCGATGCCGTCGAACCAAGTACTGCAGTAAGGAATGCCAGAAAAGCGCTTGGGCCTTCCACCGTCACTGGTGCGTCGCGGCGACACAATAGGCTATCAGTTAAATCCACACGATCCGTGACAGCATCATACTCGGCGCATTCCGCGGCATATATGCTTGTTTCACAATGTTCTTGAAGGGTTCCAAATGCATTGCACAGCAAAGCGTGTCATGAGCGCATGGCGTTTCCTCTCGATACCACTGGTCTTTTTTACTTTGGCGTACGCGGTCGGGCACAAACTATTGACTTTGGGGCATTCACATGTTCTTCTCTCTTCTATTTTTACTGTGGGGGGATTACTGTCTTTTTATTTGTTTTGCTAATTATTTTGGTTTGAAATGGACTGAGGCTTTGGGCTACCGCCGACTGGGTAACGATGACGGCGGCGCCTGTCCAGTATATAGATAGCTACGGTGTGGTCTTGGAGAGCTATGGCCCTTTGAGATGATGGAATCTGGATACGATTGATGACGGTGAGCATGGACAGCGGAGGAAAGATGGTATTGCAGGTCTGCTGCGCAAATTGACCACGAGGATTGATGCCCAGTAGGGGGGCATGAATCATCAACAAGACTCTATGAAAGGGATCTGGTCGACGTGGCTGGGACAAAAAGAATTTGACCCAGTCACTGCTCAGAATCTTCTACATATTCCTTCAGGTATAGATGAATGGATCAATGAATTCAACAGAAACTTTTTATCCAAGTATATACCCGCCTCGTGGCATCAGTGATACATAATTTTACTTAATGAAGACAATTCCGTTCACTCGGTACTCGTAATAAATCCAGATTGTTTTAGTAAATCACAACATCATGCTTGAGTCACAAAGCGTCGCGAGTCATGTGTACAGAATAGGTTCCAATTATACGCATCACGGACCCGAAAAACGCCAGCCCGGTGTTGGTAGTACGACTGATGGCTTATACAAGACATGAAGTGAACGTCCTCAACTAATCCCCATGTTCTTTTTTTACCACACGACTCTCCCCTCGCATCACCAACAGGGGTATTCTTCCTCTTTTATTATCTGTTTCGACTCTTATTTAGTGCCCATGGCCTTCCTCCGCGCCTTACCTGGTCGTGTAGGCTTGGTGACCTTGCTGCGTCCACCAGCCTTCATCTTCTTGGCGTTGAAGCCACTGAGATCGCCGGAACTCATGGCGTCGCCAGACTTGGCATGACGCTTCTTGCCACCAAATCCGTACTTCTCATTCTTCTTCTGGCGCTTGTGGTTTGCGCCGCCAGCAGATTGCCCACGGCCCGCCCCGGAACGTTGGTTGTGCTTCTTGAGTTCAGACTCAATGCCAACATCAAATAGGTCAGCTTCGTTGGTCCCAAGGTCGCCACCGCCGGATTCTTGACGCTCTGTAGATTAAAGGTGTTAGCTCAGGGAAACGAAGGAAAATTATAAAACTCCAAGCATTTGACAAAACATACTTCGCTTAAGTGTCTTAATCTTCTCCAGTGTCTCGCGCTTGGCCTTCTGGCGCTCTTGAAGCTTGGCGACTTGGACCTGTTTGCCGAATTTCTTAAGGTCACGCAGTTTGCGGGCCTCAGCGGCAGCCTTCTTGTTGGTGGCCTCCTCCATGAGCTTGGCCTTGACCTTTTCCATGTGAGCATCTTCTTTGATCATCTCGGCAAAGTAATCCTTGGGTCGAGAAAAGGGAACCTTCTCAGAGAGCAGACGAGATCGACCAATGCGCACAGCCTCGAGGCTCTGTGAGTAAAAAGCAAGCTCACGTTGAAGGTCGTCCGAAACGTCAGGGATTGAATCGGCCGTCTCAGCAGAAGCGATAACAGTCTGGTGTGTGGCAAACGGGACGGACTTGTCGGTGGGGATGGCGATGCGCTTAAGGGAGGCAAGAAGGGCGGTGGTGTTGTTGATGGTGAGGCGCTGGTGGGGAATGAGGTCTTCCTTATCGGCATCGTCGAGGTCTTCAAGATCCGACATGGGAATATCCTCGTCATCTTCTTCTTCGTCCTCGTCCTCGTCCTCTTCTTCATCTTTTTCTTCCTCGGCCCCTTTCTCGGTCTCGCCCGCCTTTGTGCAGATGTTCTTTTTTGAGGGCTTGCGGACGATCTTCTCTTCAAGCTCGATTGACGACTCGGAGCTGTCGCTATCGTTGATAGCGTCTAAATCAATCTAAAATTGCGATGCGTTAGATCTTGGTTTTCCGGCCAATTGCCACTGGGGGTACCAACCTTCTCGTCTTCTTCCTCCTTGGCGACATCGTCAACCCCCTCGTTCTCATCGTCGTCACTCGAATTTTCTTCCTCTGCCCCGCGACCAGACTTGCGCACTTGACGGGCAGCTTCCTTTTGCTTGCGCTTAAGCTTAAGTTTCTTGAAATCCGTACCCTTATCAGCGGCGAGCGCCAACTTGAGCTTGCTCTTGGTGACCATGGTGGGAAATGGACTCTGATTGTCTTGTCGCGGTTGAATCAACAGCAAACTCGCATCGAACGCAAACTAGGTGCAAATTGGAAAAATCTCAAGGATTCTGCCGCGGAATAGGCTCACCGCCCAGACTTTTTTTAGTGGGGCTCCATATCTGCGGATCTGCAAGAAATGTCATCTTGCCGCATTGAGATAGTTTGTTGTAGGGTAATGAACTGCTTTACGTCAAAATTAGCCCCAGAGATAGATACAAAGAGATGATCGGGGCTTGTTTCAAATTGCTTGCTACCTTTGGTGTGTATTTAGGTTCTCATCCTCTTGGAATAAAAAAGAGTGGGCATCCTGGCCAGCGTGAAATATATTGGCGTAACAAAATAGCGTAGGATGGTCATCAGTACCTAAAATATAACAACGCAATTGCCGTAAGAATTTAGGCCAAGGTTTATAATGGAAGATCGAAATAACACATGTGTGCGAAATATTACCGCTAGACGCGCCTTTATGGCGTTTAAGAGAGACTGGCGCAATCGCTGCATTGGACCACTCAAATATAAATATAATTAGGTGCACTGCGAAAACTTCTGTTCCTGCATTATATTTCAAACGGCAAAATTATTTCTTGCGATTACAGTGACTGAATTCCTAGAAATAACTGTGGACTTGGTCTCCGGGATACAATTTGTAATATTAGGATGTGCACATATGTGAGAGACTGCAAGTTGAAAAGCCAGAATTGTGATATTCCGGACGGATTGTATACAGAAAATTAAAGATTATATATCTAAATAAATATAGATATTGAGGTCTCTTCCTCAGCATGGCATACTTTCACTTGGTCGAAGTGAAGCTGGCCGCTGTGTTTAAAATGACATCTGACCGTCGGTATCCCGATTATCAGAGCCCGTCCATGTTTTCATCCAGGGAAAATAAGAGCTGAGAAAAGCGGTTGGTTTGACCCCAGTCACTTATATCCTTTGATGTATCTGAGAACTTTGCGTCGGATCGACAGTGACTAGTAGTTGAGTTGGTTGTTATTTTATCACTGACTCCTTGTTCGTTGCTGCCAGAGCTAGAGGATTTTACATAATGATACAACCATAGGGATAGTTGACGTTTTGGTCTCGGACAGGTTTTGCCATGATGTTGCAGCCATATGGATAGTTTTGGTTGGTGGGTTTGACCATGACGCTGCAGCCATATGGATAGTTGCTGGTTTGATCTTTGGTGTTGTTCTTGGTGGAAGGCATTTTGGAGGATTGGGTGCTTAGACTTAGAAAAACTTGTGCGTATTATGTGTTGAGAATGATGAATAGTTGCTTCAGAGCTGATTGAGTATGATTTGAGAATGAGATATTGTCAGTTGCGGATGGAGCACTACCTCTTTATACTTGCTGGCCACCCTACAACAACACAATACACTTATTTAAAGAGTAGGGGCTATCTATACATGCGTATTGGACCTTAGTGTAGTCATTCGTATTGTTTGACTGGCAACAAAAAATAGTTCTGCGCTTGGGTGTCGGTGTGTATGGGATGCAATAAAAGCGGGCGCATTGTTATCAAGATAGCCATTGCGCTAAATGTTGAAAAAAGAGACTGATTAGCAAATTCTGGAAGATAATACGCCTGCATGGTCAAAGGTGGCTTCATGGATACGGGCTTGAGATGTGTTACTTTGTTTAGACTCCATATTATCCTTCCTATTGTTCTCTCAGCCATGCCACCACTAAGCTGAAAGTAGTTTGCACTAGCTCGCACTGCTTCGTACAATAAAAAAATCCACATCCTCTATTTTATTTTAATTTCATTAAGAATGGAAGAAACCAATGAATGAGTAATTTGGCGGCAAAGCAAAGTATGGACCCAGCATTTCCTAATGGCACAATCAACTTATTCTGAGCCCTGGAGATGATCCTGACAAATCAGAATCGGCTAAAAGGAAGCCTGAGGAATGTTAGAATCCCGTGGAGAATGCCAATGCCAGAAATTTCTTACCATTTGCCCTTTAACGTGATCACAACCCAAGGAGAGCCTGCCTCGTCCACTTCTTTGTCAACAGTAGTAGAAAAGCAAATGGCGCTCATGATACCGTCGCCAAACTTCTCATTCAGAATAGCCTTGTAGGCATAGCCGTAATTTTGTACAATCTCATAAAGCCTGTAGATAAGAGGTTCAACAGGTGGCATAGGACCAGACTGGCCTCGGTTGGGGAACCCAGTCATCTGGGCCGCAAGAGATTCTTTCGGTAGATCAAGGAGCTCTGACAATTTCTCGACATCTTCAGTGGATGCTGTTGCTTGGCCGTAGAACAATGCGGCACAAGCAACCTCGCTTCGGTCAAGGTGCTTGGCGATAGCATCAAAGCTCAACTCCTTGACAGCTTTGGCTTCGAAGAGGGTCCTGGAATAGGCCGGAAGCCTATCCGCGATAGTAGACTGGAGCTTGGATTAGTATCATGATGTCGTGTCTGCCCAATGGTCGAGTTTGTCTTACCTCAAGAGTAGCGATGCGACCTTCAGTTGCCATAATCAACTTTGGGAAATACAGTGAGTATGTGTTCGGAGGTTGTTGATGACTGTCTGACTATAGCTGAGAAAGTTGAGAGACACAGGCGAGGGGATCTATATGTCAGGATAAATAGCTTGCTCGAGAACACGCTCTCATTCCCCACGACCTGCGGGGTCGCCCCGTTGTATTCTGTATCGGGATAACCGGAATGCAGGGTGATACTCGGCGATATTCCGGAGACTCGGCAAGCAATAATACGACCAATTGGCGTCATATATCATGTTCGACACAGAAAAATGCTACCAATGTCACGATGTTTGTGATTACGAATGGGACCATGTGTTGCAATAGCTGTTACCCTTCAGTAAGAATGTCCTTTGCCACCCATAAATCATCAACATGAAGAACATCAAGACCTTCGGCCACAAGCAGACTCCAAACCTGATTCCTCAGTCCCAATGGCCACACTGGCAAGTTCCAATATCGCACTTTGAGCCCACATTTGTGAGCCTTTGTAATCTGGTCCCGGATCTTGAGCAGTTGTGATTTCCGTAGACCCCAGGACCAAACCCAGCCGATCGACCTTGGGAAAGAGACACTGGCGTAATATGAATTGGATCTATTGTACAAATTGCCTTCAAGTTTTGCTAAAGGTGCATCAAGAAAAACATTTCTCAGGACATTCTCTTCCACATCTTGGAACCGGGTTTTACCCGATGCCACAATTGTGATAGGCCTAGTAATAAATGTCCTATTGCTTACATAGCTTAGCCAGCCTTGAGACTGTAAAACCTCGATGTTTTTGAGGAGAAGCGGCCATGCAGCAGTAGGGTTAGCCTTGATGTCCACTAAAAGGACGAAAGTTTGATTTGGGTCGATGTCAAAGATGCCACAGTCTCGGACTGAGACCGCAGGGTCTTTCGCCAGATTCTTTTCCCGAAGGATTTTTACCAACGGATTGATATATAAGGCCGACAAAGTCCTGTGGGCCGCAAGCTGATCTCGATTGTGACTCACATAGAGTTCGCCTTGAAATGCCCAGACATCAGCTTCAACGCCAATACAGCCTGCCCACAAAGCCGAATGAAGTGGGCTGTCTCTCCAGTAGTCGTTATGAGAACTGCAAGGTATTGGTTTTGGGAAAATGGCATCTGGACGGGCGTCTGGATGTGACACCGGTTTAATATTGGAACCCCAGAGTATTAGTGACAACCTGAGGATTCCTACCAAGAGAAGCCATGTTGTGCTCTAGAGTGTTAGGATATTAACATCTCAATTTTGAGAATAGCAGCTCACGTAAAAGCGATTCCGACAAGACCGATAGCAGTAAATCCGGCCTTGTAGTGTAAAGTGGCTCGAACGGGAGCCATGTCTATGTCCTCCAGGTCGCCTCTATGGTGCTAGAGGGAAAGCTGCCAACGCTACTCTGAAAAAAATACCAATAGGTCGGACAGAGAGGACGCAGGATATTTCAGTGCCAGATACAGAAAAAAGATACCAGCGTCATCTATGGCTATCACATGGTTGGATCAATTGGCCCCACTCCTGCCGCGGGGGATTTCATGCTTGCTCATGGCTGCGTGGTGTGCAATTTATACTAGGGTGTCAATGTGATGTACCTGTTTAAATGCTTGACATATCTTCAGAACTCTGGTCTGGGTTGGTTCAGAGCAATGAGCGTGTAATATTATTGTTGAGGAGAGGATGATCATTTCAGATTACTAACTTGAATGATTCGGTCGCGGTGTTGGATTACACAGAAACTTGTAGGAGCAAGGTAAGTAAATAGGTAGGCGTCCAAGGTAAAAAATAGATACATGATTCAGAACTGGAATACTTATTGGCTGCGTGCTTTTAGCGTATGAGGTTGGTATCTTGTTGTAGCTCCGTATTGTGGGTCCATGCAAGGAACTTGCCGCGCGATAAGAAATGCTTGTCGCCGATAAGAGAATTTCTTGATCCTGCACGCTGCACCTTTCTCACCGTAAAATATGAGAGGGACAACTTGAACATGCCAGCATTTGGTTGCGCATAATCCTCCTTTAATCAAGAACAGAACCTTCCGAGGCTGAGAACTTGGCCCAGGCTGCAAATATATTCAAGCCTTGACTGATAATGCCTCACAAACACAAAAGAAAAAGGGGCGATGATGCAGAGTCTGAAATCCCACCGAAAACTTTGCGATGATCGCGTGGCTAACATTTAGAGCTACAGCTACGAGCTTCCCCCGACCCAAAAAGCGCGTCCGCTCCCAGTAGCATCCAAGAAGTTTGCTGGACCTAAGGACGGCCCAACAAATAGAAGGAAAAAGGGCCGTAGCAAGGAGGATGATACGCCACGAGCTTTTCGACGCATCATGTCCGTCGCAAAAGGGAAGAAGAAGATCAAATCTGGCCTCGACGATGACCGTGATAGGAAAAAAGACGAGAACCCGGAAGAGAATACGTTGAAGATCCGGCCGGGCGAAGACCTGAAGTCATTCAGTATCCGAGTTAATGCCGCTTTACCAGTGGCTGGACTCACAAAAAAGACTGTGGTAAAGGATGGGAAGGACGAAGCAGGCCTCAAGGTATTCAAGACGAGGAAGGAACGAAAAATGCACAAACTATACGACCAATGGCGAGCTGAGGATCGCAAAATCAAAGACAGACGAGAAGAGGAGCTTGATGAGGCCGAGGAACGGGAATTAGACGATGATAACGCCGGGATTACAGCTATGGCACAAGCGGAATTGGAAGAGGCAACCAGCAAAAGAAAGAAGAAGAAATCAGGACAAGTGCAGGGCGATGATGATCCGTGGTTGGAGTTGAAGCGGAAGCGAGCAGAGACCAAAGTGGGATTGCATGATACAGCACAAGCACCGCCGGAGCTGAACAAGAAAATGTCAAAGCAGTTGACGGTTGGAGGTGCTGCTGTCCAGGTTGACAATATTCCCAAGGCTGCTGGAAGTTTGCGGCGTCGTGAGGAGTTGCAGCAAGTCAGAGCCGAAGTTGTGGATGCCTACAGAAAGATCCGAGAGCATGAGCAAGCTAAGCTGAACAAGCAACTTAGGAAATAGCGAGCGGCTACATAGTCGTAAAAATTGGAGAGCAGAAAGTGGCAAGATTTGGCATTGTATTATCAATATTCAATACTGACGAGGATTTACGTGATGGGGATTGGCGTTCATCTCACATGAGATCCTTCAGTCAACTCTAAATGGAGAATTTACAGCGAAGCACGGAATCTGATGAAGCTTGGAGTTAAAAGTATTGATTTCCATCCGACTTGTATCTCGCTCAACGGTAGCACAAGTATCTCGGATTGCAGGGTGGTCGCTTATGTCATCATTGCAAGTGAGACGTTTTGGACTGGCGCGTCGCTAGCACCCACTTGTCGCACCCCGCCCCACATCATCGTGAGGCTGCAGCAACAGTAAAAAAAGTTACAAACTTTTAACCATCGGTCTCGGTCCTCGGTTCAATTCGCCCTTGTCACTTTTCTCTGCGTCTCTTTTTCCATCTGATTTTTTGCCAAGAATGATAAGTCTGAATTCTAAGAGACCATGGCTTCAGAGCTCGAGGGCTTGATCGCGGCGCTCTTGGTGCTCATTTCTTGCGGCGGCGAGCAGGGTAAGTCAGCTTTGTTGTGATCATGATATAGCGGCCCAGGAAGCTTGTTTGATGCGCATTGTCTAGCGAATGAAAGCCACAGCGAAGATTTGGGCACATCGTCGTTCATATTTAACCAAGATTGGAGAATGGTGAGAATCTGTGGCTGACTCATTGTCAGGGTGCTCTGTGAGCGAGGTTGTTGATGCCATTCATGATCCTTCCAAAACCCAACATAACGCTTTTGATCAATCTGAAAATAGCGCACAGCGTTCTATAGATGGCTCTGGCTTTCATCATCGCACCGCCTCCACCATCTGGAAATGGCTTGCTGCAAGAAGGGATGTGTCTGTCGACCAAGACAGGAAATACAACCATCTTACTCTGGATGAGATTCTTGCTTTACCACCACCATCTTCACTGGTTTACGAAGAAAATCAAAAACACGAATCTTTACCGGAATTTGGTTCTGGGGCCCATAAGCGTGCGCACCATGTGCGAGTGACAGTATCCGAGGAAACAATGTGGGAATCTTTAACTGGGCATGCTGTTGACTACAAGCGAGTCCCTAGGTCAGAATGGCTCTTGCTACTTGGAATTGCTTCTACAACATCACAAGGAATTCTTCAAGGTGATCTTGGTCGACTGGTTGACCAGGATAAGCGGTCTGTCCCCAAGCGAACCGATGCCCTGCTCAAAAAGGGGTACATTGCCAAACGAACCACCCTTGTCAGAGGCACCAAAACAAGCAAGATGTGGCTAAAAATGTTCGCACCACCACTACCTAAGGATGGAGATACCATCGACGAGCCCCGCGCCGAGATGAATTTTACTCGTCAAGTCCTTGTCGCCAACCGTGACCCGGTTCCCTGGCATATTCGATGGACCGGCGAATCCGTCGACTACACAGCACTGGCCACTACAATTTTAGCTGTTGCAAAAGAATGGACTGTCTTGCGTATGCAAGATCTTAAATCTAAGCTTGGCGTACTGGGAATGCGTTGGCAAATGAAGGTCCTGGCCAAAGTTTGTCGTTTCCTCAATTCCCGAGGCGTCATTCAATATGTTGCTGCTAAGTTGGGTGATAAAGTATTCAAAGATTGTATCAAGTACGTTCGCGATTTGAACACCGAAGATTGGTCCATTTATCTTGCTACTGGAAAGCGCACTACGAAGCCTTCTCGTAACCCCGATCTGGTTGCTGGTGAGGGTGCCGATGGCAAATCTCTTTATGGTCAGCAAACCAATGCTTCAGAAATCTCCGCTGCTCCTCCGTGGTCACTGGACAAACCACTTCCAGTCACTATTGCGGAAATGGCACGAAGACTCGGCGATACAGGATTAAGTAACCCAGACGTATATGGTCTGACTCTTGGTCCCTCCTTCAGCAGGTACCTATCATCGATGACATCCGCTCTGGCTGCCCCTAATCTTCAACCCCCCCAACTCAAGCATTTCCAACTACGGAGTGAGCATACGAGGGCGGGAAAAATTGCATCGTATCGGTACTTTGCTCAGCAGACGGTCATGATCCCATCCGAAATGGGAACTCCGGAACTACCCCCCGAGGAGATCATTGACGGACTCAAACCATCAACAAGCTCAACTTATGGATTTACCCCGGTGGCTGCATCGTCCATGACTGCTATCTCCGGGGCGACATTCACAGACCTATGTTCCATGGAGTTTACAAATAAGAAAACTAAAGGCCGCCCCAAGAAGAAACTGACTGCCAAACGGCCTGATATTCGCCTGGAAGTCACGGAGGCCAGCGCGAAACAAGGTCATAAACCATCACAGGATGTTCATCCCACAAATGATTACAAACCCCAAGAGGATGATTCTGCTTCACAGGATAATGTATCCCCTCTTTCCAATACACATCATGAGATCTTAATCATTCCGAAAGATCCCTTTCAGATGAAGAGATTTATCGTGGCCTTAAATGTCCCCCCCCAAGCGTTGAAACATCTCCTCGAACCTCCGGCTGTCGAAACACCACCCCGGCCCAAAAGATCAAGGGCAAGACGATCAATCACTGCAGATGACCAAGAATTGGAGAGTTCAATCGTAGTAACAGAGGAGACAAGTGTGGTTGATGGAACTACAGCAACTTCCAAGAAACGGGGCCGGCCACGGCGTGGAACTAAATCCGGACCAAGTGTGGAGGAGATCCCGATGACTCGACCATTTAAATGCGAAAAATGCGGTGGTAGTTGGAAAAATGATATCGGCCTCAAATACCACCTGGAGAAGTCGAGAACTTCTTGCAACCCTTCATTTGACGAATCTGCCCAGCCAACACCTCGGCGTGGGAAAAAACAGGCTATATTAGAGGAAAACTATGCGGCTACACCGGCCTCGTCTGTCCCTGAAACGCCGCTAAATGAGAAATCAGGAGTATCCGGGCGGGATCTCCAGCAACGAGATGAGGAGTTCGTGGAAGAGCCAATATCAGCCCCCTCTCGTCCTTCAAAGCGAGTAGTGGCCGCTGCAGTAATATCTTCGCGACCATCTGTTAGTCTTACAGGGGGGTCGCTTCAAGTAATTCCAGAATGGCGACGCCCCTCAGTTGCAAGCTTTGGCTCCCCAGAAAAATTTTCGATGCAAAATGTCAATGGCGGGGCACTCGTTCAAAGCCAAGACGGCCAGTTACGCCCTGCTTTGGGGCTATCTGATTATCGCAAATCGGGAACTGGAGCACTTAGAGCAGCGTCAAATAGCCAAAATGAAGAGGTCCGCAGTTCTAGTACAGGAATCACGCAATCTGGAATACCAGCACCGACCGATGAAATAAGCAGCGAACCCCTGGCAGTTCAGCCCCTGGACAAGAAGCAAGCGTCATCAACGATTGTTGATAGCCTCCTACCTAAAGTCACGTCGACCAGCCGAATCTTGGAGATTATAACTGAACTCCTCGAAGAACAGGGGGGTGTATTCCCGGGAGGACGAGGTCTTTGGCATGCAATCACTGTGAAATGGGAGGAGAACTTTCCGACTGAAGCCGCACCTTCGTTAAAAACATCTCAGTCTGCGCTCCGAGAATTGGTTAGAGCTAAAACTGTGGCTGAACATTGGCATGCTTTTCGCGATAGCAAGGGAATATTTTGCAAATGTCAAACCATTGTGCTGGGAAACCATGACCCATTTTCAGAAGAAGCTACAAGCTTAGTGGAGAAGATAAAGGAATCATACCCGGATACCTATCTTCCTCCACCCTTCACCACGCTCCCTGCCACAGAGTTGATGAAGGAGGGCCGTCGTGGCCGTCGGCAACTTGGAGACGAAGTTGAAATTCTGGATGCTCCTGTCTATGCCGCCCAAGTTGCTGCGAAGAGGGTTACCAATGACAACGATGAGGAAGATGGTGCCCCCCGAAAGCGTCGAAAAGCGAGGATTACCGATACACCCACTTCACCAGGGAGCCTTGGCAGAAGAGGTCATGTAAGTTGGGCTGGTATTGACCATTCAGATTATATCCCACAGCCAGAATGGTCTGGGCCTTCTGAATATTTACTCAACCAAAAACCACTGGAAGGAGTTGAATTTCTTGCTCCGAATACGTTTCTCCACGAGCTACCCCCGTCAAAAGCCTATAAACGCTGTCGCCTATCTAAAGATCCCGGCACCAACAATGATTGCGTCATAGATCCTCGATTGATGATAGAGGACACAACCGTCCGGATGACATTTGACGAGGCAGTATCTGTTCTCGGCTCCGATGGTACATGGCCATATATAAGCTCCCTGGAATTCGAAAATCAGGATGCGAGCTATGCCTTACAAGGTTGGATGCCGGATTTGACCTGGTTTTCCTGGGCTGAGATCGTTGAGGAGGTCGAAAGACGGACTACCATGTTAAGTGGCTTAAAACGTCAGCCCAGGACGAGCAGCGGGCAGTATTATCGATTCAGAGATAGATTGTCTGCTTGCATGGATGTTGAGCGATTGTGGACCGACTCTTTCATCAGTGCTCTCCCAAACGCAACCGGTCCTCACAATATATTCATCAGGTTTTTTATGGGAAGGGGAACTTCTATGGTGGTGCCGCCGGGGTCTGTGACGTGGCCCTCGGAGTGGCAGCTCACTTCAAGCTCCTTCGTGATCCCCGATGAAGGCAATGGCGAGGATTCCTCATCAAGCGAGGATGAAGATCCCTTCACATGGCCAAAGTTGCGTCGGCCTATATTTGATACGGGCAAGTCACATACATTCACAGACGAGTTTTCAACCAGACAAGAAACTGGAACACGCAGTACCATAAAGCGAGTGCAGCTTGTTACAAGAGCATTGACAGCGGTGCCGCCGACACAGGGGAAGTCCAGAGACGCGCAGGACAAAGCCATATCGGATGACACAGTCGTGGATGCAGATAGGGTACTAGCAGCCTTCATCGCAATTCGTGTCCTTCTTGGAGGTGCTGATAAGGCAATTGACTGGGGCATGCTCATCAAAATATTCCCCAAGACGACCCTTACTCAGCTTCGCCGGTTTTGGCTATCTGCTCGAAAGGAACAGGGTGCGTATGTTGCCAAGCTCACGAAGGACTTTCAGGATAAGTTTCTATCAGCATATGAGAACGGCGAGCTTCCTGAACTTGATTTCAATGACCCGGACGACTATGATTGGAATGAAGTCATCGCGTGGACACTGCGGCTCCGGCGACGAGAAGGCATTCAACTCCCACCAACTCGAGGCGAATTGGCCGAAAGATTTTCGTCGCAAGAAGTAGTGGCTATCCACGAGGAAGATTGGCGAGAGAAATTTTTTCATCCTCAAACCTCGGTCTTTTCTCGGTTCGAGGCTTCGACCGCAATGCCTGCAGCTATTTTCCTTGATGAAACGACGGATGCGTGCCAAGATGGAGCAAAGACAACAGATCTCGATATTGCTAGATCGTGGATCAGATCACTCTGCTGCACCGACGAAACCCGGTATTTGCCTCATCAGGTCAAGGAAAAGTTCTCCACGCTAGCAAATGGGGACCCAAGTCGAAACAACAAATTACTGAAGCAAGCGATTGACGAGCTGACCTACCAACGCGTCATATGTAGAAGTAAAAAGCCACCTTTGGGTGGTAGGCCATATCGATTGAACGAATCCTATACCTATACCCTAGGAAAATTGGCTCAACATCAAAAGTATCAAGAGGCTGCAGCATTCAAAGCCAGGCTTGATGCCATATTCCGTCGTGGTGAGACTATGAAAGTGCCCTTTACTCTTGACGATGGATCCGTCATGGCACTGACTAATCTTAATGCATCGGAGAGAATTAGATTGGTTCCTGTGAACATCCCTCATATCCCCATGGGGTTTGAGCCGGGCAATTATGAAAGTCGAAAGTATCCGAAGGCATACTATCACTTTGGTATCGAGGCGATGCCTACCGAGCTGTATCAATATGATGAGGATATTGAAATCCTAAAGTTGGCAGCGAAGGAGGGTCCTCCACGAGAAGGCCCCAAGGGGGAATTGCCGCAGTGGATTGATTTCTTTGGCGAACGAGATCCAAAGCGATGGACAAATATCTTGGGGGCATTCTGCTTCATTTATGCTACCCGTGGCCTCATGACAATAGAGGGCATTTGCAGCGCACTTAAGCCTGTCTTAGAGGAGTTTGAGGCTCGAATGATCATGGATTGGGGCAAGAAGACCGGGGTCCTGAAAGAGTCGGATGACGGATTAGGTATTACCGTCGGGGAGTGGTGGTGGCTGGCGGTTCCGTGGCAATTGCAAGGTCCAATCGTGGATAGGGAGTCATGAGAAATAAAAATATGGCGTACCACGATCAGATAGACACTGGCGAAGCAAAGAAGGTTGAGGGGAAAGGACATAAAAAATGATGGTATAAATATATGTATTCTCAACTGAGATTGTGATATTGCTTCGGATAAGAGACAACCAAGCCGTGTCAATCTAGTGTATATAATTGGACAAAATCTTACATTGGATATCTACGCCGCTTACCTTGTATGATCATGATAACCAAACACCATGCGCCAACCAATATATTCTTATAAACAAAGACTCCTTCATAAAGCAAATAGAATCTTCAGCACGAGTGCGACTAGAAGAACAACTAGCACGACGATAAGTCGATCTAGCCAAAGCGGTACGCCATCGTCAGAGGCGCGTCGTGCTGGTCGAAGTGGCGCAGCCATGGCGGCCCCAGGGGCTTGCGCAGCAGCCGCGGGAAGCGGAATAGTACGAGTAGAGGCGGGACTTCGAAGATCCGGCACAGGAGAAGTATCAATATTGTTGGAATTGGGCGCAGTTTGGACGAAGCCTTCGGCGAGTTCGGCCGACTCAACATCATCTATCGCAGACTCGGTGTTTCCCCGATCTCTCTTCTTGGACTCCATTTCGTCACGCCACGCCATATTCAGTTCTTCAGGGACTTGAACTTCCTCTGCTGATGATGATGATGATTCCCTGGAGCGTTCCTCGCACTCTTTAATAATATCGCCATTCGTCTTCCCACATGCAGAGCATTTGAAGGCGGGCGATTCGGCAGCAAGTTGCTGGCGCACAGCGTCAGTGGTGTCAAGGCCACCAAGCTGACCACGAGCATCGGTCTCCATGAAACTACGAAGGCTGTATATAAGTGAAGTCAGCGATTTCAATCTAGAAAAGAAAAAGGACTAGCCATCCATGCGGATGACAAGGGGGCGACACCACGTACGCTACTAGAGCTGTGCGAACTCCCCAGGCAGGCTGCCAGGTCTCCTCGTGGTGACCACTAATGCTTAGGCAGATCTCACGGTTCGCTTCGAATCGGCCACTAGGAGTAACAAATCGGAAACTCGGTGGCCGAAGCGGATACGTTGGAGGAAGTACGATGCGTCCGTGGTAGATTCCATCACTGTAGACGGAGTTGGGGGGTCCTCGAAGTGTAAAGTGCCATTCGAATAAATCGGATTCGAGAGGCTCGGCGTGATAATCGGGAGATGGAGCGGTGGAAATTTCTGCAGCTTCGCGGACTGTAAATGGAATGTCAGACTATGTCACTGCCAAAGTGCAAACCTCAACTAGGAGTATGCGCCAAGCGAATCAAGGAGAACTCACGAATGCGCCGAATGGTTGGAGACTTGGTGCTGAACTTAGGTGTTGCCATGGTTGCTAATGTTGAGAAAATAAACAGAGGCGCGTGTATTATTCTCTCTCTTTTGGGGAATTTTTTTTCTTTAGATGTAAATGCTTCGTGGAATACAATTTTTGTGAGGTCGGCTTGACCGAGGTCGAGGATGAGGGGTGGTGGCAGTGGTACCACTGAATGACGTTTCACGGCACTGTCTCAGAAGGACATCACTAGGTGGGTGGGATAGAGAAAGGGCCGAAGCGGTCTGCCCGAAAAAATAAATAGTTAGAGAGGGAAAAAACGCCCAAAGCTTTCTAAGAGAATAGTAGGTGAGGAGGGAGAGAAGTTAGGGATTGCCTGCAGAGGTGTGTGTTGCAGGTGTAATTGGGATGTCGAAGCCGGGTTTGCGTAATGTGGTCAACTTCACATCGACTCAACCTACCAGCCTACCTACCTATCTGAACAAGGCCTAAAGCATGACAGCGAACCCCACCAGCGCACTACCTATATAACGATACCACTCAATTTTTAGCGCAGGTGCCTCATGTGAATGTTCTGATATAAGCATATTCTCAGCCATCCAATCAGGTTCTGTGTTACATAATCAACCCGTCGCGCAAGCGTATTGGCCCGGCTACATCAAGTGCAATCCAACATTGAAGATTGCCGCATCACCAATCCGCCCACACTCTCTCGAGCCGTGCTGCCGCCACTGCCTGTTTATTTCTTTAATCAGCCTGCAAGTACGCCAATTGTCCATTTTAAGACCCATTCGTACTACTATCTGACCCAGCCCGCTGACCCTCGTGTGTATCTAGCTCCTCCGGCCGTGACATCCGCTTCCCCCGACGGACAACTTCGACATCATGGGCGCCCACCACAACCCCATTCCTTCGGGACCCCCCAAGCCCCCGGTTGCTCACCTCCCTCGCATTTACGGCATCACTGCCACTGCTCTGGGTGCTGGCATGTGGTTTTGGGTAAGCCCTTGCCAATAGTCTTAACGATTACAGAATTCCTCTAATGATCGCTTCTTATAGCTTATGTACCGTGCTAAGCAGGAGGGTCCGTCCCATTCTTTACCCCCCTTATTTCACTGCCCAGTATCGCTAACATATACCCCTCTAGGCGCTGTCCTCCTTGGTCGCAAACACCCCTGGGATCACTGAACGACTGCCCCCATACACTTTGTTCCTGCGACGATTTAAACAAGGTGGGCGCCGAGCTGAAATTAAAGGCTTCGTTGCCGTGTATATATGGCCTGTGGAAAGGAGAGAAACAGAAAATCATAAATCATGACGCATTACTCTTGACACAAAGACCACTGTTGACACCGAAATGGTTTTTTCCAATGTCATAGCGAGGATGTGGGATCGCACTTCTCATTATACAATGGAGAGTATTGTTGCAGCCTGGATATCCTAGTCTATATCTGATTACCAGAATGTTCGCAGGTCCAGCCCTTGACCGAACTACACCAACCCTTTATGAGGAGCACGTGTTGCACGATCCTTATTATCCCCAAGATCCCGTGTACAAGTTTGTGGTCAACTACCCAAATTTAACATACAAAACCTGTTTGATGACGCCATCTCTACTGCTGCCTTTCTTTTAAATTCCTTAGTGGCATCTAGGACGACTATATTAAATCCGCAATATTTGATTACATAGCCCTTTTCCCCGTTCATTTTTCGTTCTAAATTGAGCTACATCACATGTTGTGCAGATTTAGAGTATGGCGTTATATATGACCATACAATCACTGATTTCTACTTATCCGATTAGTAGTTTGGGAGTATGGCAAGCACCTCGAATCTGTTGCGCAGATAATGGCATTAATTTATATCCTCATTTCATAAATTGGCTCTTTCGAAAAGATCAACTTAGCTAGCTTAATAAATGAATCCTATTTAGACCTGATACACGAACTATTCTAATCTCTTCCTGGGAGCACTCAAATTCGATACTGAGTGCCAGTATCTCTACATTCGAGCCGATTCTTGGATAATCTTATACTCTTTGCGCTTCTTTGATTTGCCAGTTACCCTCTCTTTCAATCTGCCAGCATATCGTGCAATATGCAGGGAAAAGTATTTTTCGAATCCCCAAGCAACTGCGAAATAACTGATTCCTAGTAGTGTCAAGAAAATCTCATAATCAAGACTCATCTTGGTTAACTCCATCAGGTTCATCACCCATTTCGTGGGCATAAAAACCATGTACAACGATATTACAGTCAGCAGGGTTCCTGTGGTGGCGAATGGCCCTATTGCATGTTAGTACACATTTCACTTCACTACTGCGTATTGTTACTCACAGTTCTCGGTGATAGGTTGCCTAAACGGTGGTCCAGCATTGATGATAAATCCGGAGAAGATGTATTCAAAACACGAGACCAAAAACAAAGCTGTGTTCTGCGAGTTCTTGATTTCCGGTTCATCGCGGCTGAATACCGGAGGGATATACCACGGTTGTTCCTTGACCGTTACGTATGCCAGGACCTGGAACACAACACAGATAATCATGAGCCCAAGCAGGGGCGTCAAGACCTTGCGGGAAACGAGATCTGCCGTTGGTCGCTTCCGGCAAAGAGTAGGCGCTGGTCCAGCCCAGCCCATAAAGATAGCAATAGGGAGAATCAGGAGGAGGTCGATGTAGAGGAACTGGAAATCACCCAGGTTGGAGGCATTAGCATAAAGAAGGCTGACCGACGTAAACTGGATTGCCGAGTACAGGCTCATATACTTGAAGCAGCTAAAGCTTGTAACCAGGGCTGCTCGACCCTCCCTATGGACTGTTAGTTATCTCACTAAGAAGGGGACTATACAACATACTTAATGACTTCGAGGACACAGCGAATATCAAACACCCTGGAGGTGAATGGCGCCGCAACAGAGGCTTCAGCTTCAGACAAAGATATACCAACATCCGCCGCCTTGAGTGCACCACAATCATTAGCGCCGTCACCACAGAACCCACATGTAAAATCGATGCTTTGCAGCTTCTCGACCAGCTCATGCTTCTCATCCGGAGACATTCTTGCAAAGACTTTGCCATAAATAAGCATCTAATGTCTCTCATTAGCATACGTGACACAAAACATGACAGCCTTAACGAACTCTTTGGAGAATCTGAGGAGATGCATAATCGATTATCCACCGAAACACATCGCCACTGACCGCTAATGAGAAGTTTCGCAGGTTCGAAATATCATACGGTAGCGATGCGTCAGCTTGTGGTGGAACGGGTTGAGGCTATTTTCGTCAGTCCAGTACTTCAACCATTTCTCATCATCCTTACCAAGAGCGTCAACTCATCCAGACAATATAAATCATTATCAATGCTCTCCCATCGCAGGAGCGCCTTCGGATCACGACAGTCCCCTGAAGAAGAATTCAGTATGTTGCATGTCTGAGTTTTTGCGAACGGCGTAGCCTACCTTGGATGAACCGAGGAACAAAACAGTGAGAATTACGATCCATGAGGCCACACTCTCGTGCCACACTTATAGCTGTCAAGATGTTGTCCCCAGTTACCATTACGGTGCCAATGTTGGACGCTAGAAGTTCTTCTAGCACATCAGCTGTGGTAGGCTTAAGCTTGTTTTCGAAAACAATGAAGCCAATAAAGCTAAGGTCGCTTTCAACATCAGATCGAGTCATCTTCTGTGCCTTAACCCAACTAAGCTTCTTCAAGTGGCGAGTAGCACAACCAATAACCCGATATCCTTTATGAGTATAATAAGAGAGAAGTTCGTCATAGTCACTTGGAACTTCCCAAGTAAAGTCAGTTGTCGATATCACGGTAGGGTCTGCTCATCACTTACATGTCTCTGGACGGCAGATTTCTCGCATAGCCTCCGGAGCGCCCTTGACAAATATATCACCACTCTTCTGGCCGAATTGACGGACAATAACACTAGCGCGTCGTAGCTGAGAAACAAACTCAAACGACTTAAGCACACCAAGTTCAAGGATTGCCTGAAGAGATAAATCAGTGCCAAGACAAAGGAAAAGGGGAAAGGATCAGATGGAAAGATGGGTTTAAAAAAACATATCAGTGCTCACATTAGGTGGCCGGGCGATAGATGGCGCGAGTCCACCTTGTTCCTCGTCGTCTCCCTCACCTGCACTCTGCTTTCCCTCCTCAAAGGACCAGCGAGTGAATTCGAACATCTTCAGGTCCAAAGGATCACCCACAAGCTCATCATCCACAGATCGAAGTGAATGGCAAGTAGCCATAACGTGCAGAGCTGCTTTGAAGTTGCTCTGTGGACTTTCGTGCGCGGCATCTGCAAGTAATTCTTGAGGCTCAGTGATAATCTCGCTGAACTTGTTCGTCTCCCGGCGAACAACACGAACACCAAGTACATCAAGGCCATCTTCAGTCAGAGTTCCGGTCTTGTCAAAGCACATGATGTCAAGTTTTCCGCCAACGTTCACTCGCTGGGGGCTGATGCAAAATATCTGCTTTTTCTTCAGCCTAGAAAGGGCAAAATTCGTTCCAATAGTCAAAGTAGCCGGAAGTGCGGGTGGCACCACGATAGTGATGAGATCAAGGGCGCGGACAATGACCAAACGCATAGCAACTCCAAGTTTTATGAAGTTAACCAGGGACACAAGGAACCCAACACCAGCAACAGTGGCCATGACACTTATGTATCTGAACGAGTCTCGATAAAACTTGAAGCCCGATGGTTTTGGAAACAGCATTGAGCGCACAAGAGCACCCTTTGTGGTGTTGAAACCGGTTCTTACAACCAATGCAAGCGCAACTGCATCTCCGTCTTGGTCTTCTTGCGGTCTCCTTGCACGGATGACCTTTGTACCACAAAAGAGGAAATGGCGCGCTATCTCAGGGGTGACAGATGATGCTGCCAAATCCATTAGTAGTAACGTCTCGTCAGAAGCTGGAATTTTTGAAACCGGTACAGATTCACCTGGGAACTTGTCAGTGTAGTTAATGAAAGTGCAAACCATCATCGCGTACCAGTGAGCATGCTTTCATTGACAATACAATCCCCGGTAAGCAGAAGGCTGTCGCTTGGCAGTTGGTTCAAATTTGGATCGCTAAGCTCATATACATCACCAGGAACAAGATCACTCGAGCTGATGTATCTCCCTAAGCGCGGTTTGTTAGTATACATGACGACGCAAATTGGGGTAATATGTGCTCGGCGTACAGAAACCATTTCGAAGCACACGAACATCGCACTCGAATCGAGAAATCTCCCGCAACCGTTTCATAGTCTGCTCCATTAGACACGAATAGTCACAGGAAATATTAGGGCATGTGACATACCGCTCGGGTTTCTATCAATGTAGTGATAATGCTGCCAACAGACATAGTAAAAATGCAAGTCGCGTAATAATAGTAAGTGTCAAGAGACCATAGGACAAGACTAGCTATTTGGAAAATGTAGAAAGGGTGAAGAACCTGTAGTACCGGTTAGAGTGTCTTGTTGAAAGCAAAATAAGTGCTGGACAAGATTGGTTACCTCGTCTACCAATAATTTCCCTGTCGTCTTCTGCTCAATATCAATGAGATTGGGCCCAAACACGATTTCGCGGATGTTCTTCTCATCGCTGTCAAGGCCGACACGAGTAAGTCGTACATCGGTCCAACCAGGGTCCTTCCAACCATTGCTCAATATAAATTTATCCTTGAGAGGGTGGTAGCGGAGACGAATGTAACGATAGTCGAGAGTCCGAAGATCATCCAAAATGGGATCACTGTCTTCGTCAAAAGCGTCCGAGTACAATTTCTCGGACAAGCCAAAGACTGTTGACAATGAGCGACCATATGGCTGCGCTCGTACATTCATAGTAATGAGTTCACCCCACTGGTTTTCAATCACTACCCATTTGCATTCATTCAAAGGACAAGCTCGCCCAACCAAAGCGATATACCATCGAGGAAGCCATCTAAATGCAAGATATGCGAGCCCAGCCGACACAGTGCAAAGCAGGATATACAGCGCGTGACCAATCTTGCTGGTTCTGAAGCCGGCAATTGCAATAGTCAAATCTTCATTGGCCATGTATATCTTTTGGCTTGTTCGACCGCGATGTTGGAAGCTTCCCATAGTCGCATTGCTATCTCGTCGAAGCAGGCGATCATGAACTGAGGTCCTAGAATGGGTTGAAGAACGTCGATGAAGTATATAGTCATTTTGGGGGATATCATCGTCACGATCAGAGATATCATCCTCATCTTGATCATCGATGCCAAACTCCAAGTCCCCAATATCTGAGATGCTTCGTCGCATGTAATCATCGGATATATGCCTTTGGGCTATCCCATTGGATACAGAAGTACTCGGGAAGCCTTCAGTCTCGTTATCGTAGTAGGTAAAGCTGGTGGTTGAGTTGGCACGTCGTCTGCGATGAGAAAAAGCGGATACGCTCGAAGGAAGGCTCTCGGCGACGGGACCGGAGTACAGCTGAAGGAGAGGTTTATCAGCAGGGTCGTTTTACTACTTGATCAAACCACAGTACCTCTTCATGAGCCATCTCGACTTCCTCAAAGATGCTCGAACGGCTCATGTTAGAACTCAGCCGATACAGAGAGACGAGGCCGTTAGGCCCCTGGGCATCATCGCCCTCGCCAGGACTGGTCGGAGCATTCTCTTCCATCATGAATGGCTATCGGAGATTTCATTCATAGTGCAATTAAATTGGGCTTGTCGTGTGATCGCGATCGAGGGAAGAGGGATGTTCGGACAGTCGCGTGGCGATGCAATTGATTACGTCGTTAGCTCAAAGTCACGATTGATCAAGGCTGAGGTTAGCTCACCTTGCCCCTCCACTTGGACCCCAGGTCCTACTCACGCGCTGATAGGCTGGAAAACCTGCAAGGCTAGACCTGCCAGGTACCCCATCTCACACCTTGGCGGTCAACCTTGTTTGACGGTGAAGTCAGGGAAGGAAAAAAACCATGACTCTAGAAATATTCAAAGCCGTGGGAGGGTTTTTTTTTGGTTTTTTTTCATCCCGTTCACTTAGAAGGTGTCGCGATGACTACGTCTTCTTACTGGTTGACTGGTTGGGCTGACTTCATTCACACCTATCTCACAAATAGCCCTTTCTTTCATGGAGCTGGACAATGTGCGTGGGCTTGCATTGTGTCAGCAAGCCCGCAACCCTCAGTGGTGCATCAATAGAAGCAGAGAGGGGGGTTCTTTTCGTTGGCGACCAAATCCCTTGGCAGTCATATTTCTTGTCCCTACTTTCGTTTCCCCTTCAGTTTGTGTGATGTGTCGACCGAGATTGTGACCGACAGCCCACACAGCGTTCGGGGGTAGCCGGCACGTCGGGACTGGCCCGTGGTTGGCAATGGCCAGGCCAAATAAACAAATAGCGTAGGATACGGTGGCAATGTTGGCAGGCAACATGATTCATCGTGTACTTTGCCCCAGCATTGCGTCGAGCAAATATGTACTTACCGGCCCGGGGTTCGTTGAAGCCGCCACCATTCCAGAAGGACCCGCGGTCCCCAATGGGACGGACATGTGGGGATTAAGCATGCCGATGCGCGAATGGCCGCTTTACAAAACATCACTGGCTCGTCGCGGGCAATGATACCAGGATTTAGGAATTGGGGACTTTGAGGGAGGGAGCAAAGTGGAGTTCTGTCTTGACCGTGCGAGTTGGATTGGAACAAACACTGTCTCTCCGTGGCTAGCAGCGCTACCTATGCAGCATTGTTGCTTGGCTTGCAAACAAAACAGTCCCAGCACGCGCACCCTCACTCACCCACGCCCACGCACGCCAACCCACTGCTAATGCATACATCTGTCTCCGCTCTCTGTCTCCCCTCTACCGACCGCCGCCTCCGACTGACCAGTGAGGGAGGTAGTTGAGCTTTTGGGGTGGCCCAACAACTTAGCTGCAAAGTACCAGGTCCAGTGCCCAAATTTTTTTCGACTTATCGCCCCCCACCAAAATTTAGCAAACGTCAACGGCCGCCTTCTTCTCAACTTTCTCTCCTCTCAACCTCACCTCCCTTCCCGACATTTATCTTCTGCTGTTCTGGCTCATATCCAATCCAGCATCATGGCCGAACCCATCCGAGGCAAGCGACCTGACATGTCTGTCGCACCGTGAGTCTTCTCCCACCTCTTATCCCGTTGTTGTTCGCTCTTTTATTTCCCCTCTTTCTTGCCAATCTCAATCAGTTGTTGTGCCGCCTCAGTTTGCTAACTACCCCACCTCATCCAGCACGCCGCAAAACACTCCCCTCAACAACGCTCCCATTTCCTCCCACGCTCAGCAGCCCGGTGTCGCGAGTATCAAGGAGGGTGAGTTTCCTCTTGCTCAGGACGCTCCTTCGTCTAATCTATTTTGAATATCAGACTGACACTGCAACCCAGAGGATTTGGACCGTGCCGCCGCTGCTTCAGTTTTTGCCCAGAACCCCAAGCTCATCCAAATGATTCAGGGACGTCTCGGCTCCCTTGTGGGCCAATCATCGGGCTATATCGAGTCTCTTCCCGCCCCCGTCCGCCGTCGTGTCGCCGGTCTCAAGGGCATTCAGAAGGAGCACTCCAAGCTCGAGGCCGAGTTCCAAGAGGAGGTTCTCCAACTCGAGAAGAAGTACTTTGCCAAGTTCTCTCCCCTCTACGAAAAGCGTGCCAAGATTGTCAACGGTGCTAATGAGCCCACTGACGAGGAAGTCAAGGAAGGTGAGGAGGACGAGGAGAATGAGGAGGCTGGCGAGGGTGCCTCCGCTGCTCAGCCCGAAGCCAAGTCTGATGTTCCCGAGAATGTCTCCGGCATCCCCGAGTTTTGGCTCTCTGCAATGAAGAACCAAATCTCCTTGGCTGAGATGATCACGGACCGTGATGAGGCTGCTCTCAAGCACATCACCGACATCCGCATGGAGTACCTTGATAAGCCTGGTTTCCGTCTCATTTTCGAGTTCGCCCCCAACGATTTCTTCAAGAATAAGACCATCACCAAGACCTACTTCTACCAGAACGAAAGCGGTTATGGTGGTGACTTCATCTACGACCACGCTGAGGGTGACAAGATCGAGTGGCTGCCCGGCAAGGATTTAACTGTTCGTGTCGAGAGCAAGAAGCAGAGGAATAAGAGTAAGAAACACCACCATCTTATATCCCCTCATAGATCTATCAGGGCGGCTCAGCTAACAAATGGGAATAGACACCAAGCAAACCCGCATCGTCAAGAAGACGGTGCCTACCGAGTCATTCTTCAACTTCTTCTCGCCCCCCAAGGCCCCCACTGACGACGACGATGATGATGCCGAGTCAGACATTGAAGAGCGCCTTGAGCTGGACTACCAGTTGGGTGAGGACATCAAAGAGAAGCTCATCCCCCGTGCCATTGACTGGTTCACTGGAGAGGCTCTTGCCTTTGAGGAGATCTCAGAGGACGAGCTGGATGACGGCTTTGATGATGACGACGAGGATGACGAGGATGACCTGAGCGAAGACCACGACGACGAGGAAGAGTCCGACGATGATGTATGTAACAGGTCCCTGATCGGTTGTGAGTAAAACTGACCAAGATGGATAGGATGAGTCGGGCAAGCCCAAGCAGGAGGCTGCTGAGTGCAAACAGAGCTAAGCGACGCAACCATTTCATGACAGGAAAGGATTTATCTTTGAAGGGTTTTCAATTGGAGCCACCGGTTCAGGCAGAGACGATTCGGTGGACTCAGAAAAAGGCTACAGAGCAAAGGAAGCGGTCAAAGCAGGTCGGCAATCCAACCGGTGCCGCTTTCAAGATAGCTCGACAGTTGATAGTCATCGTTGCGGAACCCAAAGTTGCAAAGCCACGGGGACCATCTGATAGACAGACAGCCAGGGGCAGAGTCGGCCCGCGGTCATGTTTCCTTGACGTTGCAGTCATTTTTTCGGGGTTTTCTTTTTTTCTGTTTGTTTTTTCAAGTGTTTGATTTGACCCCGGCATAGTGGTAGGGCAGTGAAGGTCTCAAAGGGAGCAGGGTTTTTCTGGGTGCATAATAGAGAATGATCCGTCGCCACTCTGGGTGCGAGCTCGGTGTACAATTTCATGACCCTTAATTCTTGTCTTCCTTAATATTTACCGTGTCCCTTTTTTTTCGTTACGGTTGATTCAGTATTCTGGAGATGAATTGTTTGTTGAGCCGGTCGAGTGTGCGTACGGGACCGGCAAAGGTTTCCACCGGGATCATCGTCAGCAGGGGCAATACCTTGTCCGCTGTGGGGCACTTGCCGATGACCATAGGGTATTTCTTGGCTAGGTACAAGGGCTTTGTGTTTCATTGACAAGAAAAAAAAAAAAATCACCGACAGCCTCATACCTGGATGCCAAGGTTGATGATATGACCACTAGTTGCCCGCATCCGAGGCAGGACACATCGAATTCTTCAATATAATTTACATGGCCTATTCAACTGAATGACCCATACCCGCAACCAACTCATGGGCGCGCGTTATATTCGGCGATTTTTCTATAGGGTAACAGAAACCAGGACTTGAGTGCAGCGAATACAAGGCAGAGAATTACCAATGGTCGTTCCGTTTCAAACTCTGGAAACCTTCTAAGCATGTGGTGGCAAAGGGTGCGGTTATGCTAGCTACATGAGTCATTATGCACTGTCCACCGATGTCATAGGATGTGAGTTTCAATAGACGATAAAGGTTTTCTTGTTCTAAGCTGCAACATGAGGCTCCAGCAGTCTCAGACTTATGTTACCAGGTCATCAACGTCTGTGACATGCGGATACTCGGGAGGAAACAGGGAATATGCAATCAGCGTGGGCACAGGCGCGCATGGACCGCTCGATCAACCATCTGCAGCTTGGCGCATTTTTCGCTCGTAGCTGCTAACCCTTGGTGTTCTCCGACCTGAGGGATGAGGATGTGCTGCATCTAAAAATGTGACCTCACATGCAGGTTGTAGCGGGACTGCTCAAACCGGAAATGCCTGGGGAGGGACCCACAGGCGAAAACGAGGCCGCTTGTGCATCGACGGCTCACGGCCCTCGGACAGACTAGGATTTTATTATAAAACATTACGGAGTACTGTGGTGTGTAATGTTCTGTAGGCTGGGCCCCAAGGTAGGGCCGGCATGGAGGGGTTGACGCCATTGCCTAACGGCATGGTGGCAGCGAGTGGCGGGGCTCCCAGACATACCCTACTGTCCAGTTTTGCGGTGTTCGGACCACTGCCAGTGGTGAGTTTTTGGTGTAGCGCCCTGGCCGCTGTGGACCAGTTTGGCCGAGTATGTCCGCAGTCGGATAGCACAGGAAAAAAAGTTTGTTCAATTTGCAAAAGCATTCGGTAACATTTTCCCCATGCTTTCTCCTGGCTCCTTGCTCTTTTTGAAAGATGCCCTCCCTTGTTTGTCTTAGCCCTGAATTGGAATTTAAACCTATTTGGTAGCATCCAATGCAGCCGTAGACCAGCGAATCGTGAATCAGTTGCGGCGGCCGGATGTCGGTCGCGGTTCTCAATATGTCACCTCCGACCCCCCATGCATGAGCCGGCCCGTCGCACATGCGATGTGAATACGCCTCATCCTAACCATGATCCACTTCTCATGACGAAGAGTCATTGGTGCTCTGTCTCGCTCTAATAATGTCAATAAATAAACCCTCAGCTTGAACGATGAGCCTCTGATTTTATCCAATGACTACATACCCCATCAGACCCGTCAATCTACACCAGAGGCTGCAAACGTCACTCACATAAATAATCGCCCCCCTCCAGTACCCCGCCTCTGTTCCAACTCCATCAACTTCATCCCCAACCCAATTCTTAATCCTTACTTCACGACCACACCATGACTCTGGCTCAAGACATTCATGCTCCTAACGCTTCGGCTTCGGTGCAGAAGTCTGTCTCCCACAGCTGGAATCAGAACTCAGCCTCCCCGATTGCCACATTTCAATCCCCGCCCAGTAGCTTTGGTGGCGCCCTGGCTCACCGAAGCGCGCCCAAGAATCTTAAGCCCTTCAACACGCAGGACATCAAAATTTTGTTGCTCGAAAATGTCAACGTCAGTGGCCAGGAAATCCTAAAGGTCCAGGGCTACCAAGTTGAGGCTCTTAAGACCTCGCTTCCCGAGGATCAGCTCATTGAGAAGATCCGGTATGTTGTCCATTGGTCTCGTTGCCTTCAGTGTTTTTTTCCCTTCCTGCCCCCATATGCCCTCACCACAACACCACACCCGCCATGCATTGAAACCACCCTCTCTTGTTGCGGGTAGTAGTTGACTAATGTTGAAATTAGTGGCGTCCATGTCATTGGTATTCGCTCCAAGACTAAACTGACTGAGCGCGTCCTCAAAGAGGCCAAGAACCTTCTCGTCATCGGCTGCTTCTGCATTGGCACCAACCAAGTTGACCTCGAGTACGCTGCCCACCATGGTATCGCAGTCTTCAACTCCCCTTTTGCCAACTCTCGAAGTGTTGCTGAACTTGTCATCGCCGAGATAATCACGCTTGCTCGGCAACTCGGCGATCGATCGAACGAAATGCACCGAGGCACCTGGAATAAGGTCAGCTCAAAGTGCTGGGAGATTCGTGGCAAGACTCTTGGTATGCTGTCACCTCACTGTAACGAGACCCAGGGCGTTATTGGCTGACTCCGACCGATTCTAGGTATCGTTGGCTATGGTCACATTGGCTCACAGCTCTCTGTTCTCGCTGAGTCTATGGGAATGAATGTAATTTACTACGATGTAGTGACTCTCATGGCTCTGGGAACCTCCCGCCAAGTCCCCACTCTCGAGGCCCTCCTTGAAGAGAGTGATTTTGTTACTCTCCACGTGCCTGATCTTCCCGAAACCCGCAACATGATCTCCATTGCTCAATTTGAGCACATGAAAGACGGCTCCTATCTCATCAATGCCAGCCGTGGTAGTGTGGTGGATATTACTGCCCTGATCAAGGCCTCTCGCTCGGGTAAGATTGCTGGCGCAGCTCTTGACGTTTTCCCCAACGAGCCTGCAGCCAACGGCGACTACTTCAACAGCAGCCTTAATTCTTGGGGGGAGGAGCTGAGGAGCTTGAAGAACGTGATTCTTACTCCTCATATCGGTGGAAGCACCGAGGAGGCGCAGCGCGCAATTGGTATTGAGGGTACGTGGCCATATATGCGTCTGGTTACTGAATGACTGTGACTGATGTGATTGTACAGTCAGCGACGCCCTAGTACGATACATCAACCAAGGTATCACTTTGGGTAGCGTCAATTTGCCTGAGGTTCAGATGCGATCACTTACACTGGACGAACCTGATCATGCCCGCGTCATCTACATTCACCGCAATGTTCCTGGTGTACTTCGAAAGGGTATGACTCCATAATGCAGGAGTTGGAGTAAATCGAACTAACACTGGGCATGTAGTGAACGAGATTCTGGGTGACCACAACGTTGATAAACAGATCAGTGATAGTAGAGGCGATGTGAGATTTCTCAGTTGTGTGACGCATTTGACCAAGCTGACTATCGACAGGTGGCCTATCTGATGGCAGATATCAGCAACGTCCGCTACGAACAGATCAAGGAAATCATGGAGAGCCTTGAGGCGCAGAGCTGTACGTCATGCGGACTCCTCGATGGATGGGTCTATAAGCTAATATGGTATCTCACAGCCCGAATTATGACCCGGGTTCTTTACTAAACGGGAGCTAAGAGTCGGCAAATGAAGTGGAACCCTTGTAATCGAGGCTGGTCTACGTCGTGGCAGACTAAGAAAAAAAGATGGACGTAGGTTGGGACCAGGGACGATATGTGACGCAGCGCGTTTAGCAGAGAGCAAAGAACAAAACGAAAGTGGTTTGATCGACACACAAAAAGATTGGGATGAACTACATGCAAGAGTAAGAGATGGGACCCAACCATGATATCACCCTCAGACATTGGATTGTATGGCCCAAAGATGTTATGGGGATGAGTTTGGTGGCTTTGGTTGTAATCAAATGCCCATGTTGCGTTGTGTCGATGAGGCCCGGAATAAGTCCGATGAGCCACCGGTCTTGAGAGGAATGATGTTGTATTGTGCTGGGTGGAGGACAATGCTCGGGGGCTGATATTGTCCAGTGGGTGAGACTGACGCTGATGCCAGTGCCAAGCTCATACTGTACATATGGGAAAAGAAGGACATGAAACTCAACGAAGTCGCAACGGGCTAGAGGAAGCTTCAACCCAACTCGGAATTGTCCCGTATCGACGATGAGATATTTATACAGTTTGGTTTTGTTGACTAGAGAATTGTGGGAACCAAAGAGACGCACCCATTACATTTTGTCAAACTTAGATAGCGACTTTTAGCATGTTCTCAGCGGTGCCGACTTGCGGGTAGTGCCTAACGTGTTACGCAGTCTGTGAGAGAGGGGTTACAGTCGGCTCGTGCTGGCGGTTGGTGAGTGATACTGCAGGGACCTCAACTCGGTATGTGCGTACCTGCAAGTGGATTGGGCTTGACGTCAGGGGTGATTTGAATGTTGGGGAATGGGGACTTGACGATTATGGGACTTGATTCTGACGTGTTATGGTGGATGATGGTTGATGAACATGTCGATGAGGGAGTTGATACAAAACTCAACGAAGCTGATTTGTCACAGCGGATTGCAACTTTCGGACCACACGTTGATACCGTTGATACATGCACAGGTAGGTACCTGGCAAGATGGTCACCCCTGGACCTCACCCAGTGCCTCGGAAAGCGATGACAAATGGACAGTGCCTCATACTGTATGGCACTAATCCTGCATTGTGCGATCTGGGAGTCTTGCTTTATGCTGGGCCGCCCACTTATCTCCTTGGTACATATACGTCCATTTCCCGAACCTGCCTGTCAATCTCCTCTAGCCGGCCACACTCATCCGAATGGATAGAAACATGCATGGCCTGGGTTTGAGCTCGGCATAAAGCTGCTTCAACACCAGTCATTGCTGCCAATCGATCCAGCAGTAGCTCCTGTCCCCCGACCTCCAAGCTCCGCTCCACATACCTCTCAGCTAGGCTGGCCTGGGCTTGGCCAGGTGGGTTGATGGCTGGGGCGGAATATTTGAGAGGTGCAGAGTACGCAAAGTTAGACCTGGGTACTGCACATCTCATCTCCATTAAGCATGGCATGGAGAACCTCTACCCCTGGTTAGTCCTCATTTCCCACGATGGAGTTACTCCCAGCTTTCATTTTTAATCCAGCTTGACAAACATTTCGGCTCAATGTTCTTGTAGCCAGAGCTGGTACCTTCTGAGCGACTCATTTTGTCCAGAACCAACACTGAAGCTCTTCCCCACTGATTCAAAAATAGTCACTATCCAGCCCATGTACCTTAGTACATGTACATTTGGTGCATGTTTGTTTGATCGGGACCATCATGTAAATTAATTATGGCCAAAAGGAACCATACACGTCGTCATTACCCCCCGACAGCCATGCTAGGGGGCTTTGACGAGAATCTCCGGATACATTTTGTTTTTTCCCTTTCCCTTGATAAAAAATGACACGCTACAGTGCGTACGTGCATCAAAAGTGTTTACCGCCTACGAAGAACGCATTGCTCACAGGCTCCCGACGTAACACAGGCTAGCAGTACCTTGAATTTTGGGCCACACCCCCTTTTATTTTCTCCAGTGCCCCTCGCCTTTCAAAGCTTGGAGATTATTCAACCTATGCCCTCAGCTATGGGATTGTCATCACTTCGCTTCGGCGGCTGTTTATTAGAGCACAGTGTTGATGGTAATCGAGTCCCAACTGTAGGCGGTTGGATGGTGATGGCCTGTCTGGCTCTTTAAATCTCCCTGTACAAGCCAGCGACACCAAAAGAAGCGGACGGGTCGGCCCCTCATTGGCCGCGTTCATGGTCCCATAGCGGCCCTAGAGCCCCTAATCCCGCTGAGGCCAGCTTTTCTGGGAGCTGAGGCTGGGTCATGGAAGTAGCCACGGAGCTAGCGTTTTAGGTATTTTTGAGGAGAGAGAAAGGTACTTCCGAATAGAAAAATACCAGTTGGGATACCTCAGTTCCAGCCATCAGATACACTTTCTATAACGAATGCAACCCCCTCCCAACCCCCCTGTTCTTCCTCTGCTTCTGGTCCCCGTACTGTATGCTCCGTGCCCCCGTGCCCGTGCGGCTGCAGTACCTGACCCTTGAATCAGGAGCAAAACGCGTGCTGGCATCACTGTCCATCCTGGACCTCCAGCTCGTTCAATTTGCCTTAAACTTCCATTGCTGTGTGCGTGCAACTTTCTGGCTCGACCCCTTGTCGGCGAGTGCCTCTCTTCTCCAAGGACAAAAAAAAGTCCATAACCTCTCCGTTCACGTCTTGCTCTGCCCCCAACGACTGACGACCATCCCCTCTAGCGACACCGACTGACACCGATAGTCGACCACTTACTGCGCAAGCAAACCAAAAAGGCGGCCGTGGTCAGCATCACAAAAAAACTGTGAAGACGTCCGCGCTAATCCTGTGTCGCTATCACCGACACCCCTTTCTTTGATCGACTTTGCTTCTTTCGTCATCCGCCTGCTCATGAATGCCTTCCACCGTCAAGTCTCGCTCGCCGCCTCCTAGTCCTGCCGCCGCTTTCTTGTAGTCTCTACCTACTATCGTCTCCGGTCTCGCGCCTCCTGGCAGAATCGCAGCCTCCATGGCATCGACTTACGATGTCGGCACGCGAGCGTGGCAGCCCGATGCTGCTGAGGGCTGGGTAGCCTCAGAGCTTATCAACAAGACTGTTGAGGGTGCCAAGGTCAAGCTTGAATTCCAGCTCGAGAATGGCGAGGTTAGTATTCCTGCGTTGTGATGACTCTCAATTTCGGAGCTCAGGCTGACCTCACCGTTTTCATGTAGACGAAAATCATTTCGGTCTCTGCAGAGGGACTTCAAAGTGGCTCCGACCCTGCTCTGCCACCTCTCATGAACCCAACCATGCTAGAGGCTAGCGACGATCTCACAAACCTGTCTCATCTCAACGAGCCAGCCGGTACGTAGGCCTAAGCCAGACTAGCATATACATGATTTGACTGTGTGTCTTTACAAAGCCTGTACTGACAACAGCCTCTTCCAGTTCTGCAAGCGATTCGGTTGCGATATCTCCAGAAGGAAATTTACACCTACAGTGGTATTGTCCTGATTGCCACAAACCCTTTCGCACGAGTAGATTCCCTCTACGTTCCTGGTATGGTGCAGGTATATGCTGGAAAACAACGAGCAACCCAAGCGCCTCATTTATTTGCTATTGCTGAGGAAGCTTTCATGTACGAGTCATTTAACCCCATCGTATGTCCAATACTGACTGCCTCTCCAGTGACATGATCCGAGACGGCAAAAATCAGACTGTTGTGGTATCTGGAGAGTCAGGAGCCGGAAAAACCGTCAGTGCTAAGTATATTATGCGATACTTTGCTACTCGAGAGGCTCCAGACAACCCAGGCGCTCGTACTAAGCGAGGCCATGAGGCCATGAGCGAGACTGAAGAACAGATCCTTGCGACCAATCCTATCATGGAAGCGTTCGGTAACGCTAAGACCACAAGAAACGACAACTCCTCGCGATTTGGAAAGTACATCGAGATTATGTTTGACGACAAGACCAACATCATTGGTGCCAAGATCCGGACATATCTACTTGAGCGGTCACGTCTTGTTTTCCAGCCTCTCAAGGAGCGAAATTATCACATCTTTTACCAACTCGTGGCTGGTGCTTCTGATAAAGAACGTCAGGAGCTCAGCATTCTCCCAATTGAGCAGTTTGAATACTTGAACCAGGGAAATTGCCCAACAATCGATGGCGTGGATGATAAGGCGGAATTTGAAGCTACGAAAAAATCCCTGGGTACTATTGGAGTCTCGGAGGCTCAACAGTCGGCAATTTTCAAGCTTCTGGCAGGTCTGCTGCATTTGGGTAACGTCAAGATTACCGCGTCACGCAATGACAGCGTTCTTGCCCCAACGGAGCCGTCCTTGGAAAGGGCCTGTGAGATTCTCGGTGTGAATGCGACTGAGTTCTCAAAATGGATTGTCAAGAAGCAGCTCGTCACTCGTGGCGAGAAAATCTCCTCAAATCTTAGCCAGGCTCAGGCCATTGTCGTGAGAGACTCCGTTGCTAAGTTCATCTACTCAAGCTTATTCGACTGGCTTGTTGATATCATTAATCACAGTCTTGCTGCCGAAGAAGTTTTGAGTCGTGTCAACTCTTTCATTGGTGTTTTGGATATCTACGGTTTCGAACACTTTGCCAAGAACTCGTTTGAGCAGTTCTGTATTAACTATGCCAACGAGAAGCTCCAACAAGAATTCAACCAGCATGTCTTCAAGCTCGAGCAAGAGGAATACCTAAGAGAACAGATTGACTGGACATTCATTGACTTCTCTGATAACCAGCCTTGTATAGACCTCATCGAGGGCAAGATGGGAATTCTCTCGCTCCTGGATGAAGAGTCTCGGCTTCCCATGGGCTCAGATGATCAATTTGTCACCAAATTACATCACAACTTTTCTACCGACAAAAAGCACAAGTTTTACAAGAAGCCTCGATTCGGCAAATCTGCCTTCACTGTCTGCCACTACGCCGTTGATGTCACATACGAATCCGAGGGCTTCATTGAGAAGAACCGTGATACCGTTCCTGACGAGCACATGGCTGTCCTGCGTGCTACAACCAACGAATTCCTCAAGCAGGTTTTGGATGCAGCCTCTGCTGTCCGAGAAAAAGATGTTGCATCTTCATCTTCAAATGCTGTCAAACCCGCTGGTGGTAGGAAGATCGGCGTAGCTGTGAACCGGAAGCCGACACTGGGTGGTATCTTCCGTTCTTCGTTGATTGAACTCATGAATACCATCAACAATACCGATGTCCATTACATTCGTTGCATCAAGCCCAACGAGGCAAAGGAGGCATGGAAGTTTGAGGGACCCATGGTTCTCAGCCAGCTTCGTGCTTGTGGTGTTCTCGAGACTGTTCGCATTAGCACTGCTGGCTACCCTACTCGTTGGACCTATGAAGAATTTGCTCTCCGATATTACATGTTGGTGCAGTCTAGCCAGTGGACATCGGAGATTCGTGACATGGCTGATGCTATTTTGAAGAAAGCATTGGGTACGAGTACTGGCAAGGGTCTTGACAAGTACCAACTTGGTCTCACCAAGATCTTTTTCCGAGCTGGTATGCTTGCCTTTCTGGAGAACCTTCGTACTAGCCGCCTGAACGATTGTGCTATCATGATCCAGAAGAATTTGAGGGCTAAGTACTACCGTCGCCGCTACCTGGAAGCACGCGAAGCTGTTATCAAGACTCAGTCAGTCATCAGGGCCTGGAAGGCAAGGAAGGCCGCCCAGGAGTTGCGAACGGTCAAGGCAGCCACCACCATCCAGCGGGTCTGGCGTGGCCACAAACAGCGCAAAAACTTCCTCCGCATTCGAAAGGACATGGTTCTGTTTGAATCCGCAGCTAAGGGATACTTGCGCAGAAAACTTATCATGGAGACACGACTTGGTAATGCTGCTGTGCTTATCCAGAGAGTATGGAGGTCACGTCGCCAACTGCAGACCTGGCGACAATACCGCAAGAAGGTCACCCTTATCCAAAGCCTCTGGCGTGGTAAGCTTGCTCGCAAAGAATACAAGAAAATCAGAGAGGAAGCTCGTGACTTGAAGCAGATCTCTTACAAACTTGAAAACAAGGTTGTTGAACTGACTCAATCACTGGGATCCATGAAGGAGAAGAACAAGAACTTGGTCTCCCAAGTTGAAAGCTACGAGGGGCAGATTAAAGCATGGAAGAATCGACACAACGCGCTGGAAGCTAGGACCAAGGAGCTGCAGACAGAAGCCAACCAGGCAGGTATTGCCGTTGCCCGGCTCCAAGCGATGGAAGATGAGATGAAGAAACTTCAGCAAGCCTTCGACGAGTCAACAGCCAACATTAAGAGGATGCAGGAAGAGGAACGTGAACTCAGAGAGTCCCTCCGCACTACCAATACTGAACTGGAGTCGGCAAGGAGGAGCAGTACCCAGCACGAGAAGGACAATATGAGCCTGAGGCAAGAACTTGATGCCCTGCGTGATGCGCTTGATATGGCGAAAAGAAACGCCCCAGTCAACGGAGAACTTGCCAACGGGGCCTCCACTGTGGTACCAGCAGCCAGTGGCCTCATCAACCTGGTCTCCGCCAAGAAGCCGAAGAGACGTAGTGCAGGCGCCGAACCCCGTGAGATGGATCGCTTCAGTGGCACTTACAACCCCCGGCCCGTTTCTATGGCTGTCACCAGTACTGCCCATCGCCAAAATCTTTCGGGAACAACGTTTATCCCTGGTGTTGACAACATCGAAATGGAGCTTGAGGGTCTTCTGGCCGATGAAGATGGTTTGAATGAGGAAGTGACGATGGGTTTGATCAGGAACCTCAAGATTCCTTCTCCCAATACTACGCCTCCTCCGTCTGACAAGGAAGTGCTTTTCCCCTCATACCTGATCAACTTGGTTACTTCGGAAATGTGGAACAACGGCTTCGTGAAGGAATCGGAGCGTTTCCTTGCGAATGTCATGCAATCTATTCAGCAGGAGGTGATGCAGCATGATGGCGATGAGGCAATTAACCCTGGTGCCTTTTGGCTGTCTAACGTCCATGAGATGCTCTCATTCGTTTTTCTTGCTGAAGACTGGTATGAGGCCCAGAAGTCTGACAACTATGAGTACGATCGTCTTCTCGAGATTGTCAAGCATGATCTTGAAAGTTTGGAATTCAACATTTACCACACTTGGATGAAGGTCCTGAAGAAGAAGTTGCAGAAGATGATTATTCCTGCTATTATCGAGTCCCAGTCACTGCCTGGCTTCGTTACCAACGAAAGCAGCCGATTCCTAGGCAAGCTCCTGCAAACCAACTCAACACCTGCATACAGCATGGACAATCTCCTGAGCTTGCTCAACAGCGTATTCAGGGCCATGAAAGCTTACTATCTTGAAGATTCTATCATCACACAGACCATTACTGAGCTTCTACGCTTGGTAGGAGTCACTGCGTTCAACGACTTGCTGATGCGACGAAACTTCCTTTCATGGAAACGTGGTCTCCAGATCAATTACAACATAACCCGTATTGAGGAATGGTGTAAAAGCCATGATATGCCTGAGGGTACGCTCCAGTTGGAACACTTGATGGTCAGTATTTGCTTAGGTCTTGTATTGTGAACGTACTGACACTCCTCCAGCAAGCCACCAAACTTCTCCAACTCAAGAAGGCCACTTTGAATGATATTGAGATCATTCAGGATATCTGCTGGATGTAAGCAACCTTGTTGTGATGTGTTATGATTATTCGAGCTGACCCACCTCAGGCTTTCTCCCAACCAAATTCAGAAGCTTCTAAACCAATACTTGGTTGCTGACTACGAACAACCGATTAATGGCGAGATTATGAAGGCGGTAGCTTCGCGTGTGACCGAGAAAAGTGATGTTCTTCTTCTGCAAGCCGTGGATATGGATGACAGTGGTCCATACGAAATTGCTGAGCCCAGAGTCATCACTGCTCTGGAGACATACACCCCTTCGTGTAAGTAACTATTTTTCATGATGTGTGCGACGTCGACTGATGGGTTCAATAGGGCTCCAAACACCTCGTCTGAAGAGGCTGGCCGAGATCGTCTCGGCACAAGCTATTGCTCAGCAGGAAAAGCTGGACTACACGGACGGTGATGACTTTGACGAGCGAGATGAGCTGGAGAGAGAGGATGAAGAGGAGGTAGAAGTTGAACAATAGATGGTGATTCCGCTGGATGATGAGCATGTCGGTGTCACTGTCGACTGCACATAAACGGATAGAAACCGCAACGCATTTTCAGGGTGTTTTGATGTTGAATTTCTGTGGCATCGTGATTGGATCAGACGTGGAGGATTTGATCATATTTGCCATCCTGCGTGTCTGAAATGCCCGTCATGTATTCAAGAGGGAAAAACAAAAAAGCCAACTCTTACTTGCCGCAAGCGGGAGTGGAGGAAGTGGCTGTCTGCTTTGTTGTAAGATGAGTCTATGGATATATGGAGAGACGGGGAGAAAGTACGATTTATTGTTAATGTTTGACATATGCTGCACGCTCAGCCCCTTAACACGTTTAGTATGGCCGAAAGTCTATTTTGTGTTACTGGAGAACCCAGGACCCTTTGTCTAGATGCTTCCTTGGTTGTGTCCTTGTATCAACAACCAGACCCGCCCAGATCTAAATTATTCCACAAAACAGCTGTGATCCCCGATATATGCATATATTGGGCTCCCACAAGACTATCAATTCAAATCCTGCAGCCACTTTTTGAGCCGCATAGCATCGCATCGCATCGCATTACTAGCAACGAAATCACGATGCGCAAGTCACCTAATATTATTGTGACGGGCACGCCCGGGGTTGGAAAGACGACACACTGCGAGGCCTTGGCTGAACGAACAGGGTTGCACCACTTGTCGGTAAACCAGGTTGTCAAGGACAAAGACTGCCATGAGGGGTGGAGTGATGAGTATCACAGTTGGATTGTAGACGAGGACAAGGTATGTGTATGATGGACTTTTGAGCGGACATACCACCATGATGGGGAACATGGATAAAGGGGAAGAAGAGGTTGACACTGGCTAACATGTTCAACCTTGAATATTTAGCTTCTGGATGCTATCGAGGATGATGTTAAGGCCGGTGGCTGTATCATTGACTGGCATGCCTGTGATGTATTCCCTCGCAGCTGGATCGATCTAGTCGTGGTCCTCCGAGTCGACTCGACAACTCTCTATGACCGGTTGAAAGCAAGGTTAGCTAAATCAAATAGTCATTGTGGCTCATCTGCTTTGTTAAGTGGCAATACCCTAACGTGCCGTCTTTATTCATTTCCAACAGAAATTATCCCGAGTCTAAGCTCCAGGAGAATCTCGACTCGGAAATTATGGAGGTACTCCTTCAAGAAGCACGGGACGCCTTTGACGACGAGATTGTCATCGAGCTCACGAGCAATGACTCTGATGAGATGGAGACGAATGTTGATCGCATCGAGGCATGGACCAAGCAGTGGAAGAAGGACAATGAATGATGCGCATTGATGGATATAAGAGGGGGGTTTGGAAAAGTACATTTGAATAGCAAAAATCAGGAGCCTTTAACACGAATATACCAGACAAAGACAATTAGATAACCATGTCATCTTTCCACAACTACTATCATACCCGTTTTATCCACCGATACCCTCTTGAAAGGACAGGATGTACAAGTGACAACCCGCCTGCGGTTGTTATGCTCTGCAAATTGTACCCCGAAAAATGCATAACCCAAATGAGACATTGTGAGGAGTAGGTCTACGTGCAAGTTTATCATTCGCACCTGCTGACTTGAGTGGAGTCGCACACCCCCATTCTCATTCCTCGTGAAGTCTCTTCCGATTTTTATATAAATACCAGAGGTCTAGCGATCCATTACCACCGACTGGGCTTCACAATTATCATCTTATTCCTTGATTATCGTCGCCCAACGCTCAGAAATGGCACCTATCGTCAACTTCATCACTGGCAACGCTAATAAGTTGCGCGAGGTCAAGGCCATTCTCGAGCCTGGAATCGAAGTCCAAAGTCAAGCTCTAGATGTTGAGGAGGTCCAAGGCACCATTGAAGAGGTTTCGGAATATAAATGCCGCCGAGCAGCTGAGCTGGTACAGCCCCATCCATTAAATTTATCACCCCTTTTATCACCCCTTTTATTGACATTGGCAGTAGGTTCAAGGACCCGTGCTTGTCGAAGACACCGCTCTGTGTTTCAATGCCCTCAATGGACTTCCTGGTCCCTACATGTATGTTTACGAGAGGTCTTACATGTGCTTAGATTTCCGAATCTCATCAATTTTATCTAGAAAATGGTTCTTGGGTTCTCTCGGGCACGAGGGCCTGAACAATATGTTGGCCGCATACCCCGACAAGTCTGCCGAAGCAGTGTGTACATTCGGTTACTGCGAAGGACCTGGCCGCAAGGTTATCCTTTTCCAAGGCCGTTGCCCAGTAATTTAACCCCTCGGCATTACATAGATGATAAATGCATTGACCTTGACGCCAGGGCAAAATTGTTCCCGCAAGAGGCCCCAGTAACTTTGGTAAGGTTCCAAAAAAATCTCGTGATGGTCTATTGAATTGACAATATATTTAGGATGGGACCCAGTTTTCGAATATGAAGGACAAACGTGCGGCACCCCTCACTCGCCCAAGTAGATCTTTCTCCAAATACTAACGATGACAGGTTTGCTGAGATGGACAAGTCGGAAAAGAATAACATATCCCACCGAAGTCGTGCGTTGGCTGAGCTTCAAGCATGGTTTCAAGGGCGACAGGAAGCGAACTAACACCGAGATCTACCATGCGTCTTTATGAAATAGCAGGTGTCGTCGGCGTTAAACTGTACGCATAGTCAGCCATTTTGTTGCAGCTTAAAAGAAGATAAAAATCTCACTAGAGCACTTCGAACGCACTGTACTTGCGTAGGTATTGAGAACCTCGACGATAGGGTCGGACAGCTGCATCGACAGTGGACAACCGATGCCGGAAAACCTTGCCGACGAGTTGTTTGATTTTTGTAGAATCACGAAAACTTGGGTCAAATACGATGAGACTGACCTCGCCATTTACCTGTCTCTCTAGACCAACAATCGTCAAAGAGTGCCCTTGACATCATATTAGCAGCATGTACGTCCAATAACTTGAATATCGTACCTGGATGTTGAAGGTATATGGGTGGCAGTGAAGTAAGGTGAACCCTTGCTTCTACATCCACGACTCCGCTCTGAAAATATCGCTCAATAGCTTCGAGGAGTAGAGTTTTCGCCTTGCCACGCTCCTTGTCCTTGAATGCCTGGACCGAACATCTAGTCGCACAGAAATTAGCTGCAATCTCCTTCAGAGCAATAATACCACCCACTTACGGGATTGAAAGACTGCAAAATACTGCCTGGGCCTATGAACAGTTAATTTCGGAAAGTTTCCCTCTTATCAGCAACTTGGATTATACCTCAGGTGTACCTATGTATTTGCGGGTTCCCTTAACGCCGCCAGTTTCGATCCTACCTTGAGCATTAAAGCCCATATCCCAAGTGTTTTCTATGATATCCTGAATCTCAAAGATAGACGGAAAACTTGAGCTAAAGAGCTCCGCCCCAGGCAACTGTGCACCAGTGATGTGGGATGTGAGCATCTGAATGTTACGGTATCCGCAAAAACCACCTTGTCCAGCATTAGATTTACAAACAACTTTAATTTATATAAAGATGGGCTCTGTACCTTCTCTTCGTAATTTAGAGACATGCTGTACTTGGCGGTGGCAAAGGTACGCAACTTGCGTTGTGGGACATTGTTCAAAAAGTTGGCCTATAACCGGAATAACACCTGCACAAGTAATGAGACTTGGAGACTTGGAGAGTAGAGTGATCTCATAATATTCTCACCCTCGTTAGTAATTTGGCCTTCTTCTTGGAGAAGCTGGACCAGCCACGGAGGCATCTGCTTCTCATGTGCAAACCTTCCCAGCTCGGATTTCTACGCCATTTATCGTTAATTTTAACATGAACAGTCAGAAGATGATAAAGGAGGGAAGGAGGATCAGGAGGAAGATGACAGACCCCTAATCTAACAAATGAGCGTTTTAGATTCCCTGACTGGGCTGGTTCAGATGTTTGCTTGTTCTGGGCGCTGCTTTCAGGATCCAGTTCGGCGGAGTGGGCTTTTTTGGACTGGTGTCGCGTGCGGTGACCAGAGTCTTTGTTGCAATGTGACTTTTGGATTCCAAAAAATGCCTTCCAGGCTTGAATAGTGGCACTCTGTTTCTCGCGCCGAAGTTTCCGGACATCTTCTTGTGTCTTCTTTCCTTTAGGTTCTTCCATAACTAGCTGGGGTGTAATTGGACGTTGGTCTGATGTATCTGGTGCTTCATCTCTAGCCTCAAGATCGTGGAGCTCAAGATGATATGCCAAATCATCACTAGAAACTAATTCCCCACAGCCATCTCGAGGACATGCAACCGGATCCTCGGTGACAGCAAATAGTGATTGGCCTTCGGAATGGTGGGTTTCAACATGCTGTGGACGCCTCGGTAAGCATGAATCCAGAAATAATCTTTTAGAAAATTCCCGCGCACTAGCAGTAGTTCGTAGCTTCCCTTATTTGGGTTGAAACCGCAAAAGGGGCACCGGGGAACGGAGTCGAGATTTGTCATGGAGGGCAAAGAGACTAGCTGAGAGAAGTTTTACGTGACGTGGTCGAGCACGGTTACCAAAATCCAGGGCGGATAAGCAAAAAAGAGGTGTACAGCAGGAAAAATCAGGCCGCCCGATGAATCTTACCCAGATGGTGGGTAATTTTGGAGTAACGAAAGCAAAATGAAGGAGGTGGAAAGCAGAGGGTGATGATGGTACGACGAATGAGTGAGTTGCGGCTTAGACGCCAGTACACGTACACCGTTCAATGTGCTGGTAGCAGTACATACCTGCATTTTTTCACGTAGTGATTCTGATAGGATGAAAAGGTGAGAGACAAATAATCAAAGTTCGATCTGGAAGACCAGTAGAAATTATATGGAGAGAAGATGAGGAGAATATTGTTTACGGCACTTGAGCATTCACCTCTCCCTGCCTCTGTGAAGTGCCGGTAATTTAGGATGTCTATGTGATCCACAATAGGTTTACGGCATGCCGGATAGCCGTGATTTGTAGGAATATGCAATTATTAGTAACTACGGCCGCCGCAACAACATTTATGTGATTAAAGGGTTTGTACTCTCCAGATAACCACCAAATATAGTTAGACCCTGACCATGATGCCAGTTTTACCAGGGTCGGCCACCAATTGGTCGCATTAGATGCAAGATAACCATCTGAATATGAGTATCATCCAGCTCGAGGAACTATCTGACTGGGCAGCTGATGGCATAGCCAGATCGGGCCAGTTCGCTCGATTACCAGTGAGATCGATTCAGGCTTTAAAAACCATTGTTTGCGGGAGTCGAAACGTATATTCTAGGTAAAAGGTAATGGTGGAAAGTGGGAAAGTACTCCATACAATACAAACAGATTAATATCATCCTACGCCGGTGAGCAAGACCGTCCATGTGCCCGTCCTTTATCCTTGGACTTTGATTCCCTATCCATATGCCCTAATTCTGTTGAATGCTTGAGTGTGTAGGCTTCAAGCCTCAACCTATGTGAAAGTGAGGAACTCCACTTGAAATTGTGATGTGACAAGGGCCTGGTCCCATAGTTTGTCATGACCTTACATGATATGGCAATTACTCTTTTCTGGAGCCTCACCAGGGTTCTGCGACTTTTCGATCTGCCCAATGAGAAGCTCAAACGCCTTGTTGACGTTCTGGTTATAACGTGCGCTAGCTTCAGTCCAACCACACTGAATCTTCTCTGACAGCTTTTGACCATCCTCTGGTGTGACCTGGCGTTGCTCAGGACGCAAATCGCTCTTGTTACCGACAATCACGATGGGGACTGACTCGGTACCCTATCAATAAAAAATCACGGTCAGTCGCCTGGTTTCTATTCACTGTCGGAATTATAGGGACTTGAAGGCAAAGGGTTTACCAGGTGGCTCAGAATCTTTTCGCGGATGACTTGAACCATCTCGAAAGAGGGCAGCGACGACACAGAATAAACGAGCATGTATCCATGAATACCAATAAAGTGCTTCGAATTGAGGATGCTGTACTCATCCTGGCCTGCTGTGTCGACAATTTCGGTCGCAAAGTCTTGTCCTTTGTATCGGATCGTCTTGCTGAAGGTATTTTCGATGGTCGGGTAATAGCTATCGACAAAGTGACCATCTACAAATTGCACGGAAAGGGACGATTTGCCTGCTGGGCATTAACTGCTATTCTCGGGTGTGCAGGCATATGTTGCCCCATGCTTGTTCATTCTTGTAGCTGCTGGAGAGGCTAACGTACCGACAGACCGGCTGCCGACAATGGCGATTTTTCTTTGTTTGGGGGAAGACGGCATTGTGTTTTTGAAAGCGACTGCGTACGGGATGAAGCGGCGAAAGGAAGGAGAAGGAGGAAAGGAGTCGGTGTCTGGGAGGACAGCGTTGGTTTTTAAGGACGGATAACAAGCACCGCCGACCAGGAGACCAAGATGAAGCAGATGACCGGGCGATTTGTATTGTTGAAGATCTGCCACCAGTCAGTCTCAAATGGCTGTATGCGGGACACTGTAGGCTGTGTACTGCGTGCTGATGCTGATGCTCGGTAAGTGCAGTGCGTCAAGTCAGGCCGAGAGCCATGTGCGGCTCTGGACTGACTGCGTTTTGCCCCCTCCCCGCCCACTGAGCAGGTCCCCTCCATTGCCTCCCCCATCCCCTTGCATCATATCCTTGAGCCTGGCCTGGTTCCCAAGCCGCCAAGGATTAGCACTTGGTGGCGCTGCCCCACCAAAGCACCATGTGGATGCCTACGGTATGTATGTAAACATGATAAGGGGGTCTGACCCACGAATCGGTATGCATATATTGGGAAAGACCGCAGCCAAACATGATGGGATGACTAACTCTGGCAACATGCAACTCTGTAATTACGATGACATTTGTTGAGTAAGACCTTAGGACAAGTTCTGAAGATGAATCCAACCTTCCTGGTTGTCTATCAATTCCCAAATACCCATCTACCCCATTGGTGCTTGGAAGTTCACTTCCTGTTTGAGGCCATCATAGGTAATAGGAGCTCAAGTTCCAAACCAAAACCAGACGTCTAAATTTTCCTTCATCCTGGCATGCGCCGCAACCGCTGGAGGTCATTTACCAAACCCTCCAGCTCATGAACTTTACTATCCACAGATCTGTACATGCGAATGAATTCTTGGATTGATCCAATCAGTCCTAACACTCCCTCGCCACCTGTTCTTTCTGCCAATCGTCGCCGGACTGACCCTACCACTGACAGGTAGCCGAGCAGGACAGCCAAATATCCGACCGCCACACTAAGTTGTGACTTTTCTACAGAATCAGCCTGTGGTCACTGTCGTTAGCCTTGATTGTATTCATTGCCTGCATATTGTCACTAACCTCACTAGTCGAAGCCTTGTTTTGTAGGTAGAGAGCCATCAAATTTTCCACGGCTTCGGCACCCACATTCTCACGCGCGGGAGGGCAGTGCTCTAGGATGTTGATCATAACACCCAGAATTAAAAGAAGACCATCGTACGCTTCACCGTGCAAACGTTGATTGCTGACTGCATCTTGTGCGGATGTGAATCCAGCACATATCTGAGATGAAAGCCTCAACAGTAGGACCTCATCATTAAGTCCTGCTGCTCCCTGAGTCGTATTTGATGTATTGATGGCCAACTTGATGATTGTAGACTGCGTATCGGTGGGTCTATCCGACCAGTGATTGAGTGCATTTGACAGAAACCGGGCCACCTTGGGTGTCTGATACAGTATCCAGGAAACTTCACATCCGTCTTCTAAAGTCAGTGTTGATTGGGACTCAAGAATAGAGATAATGAGAGAAAAACCAAGGTCGTCACTTGGGGTGCTGTCCATGTAATCATCCATGATGATGATGAGATCATTCTTTGCATCCTTGACCACACCAGCAGAGTATCCTGGGTCTACCCGGCAAAGGGTTGTCAGAAGTAGCAATGCAATGGTTTGTGGGGATATTCGTTCCGGCCGACGTCCTGGCCAAATATTCATTCCAATCATGTGTGTTTTGACCTCACTTATGGACCTTTTGCTCGCCCCCGACAGTTTCATCCTCTTCTGAGAAGCCAGCTCATCAACATCTTCGGATATACGAAGAAGGCGACCGACTAACTTCCCTAATCCATCGTCACTTAGCTGGCGGAGGAGATGAGCAGCTGGATTGAAATTCAAAAACGTGACGAGAATGCATGTCAACGCGAACCCACTGATTACGTCGCTTTCTTTCCCGATGTTCACTGCCACCTTGTCACGAGTCGCATGGTCTCGGAACTGGCTAATAAAATCTTTGTGTTGTAACTTTTGGGCCAATTCAAGCAATGCATTTCGTCTCATGGATGAAGGACCGTTGTCTGGCGTTCCAATCCTAGCAAGAAGGTCTTCCATCTCATCAGCAAATCGATTGTTTGCCCCGGCTCGCCGTAGCTCGTGAACGCTCTTAATCGCGGGTCGAACATCGCCATCCACGTCCACATCATCATCACCAAATGAAAATGGGTCAGATTGAGAAAGCTCTGGCGGTGTGGCCAACAAGGCATCCAAATCGTCTTCACAACTGGCCGGCCCTGAGTCGGTCGTCTTCTGTGAGTCGTTGAGAATGGATCGAGTCTGACCATACGTATATTTTACCCTCTTTCCCTGCAGGACAACTCCAGGGCGAGCTCTCGGTCGGGTAATCGAATCGTCTCGAGTCAAGGTGGGGGTTTGTTGAGAAGGAGTTGTTGGTCCACTGAAGTGAGATGACGGTGCTATTTCATCCTCGTCCATTGATGAATCGGAGTCCGGGCTTTGGGGTCTCTGGGCCGCAAGAGCATCAATCAAGCGAGGGCGGCGAGACCCCGAATTCAAACTCAGATCTTGGAAACTCTGTTTCTTGGAATTCATCCCCCTCAGTCGAGGTTTGGTGTCTGGTGTTCCCGCCGGGGTATGTTCCGAAAGTTGATTGAGGCTAGCATCATCTCTCGGTGTGTTTTGATTGACTGCGATACGCTGCGGAGATGCGAGGGCTGTGGGAGTTTTATGCTTCGATGGTCCAACCGGCTTAGATCGTGATGGGATAGGAGGTTTCAGAAGACTTGAAGAACCTGGCGCAAGCGGGTTGCGGCGAATCGCGGCTGATGTTGTAGTCTGAGGGCGCTTCCGTTTCTTCGATTTCACATCATCCTGGGATTCGTTATGGGGGTGTTTTGTAAACTCTGAGCCATTAAAGCTTTTCCCAATATTCCGAGTATTATCAATAGATAGGCTCGTAGATGAATCGGTGGGCGGACGTGTGTTCGATGATCTTGCGACATCCTCAACATCACCTCCGACTGGGCCATCAGCTGAGGAAGATGCATGGGATTCAACGGTGCGCAGCGGAATAGTGTCGCGGATATTTCTCTTGCGTGGTGCCTTTCCATATGTGGCAATCTTCTTTTGTGCAGGCATGGCTGGCCCCGTTCGAGATGCCATCGTGACCATATCGTTGATGGTGCACAAGAGAGAAATGCCAAGCCTAGTCCATAGATGGTCGAGTTGGCAAGGATCGCGAGGGAAATTGCCAGGCTAGAGTGAATGATGAGAAGGCGACAAATGCCCGAGTACGCGCCACAGGCACAATGCGATGCAAAACGCGAACTTAGGTGTTGATACCGGCAAAACTCTGCGGAAGCTGACCCGCGTCAAATGCGCGCGGATGATGATTCCGCGATCGCAGTTACGTGAGGCTTGAACATCTCCACGAATAACAGTCCTAGAGGGTCGGAGCTGGGCATCAGAAGGCTCACCCTTAGCGGGCTAAGTGGCGGCACGGACCCGCTAGCAGTCACTGCACTGGCATTGGCTCGCTGGCAACACACTGTGGTTAGTATCTGTCAAACCCAGTGCCACCAGCGTCCAAGCGCTCAGCATAGCTTCGGGCCTAACACTTATGAGGGTGAATAACCACTTGGACATGGGCATTGGCATCTTTTCTAATGTTAATGTATAGCTGTTGCAATACATGTACCTCCCTGTAGGTGGAGTGTCCTTCTGGGAATATCCTCTTTGTCCAGGTTTGTATCATCCTTATCAGATCGGAGCGGTCGACTCCGAGGGAGTCCGTAGCCGCTGGCACGCCCCGCGCCAAAAGGCCAAAGTGGACCAAAAATCGCCCCCTCCCACCCCCGTTTCACGCATATTATAAGCGACCTCGATAAAGGCCAGAGATTCAGCAGAAGCTCTCTAAACTCTCTCATTGTCGAGGCTTATGCTCGAGTGTATTGATGCCTTTTTCTCTCCCCACACTTCATTTCTCTCTACTTTATTTGGTGGTCATTATCCCATCATTTTCTCCCTTATATCCCATCATAGAGAGGTTATCAGGATCCCATTGCCTCAGTGAAGATCCTCTTTTCCTTCAAATCCATAGCTACAACTTCATTCCCCCACCATGACGGACAAACCAACTTCTCAAGCACCCACTCAGTCTGTCGGACCAGAGTATAGAGCGCAGAACCAAAAGCCCAGCGCAACTGTATCCTGCGATGTCAATTTGGAAAATGTCCATGTACTCCCTCAGACCCCTCAGCTGATTGCTCTCCTATCGTGGGTTCTGGCTTTTTTTTACCTCCTCCTTATTGTTTACTAAATATCAGTCCAGAATGATTCGTAACAAAAACACTGATCGTGCAGATTTTATATTCTATTCCAATAGAATCATTCGTCTTCTGGTTGAGGAGGGTCTCAACCATCTTCCCGTCATTGAGCATGACGTTACCACTCCCGTAGGCAGGACCTATAATGGTCTCATGTTCCAAGGTAAAATCTGCGGTGTGTCTATCATGCGGGCCGGCGAAGCTATGGAACAGGGCCTTCGTGACTGTTGCCGCTCCGTTCGTATCGGCAAAATTTTGATCCAGCGCGATGAGGAGACTGCAAAACCCAAACTATTTTATGACAAGCTACCTGAGGACATTGCCAACCGCTGGGTTCTCCTTCTGGACCCTATGTTTGCCACTGGTATGGTGCAACTTTCCCTCATCCAAACCAGCCCCTGACGTTGTCGAGGAAACGTATTCTAATGCCAAGCACAGGCGGATCGGCTACTATGGCAGTTGAAGTGCTTAAGTCTCGGGGCGTACCCGAGGATCATATATTGTTTCTGAACCTTATTGCGAGCCCACAAGGTGTCAAGACCTTTGCCGCCAAGTTCCCTCGACTGAGAGTAGTCACTGCTTTCATTGACCAAGTTCGTCACTCCATGAAGATACTTGCCACCAATTTGTCTCTGAGCTAACTGAATAAACATAGGGCCTTGATGAGAAAAAGTATGAGAGATGTCTCTTGACTATGCGCGTGCTGACCTTTCAACAGCTACATAGTTCCTGGTCTTGGAGATTTTGGGGACAGATTCTACACCATCTGAAGCAAAGGACGTTGCTATAGATAGGATTTCGAGACTCTTGGGCATATTGCGAGGCCAAAACGGTGTGTTGTCGAATACCTCCGAGGACAAACATTGGGTTTGAAGCAATTTATTTGCAATCCAAGGCTTTTTTTTTTTAATATTCATCGTCCCCCACAATTCCGTCGCCATCGTATGAACGTCTATCGTCGTCGTCGTAGTCGTCAACCGTTGACCGGCCGCCCGCTGCTCGCCCGGAACCCGATGGTCGTGAAGTACCGGAATAGCCAGCCTCCGCATTGTCCTCCTTCGCTACAGCCTCTGGAGGAAAACATCAGTGTTCAAATCAATGTGTAAAAGCATTAGTGCGTAGATCATACCAGCTGCATCAACCCATTCACCGTAAACGTCAACCGCGGCAGAGAGATCTAATTCGTCGTCAGTAAAATTGCGATGCGACACCTCAGTAAGACTTAGGCCTCACAGTTGACAGCGCACTGGAATTTTTGGCCGCATATGCGGCAGTCTAGCTGCCCGACGCCTGCCTTTTTGTCTAATTTGACCGTGACAGACTTCTCATGGTTGCAAAACAAGCATGTGAAGGTCGAAGGTAATGGATCTTTCTACAGCCCCAAAAGTCAACATGATAAAATAGGGAGTTTGAACTCGTTATCACACCTTTTTAGGGCCCATAGGCTTGCTAGATGATTTGCGCTTGCCCATAGTGATGGCGGCGTATCGATGCGCCTCGACTGAAGAAAAAAGATTCAATGTCGTGCTGATGTCAGGCTGTGGCTCCTGAATGCATAAACGCGTTCCCCAATGCTGCCTATCTTATCAGCCTTATTAGCTGTGCACGTGCTCACCAGCCAGCAACCTTGTGTGTCAGGTACCTCCCTGCGCTCGTGGTCCTTTGTAGCTTTGACGAGTGTCATCACTAGCGTATGCAACAAACGGGGAGGGCGCCGGGCGCCGTCCCGCCGCCGGCGACCTCCGAGGTATCCCATGATGGTGTTGCCCCACCCGGAGCGCCTTGGTACTAACAGCAAGCCGAGAAGCGGCACCAGGGCACCTGATCTGAAAAGCATCGCGAAAAGGGGCTTCGCCAACATTGAGGACCTGGGGAGTGAACAATTCAGTTTAGGCGATCGAAATTTACGGATTATTTCTGTAGAATCAGGAGAGAAAATCAAGACAGAGGGTAAATTGTGCAATTCCAAAGAATGCAATGCGTGTCTCAACAAAGCTCATGATCACTATGATTCACTTTGTACGTATCGCGGAAGGTAGCCAAGAGTGCTGAGATAAGGCCTGGGTTCGGCCCCCGACTCTGCTGCAGGGGGCCGCGATTTGGCGGGGTAGCTCCGCCAGCGGTGGGGTTGTTGGTCTGCGAATTGAGCATCCCGCCCTTCCGGTTATCATGTGGTCCTTGTCGCACGTTGAGGAATGCTTCGTTAATCGGTAGGTAGATAAAAGTAGACGTTTTGATTAGATTAGTCCCTTGTAGGAGGCCTCGAATCCCGCGTTCTATGAGGTTCTAGCATCGCTTAAAAGGAAAAGGCTCAATACTTGTGGATGAATGAATGGTTTAGAAGTGTTGGGGATTATTCGCTAAACGTGTGCAGATTGTGTGGCTTAATGGTAAGCCACGTCAAACCCGTCGAGAAGTCATGATGGCGGAACTAAGACATGCTTAGCAGGCAGCGACCCCCCCTGGTAATTGAGCTACCCGCCAGACCTGCCTGGTCGGTGAAGGTTCCCGCGTGATATCTGACGTAGGGTAGGTCGTGCGAGGTGAGCTCGGTTTTGGGCAATGCGTGGTACAAGGAGGTACGACCTTCCTAGCTCTCTGCCCAGCTGTCGACCGCTTTTCTCGTAATCTTCCCTCTCTCTTCTTTTTATTCCTTCCACCAACTGATCCTTCTTCTTCCATCGCCACCCTCTCAGTGTGCAACGGACCATCGGACGTCGTTTGCTCCTAGACCTGAGGGATCGGCTCTACCCCATCCATTACAAACTACTTGCATACTTCAGTTACCTCTTACCCAAACGCTAAAGTCTGGCGAAATATCAGCATGGAACCAGGCAACAAGCAATCAGGCGTAATGGATGCCCTCAAGGAGATCCAGCAGACACAAGCTCTCCTCGTCAACGCCGTCGAATCCTTGTCTGGTAAGAGTATAGCCGACACTGATGCAGGAGCCATCCCCACCGCGGTGCCCGAAAATGGTGTGTCTGATCAAAATCTAACAACGAACGAGAACCCCCCGACCTAACAGCAATAGAATCCTCAGACAAAGCGGGCAATATCGAGCAAGCCGTGTCCTCGCCCTCTTCCTCCGGATCGAGCCATACTTCTCGAATTGTTTTGACGTGAGACCTGGCCCCACCATATCGAATACAACCAAGCCAGACTAACATTGGCCAGTACTTATCCCAAGCAAATCGGGATCAATCCCCTCCCCCTGGATTGGGGCAATTCGGACCCGCTAAAACGTGGACCAGTTGTAGTTTCGAGGGCGCCTTCAACAATTCGCCGTCGGAATGGTAGGTCAATTCCTCTGTTTGACAGTAACACAGCCCGCTGATATTTATTATGAATAGCTATTGGAGGTTTGTCTATCTTTGTTGGAGTCATCTAACGTTTTTAAATTAATTCAAATTTCTAGCTCAGTGAGTCCTCTTCACATATCAGCCAGTTGTGGCGTTTGGCATTGCTAAAACAGCGAAATAGTGGTGGATCATATTCCATTTATTACGCCCTGGCAGTTGCCAGCAAGGAACTCGATAGTGACCATAGGTTTGTTTCATTCTTATTTATTTTAAGCAATGCAGTAGCTCACACAAGTGTTATATAGGCCCGACTTTACCAACACCGAACCGACAGCCGAGATTGGACCCTTTCCCCAGTGGTCGGGCCGAGAGAAGATTGTGGCAATGGATCCTTGGGGTCACCTCGCCCCCTGGCTGTTCAAGGATATCATGGGAAAAGACAATGGTATCGTTCTTTCCCACCGTCAGCCGTGCAATAGAAATGATTACTAATGGCGAGTCTACAGTCGACATTCGGCCCACTATCGCCGTAACAAAGGCTCACATGAGGGTACGATTGCCACATTATCATTGGACTTGTTTTCCCCCCCGAAAACAAAAAAAAGCTAATACCGATGTTAGTTGCCAGAACTTGAAGAGAGTGTCAAGTCTGGGCGTTTGTGCGTTTTCCCCGCCTGACAGGTATCCCTCATCTGACTCGCCATAGGACACCTGATGGCAAGGTTTGCCTTAATGAACTAGGCGAATTGGCCGTCACAAAGTTCGCAGTCGAGCCCGTAAGTATCATGGTAAAATATTCATGCTCGTGCTGATAAGTTGTGTCACAGGTTTGGTATTTGCCTGGTGTCGCCAAGCGATTCGGGATTGGTACAATTGATTGGTCTTTCGAATGATCGTGGAGCTAACATAAGTAGATGAGGGGACGCTGCGACGATCTTTGTTTGAACACACGGGTGGAAGCTATCCAGAGGTATAGTAACGTCTTATGTTGATATCTGAGAAAAAGACGACTAACTTGCCGGCCAATAGTTGATTACCCGTGGGGATATCAAAGTATTCTTGCCACCCATTGGTTAGTTAGAGAAAACAAGGGAATCTTGACAGGGACTATTTTCGACCTAACAACATTTCCAGGAGGATTAACAGTTTACTGTTTCGGCGATCCCGCCAAGATGTCCGACGAGTCCGTGCGGTTGTCTTTGAGGATCCACGATGAGGTATGTGTCAGTTGAGCAGCTGTTTTGCCCTATGCTTATATGTGTATACAGTGTAACGGGAGCGATGTTTTCGGATCTGATATCTGCACGTGTCGACCTTACCTCATTTTCGGCATTGAAGAAGCTGTGAAAGAAGCTCAGAATGGTGGAAGCGGTGTTGTAATTTATTTCCGTAAGGAAGGCAGGGCATTGGGAGAGGTTACCAAGGTGTGTTTGCGATTGCCCGCACCCCGCAACCCAGATGATGCTAATCATTATCACAGTATTGTAAGCGGCAATCATTGTCCTAGCCGGAGTCTAAGAGTGTGCGAGTTATTGATCTGACAACGACAGTGGTGTACAATGCGCGTAAGCGCGGGGCCGATCGGGCTTCGGATTACTTCAAGCGAACTGAGAACATTGCTGGAGTCAAAGACATGCGCTTCCAGGCCCTCATGCCAGACATTCTTCACTGGCTGGGGATCAAGAAGATTGATAGAATGTTGAGTATGAGCAAGTAAGTGGTGTTTGATCGAGTCATTACGAGGTGTGGTTAGCTGACAAAATCTCTAGCATGAAACATGATGCTATTGTTAGCCAAGGGTGAGTCCGAGGTGAGAAGTTAACAGGGAAAGCGACAGGGTTAACTAGGTTTAGCATTCCGATCCACGAGAGAGTGGAACTTCCTGAGGAGCTGATCCCCGCTGATTCTCGAGTCGAAATCGATGCCAAAATTACAGCTGGTGAGTTTGTGTGGATAGCTAGACTGATTATATATATATATATATATATATTTACAAAGCTAACCACGCGAATTTAAAGGATATTTTACTACTGGAAAGCGAATGACGGCTGAAGAGCTCCAGGCGGTGCAAGGCCGGATATGGGAAGAGTATGTGTCAGAACCCCCAGACAACTCGAGATGTATTGCTGATCTTCCATGCTAGTTTCGACCACTAGCCAAGCCAAGAACATCAAGCGCACTTGGCGTGGGCGCTATCGGATGTGTTATCAGGTGCGTCAGCAGCGTGGGTAGCTTGCAGGTTGGATTGATGCCCCAGTTGTCAATCTGTATCGTTGATTGATCAGTGGCCGGACAATGCCCACTGTCTCATCTGCCCCCTCAAACAATAAATGAGAGCTGGGGCTGTGTATGTAATGGTGTTGCAGAGCGTCAAACGCAACTGTTGCAGTGGCGACGTCGGCGACATCACATAGCGTCACACAAACCCAGAGCTTCAGCAAGCAGCTTGAAGTATGGATACCTCCTCCAGGATAGCGTGTTTCTAGGTCCCACACTACATGAACTGAGTGGTCGAACAAAGTGGGGGGTTTGTTTTCATTCTTAAGAGTTTAAGAACTGATTACCTATGGTAGATTTTTGGTGATTTTTTGGTAGATTAATTGATACATCATTGCTCCGCGACACATGGCACCATGAGGGAAATACTCGATGTGGCGGTCGGTAACTTCGGACAAGAGGAGGGCAGGCCAATGTAGAGCGGCTGACAAGTCCAGCGCGCGGCGTCCCTGAGCATCCAGACTACTGCTCCAGAAGATGGTGTCCAGGAACCACTTAGTGGCTGGCACACAGCACACAGCAGGCATGCACGCTCACACTCAACGTCTCTGCATGGTCTCTCCGGTACCATATTTGTCCTAGCTGCCGCTCCCCGACCATCCATCCACCCCCCCATCCCATGGCCACCCGCGTTCCGGCCTGCTGTATCTTAGGTCGGGGGTGGTTGGGTAGCAATGCGATTGCAGCTACATTGGCTCGTTCTTTACCGACCTTTGGCTGACAGGGTGCCTGTTTGTCCGCCTTTGAGTGGCCTGGCCCGTTGGAGAATCCCCGCATGCACATGCACGGGAGGCCCGCGTGTAGGCCCCGGGGCCCGGGGGTGCCCAAACCAGGGATGATGAGCCATACACCTCGAGACACATAGTTGACACCCAATGCATCGATGAGCCGACAAGTGGCGAGCAGGTAGGCGTGCCAGAGAGTTCTGTTGCGTGGTGGGTGGTGGATGGCCGCCGTAGTATCCCGTTGCCGCCGAGGTTGATATTCCAGCTCCTCCGACAACTAGGCGCTCGCGTCACTCCTGATCTCAGCCATCAGTATCAGCATCGGCATCATCTCCTCACTTCAATGTTGAGCGAATGTCCTAAGCGAACGCTCCAAGTGAATACCCTTCATTCCTGAGGGATTATCCATTGAATTCTGCGATTGTGCATATAACAACTTGATCTACGTCTAAGTTATCGTATCGACGATGGCTTCTTTTTCCCGAGAAACCCGCAGTGTGGTGAGGCCGCATCACCGTCGCGATTCTTCTTCGCACAACTCGTCGCGTCACCGACCCAGATTGTTGCGATCCAGCGCCACAGAACCCTCCATCACTGTTTCGAATGCCATCCGAGGACCACTCGCCAGCTCCAACTCCCCACAAAAGGCAACCGACCTGCTAAATCGCGTCGCCATCTACTCTCCACCATCCACACACCTTGAGCATACGTCTACTGCGGAGCCAATCTCTCATCACCCGGTCGAACCGATTATGATATGTGGCGCTGGATCTGAGACTTCGCCCACCGGTTGTCAGGATGTTGTTTTGGTCGACTCCCCATCTGGTTCGTTCCTCCTCTTGTTTGTTTACCCCTTAGTACATCCATTCATCCTAACTGGAAATGCAGGCTATTACTTCAGTTTCCCGAGCTTTGACGATTGGAGCAGAGAGAAGCAGCATCTCGACAAGGATACCGATGATTGAGGAAATGAAGTAGAAGAGGTGGTGGACGACCTTTCGAAAGGGAGGCAGGCCGACAGCAAAAAAAAAGCAAACAAACAAACGCAAAGAAACTCGTTTAGGCAGCTTACCAAGACAGCCCAGTGAAGCCACGAGCTTCCAACTGGCGGCTCCGGATAAGCCAGAAGTGGTGGAAAGCCAAAAAAAAAAAACCAGATGGAGAGGCATGGTATCTCCAGCCAGCAGCTACACATTTACACTCTACCGGATGTGCTGTCCTGGATTTTCAAGGGCTACAACAAAAGGGATATTGGACAGACAAGATCTCATGGGCAAATCCATGGTACGAACAATGAGTGGGGAGAGGGAAAATACCACTTCCAAGGGCGAATGGGTTGAAATATCCGACACAACAGAGCCATGGTTCTAGTAACGGACGGGCGACGGTGCACCTGACACCACCTTTTTGTGTAGACGTCATATTCATGAAATAGTAACGTAATTGTTGAATACGAACCTGAATAAGCCGTTTCTTGGGTGGTGTATCATTATTGAGACCTGAATCAAGTAAGAGTGAGTGGTAAACAGGGGTATGCTCTATCACATGGATAAGATAGAGGCTCAATGGCTATATGCCCCAATATGCTTTGGGGGAGAGGTTTGGAGGATGGTGAAACACAATCCACTGGTCCAAACGTAAGATATAATTACTACCATCCCCACTCATAAGGTTGAGGTCCTAGCCACATGTGGCTCCATTTATTTTTGTGGAATGTGGCATCGTGGTCACGTGCGCCTTGGGGTTCACTCGCGACCCGGAAAAATTTTGGGCCGTAAATTTATCTGTTTCGCTTAGACCTAAGCTGGTGCACACAAGAAATTGAAATTATTTCGCCCCTCCACCAATCCCTCCAGCCAGCACCTTCGGTTTTCTCTCCAACGGTTGACAAAAAAGCCAGCAAACATGGCGGTTGGAAAGTGAGCATGACGACGACGACGACGACTATGGTGAATGATTGCATGCTTACGTGCGCTCTAGGAACAAGAGACTCTCCAAGGGCAAGAAGGGCCTTAAGAAGAAGACCGTGGACCCCTTCTCCCGCAAGGACTGGTACTCGATCAAGGTGGGTGATTGAACAATCTAATGCGGGTTTCAACGATTTGGCTGACTCTAATTTTCCAGGCCCCCAACCCTTTCAATGTTCGAGAGTGAGTTGCGACACGAATCGACATATTTACAAAAATTTGGAAATTTTTGGTTAACTGGTGTGTGATGATAGTGTCGGCAAGACCCTGGTGAACCGAACCACTGGTCTCAAGAACGCCAACGATGCCCTCAAGGGCCGTATCGTCGAGGTCTCGCTCGCCGATCTCCAGAAGGATGAGGACCACTCCTTCCGCAAGGTTCGCCTTCGCGTCGACGAAGTCCAGGGCAAGAACTGCCTGACTAACTTCCACGGTCTCGATTTCACTTCGGACAAGCTCCGATCCCTTGTGCGAAAGTGGCAGACCCTCATTGAGGCCAACGTCACCGTCAAGACCACCGACGACTACCTCATCCGCCTCTTCGCCATCGCCTTCACCAAGCGACGCCCCAACCAAATCAAAAAGACCACCTACGCTGCCTCATCTCAGATTCGTGCCATCCGTCGCAAGATGATCGACATCATCCAGCGTGAGGCATCCAGCTGCACTCTCACTCAGCTCACTTCCAAGCTCATCCCCGAGGTCATTGGCCGCGAGATTGAGAAGTCCACTCAGGGCATCTACCCCCTCCAGAACGTGAGTTGCTGATACAAGTCTCCTGGCTACCATAAACGCCCCCCCTTCCCATAATTAGAAGTAAAATACTGACAAGATTTCTATTTCAGGTTCACATCCGCAAGGTCAAGCTGCTGAAGCAGCCCAAGTTCGACCTCGGAGCCTTGATGGCTCTCCACGGCGAGTCGGGTACGGATGACCAGGGCCAGAAGGTTGAGCGAGAGTTCAAGGAGCGTGTTCTTGAGGAGGTTTAAAAGGCACTGGCTGGATGGCGCGGGGAAGGCATAGGGCCCCGTGGCTAATAAACTCATCCCTGGCATTGTTTCGGTCATCGCAAATGGCGTAGCATCACAAAGGCGGCTATGGGATTGGGTCATGTTCCTTTGAATGGCAAAAATGATCGGTCAAATTCATTAAACTGGTTCCAGTATCGTATTGTGAAATGTTGATGTGAACTGCATCGGTCGCACTTTATCCAATCGCGGAATTGCGTATCAATTCAGCCCTAAGTCAAGATATGAAAAAGAATCTCGTGGGAGTAGAAATGTTAAGGGCTCCGGCGCCCGAAGTAAGACAGAGGGTATCCCGTGTATTAAGTCTATTGATTGGTATTAAAAGTTGATATGACTAGGTCCAGGTCACATGCAAGCGAACCAACAGCGAAGCAAAGCAAGCCTGCCATCATCCCAGATATCATTCCGACTTTTGTAAGAATTCAACAACAGCTAGTAGTAGAAATTAGCGGTAGTAAAAAGAATTGCTTGTACACAAGCCATCTTTCATGCGGTATGAGAAGTTATTACCTCGTCTAAAGGCCTCCGGTTGCTCAGAGATGAGCCAGTGGCCAGCATCAACATTAACAAGACGGAAACGAGGAAAGAATTGCCCAATGAGAGGGACCAGCTCGTCCGGTACATATTTGCTCTTTGTACCTCGTACAAAAAGAGCAGGCTTTTCAAATCGAATTTTGTTGGGGTTCTTATATGGGAAGTCTCCAAGATTGTTCAGTGAGCGGCCAATAATGTCAAGTGGGATGCGAAATTTCTGTGCCTTCTCGCCAGATGGCCGATGAAGATTGCCCAGAAGAAATTGCCGAATGGTGACAGACTGGAATTATTTATTAATATTATTCCTTCAAATGTTTTCGATTAGACCAGATGAATATCGGACATACTCTTTCATACTCAGCGAGAATGGTATCAGCTTCACTTTGGCGCGTGACATTGGCCTCTTGGATTTTTTTCATGCCTCGAATGTACTCGGCAAAGTCCCCACTCAAAATCGCATCAACTGGGGCATTGTCAACAGCAACGACATCTGCGATGAGGTCAGGAGAATGCAAGGCGAGTGCCATGGCAGTTTTGGCGCCCCTTATCCTGAATCAGTTTACCAAATATGCGACTTGACACTGGTGGAATTTACATTGAGTGCCCAATTAGTGTGGTTTCGGTGAGGCTGTGGTCTTGGATGAAGCCTGCAACATCGTTAGCCATGGCGAGATAGTCGTGTCGAGGATTGTGTGGCGATTCGCCATGATTCCGAAGGTCCTATTAATTGATTATTAAGTTTCCATGCGCTTCTTCGTAGCCAACGGCCAGGTGTGCCTCACCAGAGCGTACACATATCTTCCTAGATCACGTGCCAACGCTCTGCAACCCAAGTTAGGATACGGGATACAGTGTCACCGGCGGTTGTACCAACCTGCTAATTGCCCTATTATTTTTCTTGGACCCGAATACCCCATGGAGGAAGAGAATTGGGGACATTTGTTTGTTCACCCGGGGCCTTGCTGGTTCATGCAAGTCATAGGCCAATGGACGAACGACCTCAGAGTAGAATCTGGCAGCAGCGGTCGGCCCCAATACGCCCTTGTGGGCGGATCTAGAGGCCGCTGCACCTATTCGCTTGAGTGCAAACATAAGATGCTGTCTTCGCACCAAATAATATGAATTTTGTGAAGATGCCAAAACTTGTTATTGTCAAAAACGCCGAGGCGCCCCACTAAGTAAACTATGTGCTCTATGGCTTTATTGCATATCCATGTCCCAACAAACCTGCAGACACTGCGGGAAAAAAAGAAGAAAAATGACAGATGTGATCCTGTCCGGTTCCGGCCTGGTGTGAGTGCATAGTATCTATGCCTATGCTTCTCTGTATATACACATTATTAAACATGGTGCAGTTTGTTTCGGCAAAACAGACATATGGAATGTCCACTGTCCGTGGAGAAGAAAAAACCAGAGGAAGAAGAAATAAAACAAAGGAAACAGCGAAATGCGCGCTAACTGATGGTCTGAATGCGTGAATAAGACAAAGAAGAAGATGCAGTAGTGATAGTCGTGAAAAAACGAAAAAGAGAAATGAAAAGCGCGCAGAGTGGTTGGTCAACTATCCCAAATAGCACCGAATGCCCGAACGCCCCGTGTTTCCAGGCCGTAGACAATTTTTTTGGTAATTTTTTCGTTAGCAATTACTATGACAGCTTCGGCACCAAAATTTTGTGCCATGTTGAAGCCCATTCGAACGAGGTCAGGTCGCCCATGTAGCTTTGTGTCGTGGATGACAGCATCGGGGATTTTTTCGCGAATGGTGCCCAATACTTCTTTTCCGAAATTTTCCTCTGGCCTCTGGGTCGACCAGATTAACTGTGTAGGGCAAGTTGGCTGATTAATGTGGCCAAGGAGAGGCCCTATACCGGATCCAGTGGCAATTACAACGATACGATTAAACACCGTCGCAATGCGCATCACACCGCATGTTGGAACGCCTCTTACCCACAATTCAGTGGGTGGCCGCTGAATACAATTACGGGTCCAGTCACCAGCGTTTGATACCACTAGGGAGTATCCTTTAGGACGATGAGTATCTGTAGGAGCGGGGATGGTCGCGAAGGAGTGCCACTCCAAGAGTGGACGTCGCGAGATGCGTGTAAATGTGCCGTTCACCGGAACAGTGTAGTCGAAGTGCAATCGAACAGCATGTTCAGAAAGAACCTCGGCATCAACAGGTACTCTTCGAAGAGAGAGCCACGATGAAGCAATGCTGAGTGTTGCAATGAGTATAAGCCAAAATTCGGCACTCCTCACAAGGGCGGAGCCGAAATTATAGTCACTTAACCGACTATCGTTGACGGCCAGCATTGTGCGAAGCCAAAAGAACCCAAGGGCTGTCCATCCAGAAAATCGATGGAACCGCTCGAACAGATCATGGTGTCGCTTGCGAAAGGACGGCCACGCGGTGCCAACCATTGTACAGCAGAGTACGCATAGAAGCCACGATACGACTTGGGTTGGAGCTGAGCTGGGAGATTGACCCTCACATAATAATGCGTCGCAGATAGTATTTTGAATAGTTGAAATGAGGAGCCAGGTTGTTGCGCAGACGCCAGCGGCAGAGTGAACCCCCCCAAGGTGGTAAATCTTGGCACATCGCCCTCGAATCCAGAGCGGGAATGATTTTGGGACAGAGCAAGTGATATTGTACAGTCCATTTATAACCATATCTTGTCGTACTAGAACTGCTGCCGTTAAATTGATGGCGGTAATAATTCCCAGCCACTCGAGATTGATGTTGAATGCGATCATACATATTAGTACAGTGAAATTTATGAGCCCTACCAGACTGAAGAGCGTCCGGTAAGCAATGAATATTCTATGTCTCAAGCCTCTGAACGGTTGTGAAGCCTTCTTAGGAGGAAGATCTTGGTTGAGATCCATCTTCTCAGTCACAGTTGACAAGGTTGACAGAGAGGGTTGATATTTGAGATGTCGGCCTTTATGCTCTTCCTTATCGAGGGGAATTTCGAAGAATTGCAACTTGGATTTCGTTAGAGCCATTAATTGAAGCTCTTTCTTGTTAATCTTCCCGTTCGGTGTGGCGGGAAGCCCATCTAGGGTATGTATATGCTTCGGCACAGCATAGTAAGGTTGCTGTTTTCCTGTGTGCTTGGCGATAGCATTAATATCACAGTTCAGTGGGCTTACAAAGCCGTGGATTTCATCTTCAATTAATAGTGCGGTGGCCCGAGACACGCCGGGGGCTGAGGATAGCGATGCTGACACGCCGTCAAGCTCCACGCGGAATCCCTGGGATAGCAGTGTCAACCGGACTGAAAGTATCACCATGGCTAGGTCGGGATTCTTCTTACCTTGACTTTTACTTGATCATCAACCCGACCCAGGATCTCAATGGAGCCATCAGGTCGCCAGCGCCCGAGATCTCCGGTGTTGTACATATTTGAACTAACAGAATTTCATGAGCCATCATTCACATCTCAATGGTCTGCTTTCTTACCCGTCATTTGCAAATTGGTCGATAATGTACCTCTCGGCCGTTTTTTCCTCGAGTCCAATATAGCCTCGAGTAACACCAACGCCTCCAGCCCACATCACTCCTGGAGTACCCACAGAGACACGTTCCCCATCTTCACCAATGATATAAACATTATTATTAGGAGTTGGTCGACCAATTGATAAGCTGTCACCAACGATATGTTTTTGCATTGTATTAACAATAGTAGTTTCGGTTGGGCCACAACAGTTCCAGTAGGTGCCGTGGCTAGCCCACAAATCGGCAAGGCTGGGATTGTCAGCGAGAATAATTATGATGCATTTTCAGGATCTAGTCTACCTTTGGGTCGTTGGCTCTCCTGCGGTAGCCACTGTTCTTATTCCTGGAAATTCGGTCGGATGATATTTTGATAATATGGTTGGTGTACAAATAAGTACATCGAGCTGGATTGCACATTAGCAAAATGCCTAACTTAGCGTGAGAAGATGGCTGACCTCCTGGAGTGCCGGTTCCCATTTTGAGCCCCTTATCACCAATGTTCCTCCATTGCAGAGACAAGCAAAAATCTCCCAAGCCGCTATTCTGAGGTTAGCGCTGTATACAAGGAAGGACACATTACAACACTCACCCATATCAAAGCTAATGTTGAGTACCGACCCAACATTGGTGCCTGGGGTGATACCCAAGTTTCCAGGAGACATGCAAACCAGGTTTGCAACATTTCTGTGTGTGACATCAACGCCTTTAGGCTGGCCAGTTGTTCCTAATAAACCCAAGGTTTTAAAATGAGTAAATATACCACTTAAAAAAAACAAGGAATCCAAAAGTTGGTACCTACCAGATGTATATATCACATAGCAGCCGTCATCTGGGGTAGAAAGATCCACATATCCGCGCCCCAGATACGACATTTCTGAGCTTGAAAACCTAAGTTCATCAATAACTACAATGGTACGCCCTGGTTGTAGGGCCATAACACGATGCTTAGTTGACGATAGACATAAAACAATGTCCCCTTGAGATTGATCCAAGACTCGGTGTATTGTTTCATCAGGGACTACACCTCCATCAAGAGGGACATACTGGGCACCGCATGAGAGAATAGCCCATATTCCCACAATCATCTCCAAACTCCGCTTCACAATAAGTGGGATTCGTTGGCCTGGCAAAACACCACGGCTACGAAGTTGCTGAGCAAGTTTTTGAGCTCGCAAGGCGAGTTCCTTATATGATAATGACCTTGGAGGGCCTGACAAATCCTGTATGGCCATATTCTCTGGGCAGCATGTCGCATAATGGTAGAAGGCCGCGGTGACGGTGGGGAACGGGGTGTGAACCGTTTTGCCATGGCCGAGTCGTGTTTTGAGCCCATCTGGGAGACGGCTCTGGTGGGAAAGGCACATCCCAGGCATTATGAATAGGTACCAATGCAAAAAAAAAACGACGATGAATTGTTAAAGGTGCTTTGAGAGTCGTTGGTATCTCTACATGTCTACGTGTTTCTCAGGAAGATAGAAGAGGTCTGATATATATACTTGGAGCAGCTGGGTAACAGTCAGTTGTGGATCTAAGATTGCAGATCTCAAGACAGTTCCTTTGTCAAATCGGTCCATCTTGACAGACTTGAGCTCGGTGTCACTCTCTTTCAAAAGGGGTTTCTGGAAATTATGAGAAAACGGTCCACGGCATTGACATTGTCACAGACTCGGGAGCTCCCTTGGTACCCTAGCAACCCACAGTATCGGGGAAACAACGGGGCCAACCCTCATCACAATTGCTGTAGCATTCCACCCCCGCTGAGAATCCGTCGTACGGAGCCGGTCCCAGCTGCTGAGTATGTGTTCGGGGTGGTCCGGTCCAGCAGGAATGTGATGCATGGTTCATGTTGAGTGAAACAATACCACCTAGGTGAACAGTGTGTTGCTCAATCCCATGCATCGGTGTGATGGTGGCGGCCCTTTTGACGATGGATCATTTAGTTGGGCTGAAGGGGTCCCGGGGCAACGGTTTGCCCGTCCCTGTCTCCCGGGATCGCACCCATCAGCGTGGCTTCGGACCCTTGGCTCCCCGTTCTGGATATAGGTAAGTCTTAGACAGAATATCCATTCCCTGCACTGGGTCTCAAAACGGACGGAGAGCGGTGTGAGACCGCTCGAGACCAAACCCCAACTAAGCAGATGAACATGGATTCAAGAAATTTTTCTTTTGTCAGAGCGCCTCACATGTTTGTGATCTGTCCGGAGACTTTAATATCACACATTCCCCATGTCATAGGGTAACCGCATCAGCACGATGTGTGCAAATTGGGACTGAAAGCCATGATAGGTGCACACATCGCTGTAAATTCGGCCTGATTTGCATACCAGAGTAAACCCAAGAGGAGAGAGGCAAGTGAGAAGAAAAAAAAACCCTAATCTCTCTTGGCTCCCTGTCGTTTTCTTCTTGCCCGCTGTTTCTGTAATTTGGCACTTCTCTAACTCCCTTCTCTACAATTCAATGTACGCCCGGTTTAGGGCGTGGAGGCGTTCTGAATCACCCACAGAAGCGCATTGCTCTGTCTGGGTTTCTAATCATTGCCCAGTTTGTTAGATATTTTTGTAATTTACCACGCCGATATCGAAGCGGTTTTCATCACAAATATAGCAGCCCGCCACGTTGACAGGCCAGCATTTCTTCACCAACAAGCGAGCACCCATGGATGACATCAACTTCTCAATGTGAAGGTCACCCCGAATTTCTCAAAACCTTATTTCTATATCCATTGTGACGATAATAAAGTCTCTTAACACGGCAGTTGTGATATCAAAGGCCCGAACTGACGACTTGGCGGCCGCACCAGACCCAAACTCATCGCCAATTCCGGGCAGAAATGAGGGTCCAAGATGAGGATGTTGCCGTTGCCAGTGTGATATCATGCAGTTTTCCCGATCGGACCTTCCCGAGTGGGCCTCGGTCTTATTCCAACAGTAGCCTGCATGCGCTCCAACACAAGGTGACACATCCGCCGTGTACAACACGACAGCACACATACACGTTTTTATGTGAATCATGCAGTTATGTAAGCGCGAGTCTACAGTCAAATTCTCATGTCTCGTACCGGGCCCAGGAAGTGGAAACATGTGGTTTGATCCAGCCTGGAAGCCCTGGCCTCGACAACTGAGGCAATCAGAATTGGCGTCACTTCAAGAGGGGGTGCGAGGCGCGGATTAGATCATTAGGGTCAAGTTGCCAGAGTCAATTTAGCAAACTGACTAATTTGACTGGAACCATACATCTTTGACTGCTGGGCAGTACTTGGGGGGTCATGTGTATATTTAAACGATGTTCACTTCCTAAAAAGAATTATGAAAGCTATGAGATTTAAACACACAGCCAGTCACATCATTGGCTCATCAACATGTGATGAGTTTCAAAGGTTTGCAAATCCCTTATCACTGGTTTGTGAAGCATCTGTGAGTTCATAAAAGGTACATGATTAAATAGAATCAATTGTTTGGTCCCCTTGGTAATGAGGCACGGATGTGGCTGCATCAGCATCCCTCAGATCGCCTCAGGGATTCATCACTCTCCCGGTTGCCCCAGTAGCTCCCGACCATCAGTAACCACGATTCCGAGTCCTCGGAGAGGGGGCTTCGTACCTCTCCATCCCTTCCTTGCTTCAATCTCCCTAGTTTTGTCTCTACCACGGGATTCCAAGACACATGCCCGCTAGTGCTTCTCCATCTCTATGGATGTGCGGAGGGAGCAGTGAGGTACCCTGCGCCATATCGCCACACTTTACGTGCTGGCGCTTTCATCATAGGCCGGAAACAATATCCAGAGGTCTTTATTGGCCTAAAATTGGCGTGGTATCTCACCCCTCCCTCCGCACGTTCAAAGAGATGCGTATGGCAACTTACTGGGTGTATATGCACGACGATGATCTCCCGGTTGGCGAGTTAGTAGACGCACCATGGCACGCCATCAATGTTTCTAGGGAGGGAGGCTCTACAAGTTTCAGCATTCTCAGTATCATTTAGGTCATCTGCTCATAACGCGGGAACCAATTCTCAGTAAAGTAAGTAAATGACACCACCAATGTCTCAGTTCAAGAATTATATTTCTGGAAGACTAGTGAGCATAGCAGGGCAGTGCCTCAGGCGCGTATACTAATGATGTTTCATGGCCCCTCATTCCAAGGATTATCACCAAGCTAGTGTGAAATTTGATTTTGGAGGGGGTTTTATGATTGTGATCAAGGACTAAGGAGAACTACAAGGGAGATATGATGAGGGATGCCGTGATTCGCCATCGGCCTTCATGATCAGCGGTAGGCATATTAAGACCATGAGTCGCTTAGGTTATTTTCTACATTCCAAGCCTATATGCAAACCTGGAAAATGTCCCGTGTACCAGGTTTGGCTTTTTAAGCTCCTATATAAGAGGCCCGGCTGGGCAGGGCACTTGGCGGTTCTGTATCCCTTATTAGCTATTGTGTGGTGCAGTTTAGTCTAGCAAAGTGTAAGGGTTAGTTGATCAGGGTACATAGAAATGGAGAGGACCAATGATTGCATTATAGTATAAAGACTTTTACTTGCTAAGCACTCTGTAAGTACATGGCGTGCTGTCTTTTATTGAGGTGTGGTAGTGTTGAACCCGAGGTATTAGGTATAATTAGCTATAAGTATTATACTAATTTTGAGGTTAATTATAAAGATAAAAAAAAAGTATAATAATATTTTAATTATTATAATTAATAATATTATAATTATTAAATTTAAGATATTATATAAATTAAATATAATAAGCTATATATATAATAAAGTAATAGGCCTATATATTATATTATTATATTTATATAAAAGAAAATATACTATATACTCCTAGAATACTTAGTAAATAAAAGTCTTTATATATAATATAATTTATTAATTTTATTTATTTTTATATACCCTATCTATAAGTATAAGGTAGAGCATATACTTTTATACCTTATCCCAAAATAAGCCCAAAAAACCTGTATCATCTAGAAAACTTGTATTAGCAGTTTATATATAAAATTAACTAAAATTGCTATTTTTAAATTAATATATCTAGCTTAAAAGATAATATTAATTAATTCTTTTTATACCAAATATATATAGCTTTTCTTTTTTAAAAAAAAAAGAAAGCTTTATATCTTTAGTATAAAAAGGATTAATTAATATTATCTTTTAAGCTAGATATATTAATTTAAAAATAGTGATTTTATATATAAACTGCTAATACAGGTTTTCCGGGTAATATAGGTTTTTAGGACTTATCTTAGGATGAGGTATAAAGGCATATACTCTATCTTATACCTATAGGTAATTAATTAATCTTTATAATTCTTTTACTTTTATATTTACTTAGATAATTAATATATATATAATAAATAATATTATCTTTAAATAAACTAAAGTTATAAAATATATATTGAATATATTCTTAAAAAGATCTATATATTTAATTATAAAAATAATTGTTTTAATATATTAGTTGTTTTAAAAAAAAATAATAAGTTATTTTATTATAAATTAAATAATAATGTAATAAGCTATAAATATATAAAAATAATATTCTTTAAATAAATACTTAGAAATTATATTATAAAAGCTAGATTTTAAATAAACAAATTTTATAAAATCCTTTTAATATAGAAAAATTCCGAATACTAAAATATATTTAGAAAATACTTTTAATTTATAATAATAATAAAAATCTATAGAAAAAACTAAATTAAAAATATTATTAACTTAAATTTTCTAAAAATAATTGGAAATATTATAATATTTTATAAATTAATTAATAAATAATTAGATTTTCTTTTTATATATAATTATAATTATTTATATAAAAAGTATTATTAATATGAAAATAAATAATTAAATTAAAAAATAAATTATAGTAATAAATAAAAAATTTAATAGATTTTAACTAAATTTAATAATATAATTCTATTAAGAATATTTTAATTTTTATATAATAAAATTTACTAAATTATATATATAAAAGATATATTAATAAAATATTTTATAAAAGAAATTTTTAGAATAAGTATTTAAATCTAAAAAGAAAATAATAAATAATTATTAATAAATTATTTTAAAATCTAAATAATTATTTATATTTTTTAGAAACTAGAAAAAATAAAGAATAAACTAAATTTAGTTTATTAATATTTTTTTATTAGAATATTCTAAAAAAACAAATTTAGTATTTTAAATTTATCTAAATTTAAATAATTTAAATTAAAAATAAAAAATTATATTTTTAAAAAATAAATAAATATTATAAATATATTTAATTTTTTGATATTAAATAAATAAATGATTTTAATTAAAGATATTATAAAAAAATAAGCTATTATATTACAAATATGTAATAAGTATAAAATAAAAGTAAATATAAATATTTATATTTAAATAAATATAATTAGTTTTTAGTTAATTTAATAATTAAATCTCAAGTTTATTATTATATAAAAGATACTTAATTTAATAATATTTTAATAATAATTAAATTATATTAAAATTAATTTATTAATTAATATTTTTTAAATTTATTTTTAGAATTTTTTAAAGAAAAAATTAATTAAATATTTATTAAAATATATTAATTATAAAATATTAATAATTTTCTTTTATTTAATAATTTTATAAAAAAGAAGATATTAATATTAATATTAATATTTATATATAGAATTATAAACCTATTTTAATTATAGATTTTAAATTCTTTATAAAAAAACTTTTAAAAAATAAAAAATAAATTTAAATTATATATATAATATACTATTTCTAAATAAATATCTAATACCTATTCTAAAAAAAAAAAGCTATAAAAAAATACTATTTTTTTAAAAAGAAGTAAAAATAAATAAAGCTTTTAATAAAATAATAACTAAAAAAATACTCCTTTTAAAAAATACTAAATGTATAATTAATATATAAATAAAAACATCTTTATATAACTGTATTTATTGAATTAATAAATAATAATAAAAAGCTATATAAATATATATTACTATAAATATGAAAAATAATTATATATAAACTTCTATTAATAAAATAAATATATTAATGTTCTTTATATTTAAAAAGGAATTCTATAATTTTATATAAATTACTAAGAGCTTAATTAAATTACTATTAAAAAATATCTATAATTATTAATTAATATATTAATTATATTTTAAATATTTATTTATTAAATCTTAATAAAATTATTAAATATATATTATATTATATATTTAAATTATATTATTATTTATTTTTAAATATAAAGTTAATATATAAAAAAATTAAAAAAGCTTTTTATAAATTAAAAATTATTTAGTTATATATAAAATTATTTAAATATAATTTTTATTAATAAAAAATTAAAATTTTAAAATATATTATTATCTAAGAAAATATTAAATTAGAATTTAAAAATATTTAAGTAATTATAGAATAAAAACTACTAAAGATATTTTAAAAAATCTAGATTTTTTTAGATTTTTATAACTTTTATTATAAGTTTATTAGCAATTATCTAAAAATTATTAAATCTATAATAATATTATTTAAAAAGTAATTAATAAAATAGAAAAATTAATAAATTAAATTAATTATTAATAATAATAAAAGCCTTTATATAACTAAAGAAAACTTTCATTTAATAATTATTTTCTAATATTAAAATCTTATTTTAAAATTATAAATAAAAATAAATATATTTACTAAAATAATCTTTAGTATTATAATTTAATTATATAAAAATTAATAAAAATTAATTATATTTTAATTATAAAAGTTCTTTAAAATAAAATAATATTAAATTATAAATTAATAAAAATTAATTATATTTTAATTATAAAAGTTCTTTAAAATAAAATAATATTAAATTATAAATTAATAAGAATTATTAGCTATTATAAAAAGCTTAGAATATTAAAGCTATTATTTATTCGACTTTTTAAATAAATTTATGTTAATTAATTATACTATATTAATAAATATTATAATTACTTTAATAAAAAATCTTTAAAAAAGATTTATTTAATAAATATATTAATTTATAATATTTAATTTTAATATTAAATGTTATATAAATAAAGCTAATCTAGTTAATAATTTATTTAAATATCTAGATTATATAATAAAAGAAATATTATATAAAGACATTGTATCAATACTAATATTATTACTAAGTATATAATAAATAATAAATAATAGCTTAAAAAAAACTAAAATAATCTAGATATATATTTAAATTATAAAAACTAATTTAATAAAACTAAAATAAATAATAAAAAGAGAATTCTTAATTAATATAAAATATAAATACTTATAAGTCTAATATAAAACTTAGTATTTATTTTTATAATTATTATTAAAGCTTAGTTAGCTAAAAATATAATTATATAATAATTAAAACCTACCTAATAAAGAGTAATTATTTTTAAAAGTTATAAAGATTTATTTAGAATTAGAATTATTATACTAAAGTAATATATTCTATATTTTATTATATATAAAATATTAAAAAAGTAAAAATAATTTTTTTAATTTTTTTATAGCTAAAAAACTTAGTTTAAAAATTATAAACTAAAGATTCTTAATATTAAAAGTAAATAATAAAAATATAAAAAATTACTAAATATTTAATATGATATTATTTAAATAAATAAAAAGAAATATAATATAATTTATTATATAATAAAATGTATTATTTTTATATTAATAAAAAAAATACTTATTATAATTTAAGTAATATAAGTATTATATTACTATATAAAATATAAATATAAAATATTAAAAAATATAGTTAATAATAAAAATGAATTATTTATTAATAGGTTTGAAATAAGATTAATAAAAAAAAAGTAATTATTTAGATTAATAATATATTTAATATAATTTAATTTTGAGAAGATGGGATATGATGGTTTCTATAGTATTAATAGTTTATTATAAATACTCTTATTATTTAATTGTTAAATTTAATATTTATTTTATTTATATTATTAATAAATAATAATAATAAATATATATTAAAATAACTTAAAAGATTAGTAATACTAAGTATTATTGATATAATTCTTATTTTATTTAAAGTTATTAATTTTTATTAAATTTAATATTATAATCTTTAGTTTTATTAATATTAATAAAAATTTTAATTTTAATAATATCTATATCTAAAAAAATCTAATAATTCATATATCAATTATTCTTATATTTAAAAGTATTTTATAAAATACCTTATCATTATATTATTTTTTAATAAAAGTTTTTTTATTTTTTTATTTTTTTATTTAAAGATCGTTTTTTATAAAAATATATATAAACATTTAATTATAAAAATAATTATTATGTTTTATTGTTTAATTTATAAATATTTAAGAATTATTTAATTTTATTTTTTATGATAATAAAATATATAAATAATTATAAATTTTTTAATTATCTTTTAATTATTTTATTTTTTAATAATATCTTTTATTAATTAATTAATATTATCTTTTTTTATATATTATTAAATAAATTTAATAATTATTATTTAATTATTTTATTTCATAATTTAATATATTAATTTATTTTTATTTTTATTATTTATTTTTTTAAATATTATATAAATTAATATTTTAATTAATAATAAATAAAATATAGTTATTATCTTTATTATTAATAATTATTTTATCTAACAAAAATTTCCTTGAATTATTTATTTAGTTTATATAATATTTTAGATTTAATATACTTTTTTAGATTTATTATAAAAAAGTCTATATTATTTTTAAATCTAAAAAAGTAGATTTCTTTTTTAGTTTTTAGATTTTAATTTATTTATTATCATAAGATTTGTTATAAGTTTTATATAATTATTTAAAATAAGTAATAATTATTTATTTATTTAAATAATAAAGATACATTATAAATTCTTTTACTTTTTATTTATTTTTATTTTATTATAAAGTTTAAATATTAAAACTTTATTTTAAAGTAATTTATAATGATTATTTTGCTAATAAAAATAGAATCCTATTAAGATTAAGAATTAAAAACTAAATTGTTTAAATATATAATTTTAAATTTAATAATATAATAATAATAATAATTACTAAAATCTAAAAATAATATAAAAAAAGTCTTTAAAATTGATTCTAATATAAATTTATTATAATAAAATAATATTCTTTTTATTTAGATTTATATATTTTAATATATATTTTTATTAAATAATAAATTATATATTTTTATAATATATTCTTTATAAAGACAATAGTTTCTTTGAGACTAAATTAGTTTATTATTATAAGTATATTATTATTATAATTTTTAATTATAATGATAATATAATTAATATCTTAAAAGAGATTATAAGTTATAAATTAAAAATATATTATATATAAACAGTAATAAAAAATACTTTCTAATATCTTTTTAATTATAATTAAATATAATTAATTTTTCTTTTTAAATTTTTTAAAATTAAATTAATTTTATAAAAATATAAATTATTAAAAGAAATATAATAATCATAATCTTATTTTTATTAAGAAAGAAAGAATATTATTAAAAATATTATTAATATTAAATAATAATAAATATTAATATTAATAAAGATTTTAAAATAAAATAAAATTAAAAAAGAATATAATAATTAGTTTTAAAATCTATATTTATATTTTTTTAAAATTATAAAAGTATTATATAAAAAATAAATAAAGAAAAAGAATATAAAAATATAAATAAAATTATTATTATTAATTTAATAAAATTATATTTATAAATATAATTTAGAATTGAAATTTTATATTTATAAATATAAATTCTATTTTTAATTTATTATTATTGTTATTATATAAGAATTTTATATATACTTTTATTTATATTTACTTATTAAAATAATATTAATTATAATCTTATAATTCTTTTATTAAATTTCCTTTAATAATATAATTTTTTTATAATATATTTTTTTCTTTTAAGATTTATTTCTTAGATTTATTAATTATTTTATATTAATAGTTAATTATATAATAATAATACTTTTATTATTTTTATACTTATTATATTTACTATTATTATTATATTTATTATTAATATTATTTTCTTTTATTATAATATATATATTATAGTTTAGATTATATAAATAATATAAAGGAATTATTAATATTTAATATTATATTAATAGATTATAAATATTTTATTTTTATATTTAAATCTTATTTAATTAATTTTATTTATTTAATATATTTTTATTTTTTTATTTAACTATATTTTTAATTATCTAATAAGATTAATACCTTATATAGAAAATAAACTGTATAAATATAATCTTAAAATAACTAAATTATTAGATATTATATTAATTTAAGAATAGTCTCTTAAAAATCCTAAGAAAAAAGTCTATTCAAGTCTAATATTAAAATATATTTTTTATCTTAAATTAAATTATTTAATTTAATTTAATTAACTTATTTTTTATAATAATATTTTAATATAATATTATTAAATAAAATAATAAAAAAGTAATAATTAAGATGAATATAATTATATATACTTTTAGTTTTTTTAAATAATACTATTTATATTAAATCTTATTTATATATAAATAAATAAATTAAGTTATTTTAAATTATTTAATAAATCTTAAATAATAATAATAGTTCTAATAAAGAAATAAAAAATGTAATTTATAATATTAGATTATAGGGTCTCTTTAGTAGATTTTATAAAGATTTATTAATAAATAATAAGATTTATTAGAATTATTAATAAAATAATTTAAATAAAAAATATTTTTTAAATTTTTTATAATTAAATTCTTTTTTAAAATTTAATAATAATTAATTATAATTCTAGGATCTATTAAATATAGTAAATAAAATTAATATAGCTAATAGAAAATCAGATTTATGAATAATAGTAAGTATATAGTAGTTTTTAGAATATAAATAAAAGTTTTATTTATTAGGATATTAATAGATATCTTATAATATATTACTTTAATACTTACTTTCTTTAGTAAGGATTTTAAGATTATAAATATTATATTTTATTATTTTTAATTTTTTGGTTTATATATAAATAATAATAAGATTTATATTAATTAATATATATAATTAAATATGGTATATTTATTATATAGTATATATAATATTATATATTAAAATTATACAAAAGAATACTTATTTAAATTAAAATTAATGGATTTTCTTTATTAGTAATATTAGTAATATAAATTAAATACCTTTATTCTCCTTTTAAGATTAAGTTAATTATCTAAATTAATAATATTTAAATTAAATTATACTTAATCTTTATTATAATAATATTATTCTTAATTACTATAATTATTTATTTATATCATTATAATTATTATAAAGAACATATCAAATTTATATATATAGTAAATTAGAATAACATAATTATATTAATATATTTCTTTTTACTATTTAATTATAAATATAATATGTTTTTATAGTATAGAGGTAGAAAAGTTAGATATATATACAATATAGATATAGGTTATATTACTATTCCTTTAGGAGAAGAGATAGGTAAAATAGTAGACCTATTAAATAAACCAAAATTTAAATTTTTTAAAAATTATTTTTTAAAATTATTTATTATAAATAAAATTTAATTTAGTATTTTAGATTCATAATTAAATATTATATCTAATTTATATTTAATTATTTTGACTTTTTTATTAATATTCTCTTTAATAAAATCTTTTTAAAAATAAAAATCTATTTTAATTTTTAAATACTATATTATATATTTTTAAATAAAAGAAATAAAAATTATTATTTAGATTTTAGATTTTTATTTTTATATTTTTATAATTAAATATTAAAAGTATTATAAAACTTATAAATATTTTTTTAGAGTATATAAATATAATATTTTTAAGTTATATTTTATTATTAAAAAAATAAAATATTGTATTAAAATATAAAATTATTAAAATTTCTATTAATATTTAAAATTATAGATTAAGAAAATAATTATATTTTAAAACATTTATATTTAAAATATTAATTATTAATTAACTAGTTTTTCTTTAATTTATTAATTAATTATATAGATTTCTTTTAATTTTTATTTATTATTTATTTATTTATATATATATATTTCTTTTTAATTAAATATTTTTATTTTTCAAATAAAAAGTTTAAATCTTAAAATTTTCTTTTTTAATATAATTTTTAGATTTAAAATCTAAAAACTTATTTTTTTTAAGTCTTTTTTAAAACCTGAAAAAAGATCTTATTAAGAAACATATTTTCTTTTTAATTTTATTATTATATAAATTTAATTTAATTTTTAGAAATATACTAAATAAATAATTTAAAATCTTTTAAATATTTTTAAATTAAATATTAAAGCATTATATTTTTAATCTTTTATTATATTACTATAATTATTATATTATTATTTATATATTTTATAAAGTTCCTAAAACTAGAAAGAATAAGATAAATATACTTAAATATAATAAATATAGAATTTTAATATATTTGAAAATTATATTAAGAATTTTAATAATTATTAAAATAAAAAATATTTTTAAAGTATTTTTATATAAATTTATAGTAATAAAAATATAAATAAATTTTAATAAAGTATTTAATATAAAATAAAAATAATATATAGATATGTTATTATAAATATAAAAAAAAATATAAAATAAATTATTATTAAATATTTTTTATAACGTACATGATAAGCAAGCGATGCAGACAAGCGAGTGACGTAGTATACTGTACACCAAAAGATACCAATTTTGGATTTTCTAAAATTAATAATTTAAGTAGCTATAGCCTAAAAGAATGAGAATAAGCTATTTAAAAGAAAAATAACTAAATAATCTATTTTTTAGATCTTTAAATATTTTTCTAAACATTGAAATAGCAACTCATACAGTGCGAACTTTAAAATTATTAATTAAAAGTTATGTAAAAATAAAAGTAAATTTAGAAAAAAACTTATATATATATCTACACTTTATTAATACCTTATTAAAATTATAGGTATTTTAGGCTTGGTTTGGATTTTTAAGAAAATTTTAAAAATCTTAATTTAAGCTGAAAATTAAAATGCGTTGCTTGCTTGTTTGCGTCGCTCGCTTATTATGTACGTTGTTCTAAAAAATAAGTTTTTATTATTTTAATTAAAATATAAATATATTATAAAATAATATATATATAAGATTATAACTTAATATTTATTTATAGCTAAAAATCTAATATATTTAATTTATAAATAATAATAATCTTTTATATTTTTATTTAAATAAAATATATAATAAATATTAATTAATTATTAAAGATCTTTTAATATTATTTTATATTTTAAAAATTTATTATTATTTATTATTATTTATAATAAATATAATAAATATAATAAATATAATAAATATAATAAATATAATAAATATAATAAATATAATAAATATAATAAATATAATATAAATATTAATAAAATACTTAAAAACTAAGTATTTAAAGAAAAGGTTAATTATAATAGGTTATATATATAATAACTTAAATTATAATACACTAACTATAATGTATATATTTATATTAAATACCCTTTGAAGGATTTTAATATATATTTTAATTATAATTTTATTCAATTAATAATAATAGTTTTATTTATCTTTTTATATTTCTTTTTAAAAATCTTTTTTAAAAATTATTTATTTTCTTTTTTAAATTAAATTTAGATTTTAAAATTAATTTAATTAGTTTTTTTTATTTTCTTATAAATTTTAGATTTTTATTATAATATTTCTATAATAATTAATATTTTAATAAAATTAATTTAATTTATATTATATTAATTATATTATTTAGTATAAATACTAATAAAAGCTTTTTTAAAAATACCTTTTTATAAATTCTTAAATATTATATTTTAAATTATTTAAGCTTTATAATTTCTTATAATTTATTAATTGTATTTTTATTAATAATAATAAATATTAATAAAAAAATATATATTTTAGAATATATAATCTTAAAAGAATATAATTTTATTATAATCCATTTATATTAGAGATAGCTTTAAAGAGGTTTTATTATGTATTATTTTTAGATTTTAATAATTATTATAATTATTATATTATTAGATTTAAAAGTCTATATTTAGATAGCTTGTTTTTTAGTTTTTAATCTTAATAAAATCCTATTTCTATTAATAAACTAGTCTTTATAGATTATTATAAAAAATAATAATTAAAATTTATTTAATTAAAAATAATTATTTTTAAAGTTATAAAATTTTATTTAAAATTAAAATTGTTATATTAAAATAATATATTTTATATTTATTATATATAAAATATTAAAAAAAAATTTAATTTTTTATAAATTAAAATTTTTTAGAAATTATAAATTAAAGAATTTTAATATTAAAAATAAATAATAAAAATATTAAAATATATTAATTATAAATTTTATTAAAATTAAATATTTTAAGATATAAAAAGTATATATAAAATTATTAAAATTATTAAAATATATATATATTAGAATATAAGTTTTATATAAAGCTATAATTCTTATTTATATTATTATATTATTTTTAAAAAATTAAAATAGATTTTATTATTAGATTATTAATTATTATTTAAATGAAGAAATAAAAATATAATATAATTTTAATTATAATTTATTATATAATATAATATATTCTCTTTAAATTAATTAAAGATTTTTATTATAATTTAATTAATATAATTATTATATAAATATATAAAATATACATATTAAATATTAAATAATATAATTTATAATAAAAATAGAATATTAAATTATGTATAGAAAACTTTAAATTTAAATATAAAAAATTAATATTTAAATTTATTAAAATAATAATTATAAAATAAAAAAAAGAGTTATTAAATATATCTTTTAAAATAATATTAATATATATATATAATATCTTTTTTATTATACTTTTGAATTTTAAATAAAAACTAAATAAACACTTAATAAGTATTTATTTATTTTATTAAAATTTAAAAAACGAAGATATTATTATATATAAAAAATAAACAAAAGGGTTTTTACAAAATTAAATACATTAATTAATTAATAAAATAAAATATTTAAAAGCTTAATAAAGTTTATTAAAATAATTATTATAAAAAAACAAGAAAATAAAATTATTAAATATGTTTTTTAAAATAAGATTAATATATATATAATATTTTTTTATTATATTTTTAAAATTAAAAAAAAAAACTTTTATTAAAAAAAATTAGTATTAAAGTAATATATTATATAATATCTCTTAATATCCAAATAAATAAATCTTTTTTTATATTCTAAAAACTCCTATTTATTACTATCTATAAATCTAATTCTCTATTAACTATATCAATTGTATTTATTATATTTAGTAGGCTTTAGAGTTATAGCTTGTTATTATTAAGTTTTAAAAGAAAACTTAATCTTAACTTATTTAAAGAACCTTTTTTATTTAACTTTTTATTAAGAATTATAATAAAATTTTCTAATTATTAATAAAATCCATAATATTATAAATTCTTTTTAGTAAAAACTTATTATAATTATATTTTATAAAAAAACTTTTTTTAATTATTATAAATTAAAACAATAAAAAGAATATAATATAAATATATATATATATTTTAAAGTATAAAGGACTTGTCCTGGGTTTGTTCAACCTAAAGGGTGCTCCGTATTGGTCTATCTAAAGCTAGAGAGGAAAGAAGGAAAGGGAGCTAGAAGGGCTGCCCTTCTGGCTTTATATCTAGGCTTCCACAACCTTGATGAGCTCTAGCTACCCTGGTAGCTGGAGAATGGTTTCACTCTCAGCCAACCTTAATGGATATGGCATGGCCGTATCCCTAACCAGGCCTTAGCCTGTGATATAAAGTAACCTATAAAAACTACTCTATTAGTAGAAATAGAGCCCTATTAAGATTAGAAACTAAAAAGTAAATTACTTGGATATATAGTTTTATAGCTAATAGTATAGTAATTATAATAATTATTAAAGTCTAAAGATAATATAAAAAAAAGTCTTTAAAGCTAATTTTAATATAAGTTTATTATAATAAAATAATATCCTTTTTAAATTTATATATTTTAGTATATAAATAATATTCTATTTATATTTCTATTAAATAATAAACTATATAATCTAGTAATATATTATTTATAAAAAAAATACCCTACTTAAGACCAGATTAGCCTATTATTATAAGTATATTATTATTATAGTTTTTAGTTATAATCATAATATAGTTAATAACTTAAAATAGACTATAAGCTATAAATTAAAAATATATTATATAATACATATAATAAGCATACAGGCTAGATAAGTATATAGGCTAAAAAGCCCTTATATATAATATAAACTATTTAATTAAATACTTTTTAATAACTAAAGATATCCTAATTAAATACTAAGGCTAAAACCATTCTTGCCCTTTAGGCCCTTAAAGATTCCCAAAAATAAGTATCTAAAAGGCTATAATAATCTATAGTATAAGTTAATAGCAATTAAGTTATTAGTAATAAGGGATTTTGTTTTAAAGTAATTAGGTCCTTTTTTTATATAAGCTATTTAATTTAGAAAAAAAAATATTATTAAAATTATTTTAGATTTAGATTTATAAGGATTTTTCTTAAGATTATATAGTATTAAAGAAATAATTAATTAATTACTTTTTAATTAAAATATATTATTTACTAATAAGTATTAGATCTTAAATTTTATTAAGTATTATTTAGAATTTAAAATATAGTTTTTTTATAAATATAATAATAAAAGAGCTAAATATAAAGATTTAAAAATTATTAATAATTAGTTTTAATTTATAATAAATATAATAAATAAGTATAATATTTAATTAAATAATATATATAATTTTAATAAAATTAGCTTTATTATAGATATTATTATAATTAAAATAATTATAATAAATTTAAAAAAATATTTAAATTTAAATTTAATTTAATTTTAAAAATTAAAAATAAATAATAGTAATTTAAATTATTAATATAAAAAACTAAGTAATTTTATTTTTATTATTATTATAGGCTAATATTATTTTATTAATTAATATTAAGAAAATAATCTTTTAAATAATTAAGCTATTATAATTACTTGAAATAATTAAATTAATAATAAAATAGATCTTAAGTAATTAAAATATTTTAATTATTATATAATTAATTAATTAATTAATTATTTTTTATTTTTTATTTTTAATAAATATAAAAATTATTATTTAATTAAATTTAAGAAATATTATAAAAATAATAAAATTATTATATTTTATATACCCGGGGGGTTAACTGACTAAGCCGGCAAGCCGGGGTCAGGCCCTGCCCCTCTTATTTGGAGAGAGGGTGATATAACCCATATCCGCATTACTAGCGTATCTAAGTTTTCTAACTTTGCTATATAATAATAATACTATTTTAAGCCTAAATTAATCTAAATTTAATATTTATATTTATTTATATTTTATCTAATTATAATCTAAATTTCGGATAAATCTAGGTAATATATAGCTATAGTTGTATATATCTATTTATTAGGTGCTGGGGTTATATATATAATTTATATAAATCTTGCTTTAGTTTAGTAATTTATAATTAATAAAGTTATTTATTTATATTATATAGTTCTATTTTCTATAATAAAATATATATTTCTATTAAAATTAAATAAATCTTTTTTTTAAAATAAAAAAAAGGAGGTTTTTTATTAGCTCTAATACTAAATAAAAAAATATATTTTAATTATTTTTATTTAGAATATTAAAAAGAATATATTTATTATTATTAAAACTAGTTTAATTAATTATATAAGCTTTATATAAAAATATTATATTAATAATATTTAAATTAAATTATTTAAAATTTAAATAAAAAAGTTTTATAAAAGATATTTAAAGATTTAATTTAATAAATTTAAAATTAAGAAAATTATAAAAGCTAATATAAAGCTTAATATATCTAAAATAAAGAAATAGTATAAGGAATTTTATATTATTATAAAATAATATAATATTTATTTAATTAATTTATAGAATTTTAATAAAATAATATTATAAATTAGCTAGATTAATTTATTATTAAAAATATATTTAATATAAAAGAAAAAAAATAATAGATCTATAATTTTATAATTAAAAAATAAAAAATTATTTATATTTATTAATATAATTAATATTATTAAATTAGCTATTTTATTTTTATTTTATTTTTATAGCCAAGGTATTATTAAAAGAATATATTATAATTAATATTAATAATTATATAATTCTTATATATATAAAAACTAGCTTTAATAATAGTTAATAAGCCTATTAATAATTATAATACTTTAATAAATATTCTTTTTTTTTAAATAATAATTTTAATAATTACTTAATTAAGAGCTAGTTTAGTTATAAACCTAATATTAAAAAAGCTAATTAAAATTATTAAATTATAAATATTATAGCTTATAAATTAAATAAATTAAAATCTATTTATAAAATACTTTTTATAAATAGATTTTTTATTTATAAAAACCCTAATTTTATTTAATATTATTATACCTTTAATATTATTTTATTTTATTTTTCTTTTTATATTAATTATTTACTTTAATTTTTAAATATTAATATTTATTAATATCTTAAAATAAAATAATATACTATTCTTAATAATCTTATATAAGCTAGTAATATATAAATATTTTAATATAATTTTCTTAATTAATAAAACTAGTTCTATAAGATAGTATTTAAAGTCTATTATATATATATTAAATTTAAGAAGTCTAGATTAATATCTTTTAATTTGTATATTATATTAAAATTACTTTATTAAGTAAAAAGGAATTTATAAGAGCTCTTATTTCCTAAGCTATTATAGAAGTAATCTATAATACTAAGGAAAATAAAAAAAGATCTTAATATTATTATAAAGGAAAGAAAATTTATAATATTAAATAGCCTAATCTAAGAGGTTATTTTATATACTAGAGTATATTTTAATATAGTTATTATTATATAATTAGCTTATAAAATAATAGTTAAAGTATAGTAGGAGTAAATAAAAATTAAGGTCTATTATATATATATATTACTATATTAAGATTAAGAATAGTATATATTCTATTATAGCTCTTTATAAAGAGATTAGAACCTAAGTTTATAATAATAAAAATAAATACCTAAAAATATATTAAAAAGAATAAAATAAGCTATTTTAATAATTATAAAATAATAAGAATACTATTATTAGCTTAAATTAATATTAGTAGTAAGGCTAAATTAGTTATTAAGAGTAATTCTTACAAGTAGCTAAGGAAGAAGCTATTTAATAAGATATTTATAATTATATAATAATTAAGAAGAAAATAAAAGCTATTAAGATATTATAAATAGAATAACTTAAAGCTAATAATAAAAAATATTATTATTTATTAATAATATACCTAAAGCTAATACTTTAATATATTTCTAAAGTTCTTAAATAGTAAATAGCTTAAGCTAATAAGCTAGTCTTATTAGATAAGGCTAATAATAATCCAAGTAATTATATATTAATAACTTTATTATTTTAAATATAATCTTTATTAGCTAAAGAAGGCTTATAAGACTTAAATATAAAATTTATTATTAATATTAATATCTTATATTTATATTATAATTAAAAAAATATTATATAAAAAAACTAATTAAATTTATAATATTAATTATAATAATTTTAATAATAAAAAAATATTAAATAATTATTTTAATACTAAAAAAACTTTAATATAAATTATTAAAATAATTATAAATATTAAAATTATAATACTATAATTATAGTACTATTTATAATTACTAATTTTCTAATCTTATAGTACTATAATAAGAAAATAAAAAATTATAAAATTAATACTAAATATTTATTAAAAAGAAATAAATATAATAATATATTCTTTTTATAGATTATATTATTATATATATTATTATAATATTAGTAAATTAAAAAACTTAAATATACTAGTAATATAAATATGGATTATATTATTACCTTTCCAAGGAAGAGGGGCAGGCCTAATAAGCTTAGTAAGCTTGTAAGTACTGCTACTTAGTCATGCTACCGGGTACTACCTAATTTATTTAATTTACTTTAATTACTTAATATTATATACTTTAGGCTATTAAAATAATATATAAAAAGAAAATAAAGTATTTAATTAAATACTCTATAATCTATATTTTAAAAGCTAATTTCTTTTTAGCCTTTTATAATATATATAAAGCTATTATAATAAAAAGAAATATTAAAATAGATTTTAAAGAAACTAAATTTAATCTTTTTAATCTAAAAATATTATTTTAAAGCTTAATATATAATTATAGATTTTAATATTATTTAATTAAGAAATTAATCTATTTATATTTTAGACTTTGAAAATTCTAAGGACTATTACCAAGATTAACTTATAGTCTAAGTATCTTAAAAAATAAATTAAGAGACTTTAAAATATCTTTTTAAAGTCTATTATTAAGATATTATAATTATTTTTTAAAGAAATAAAAAAGATTATATATAAAATAGTACTATTAAATTTAATAATATAAAATCTTAAATAAATAAATAAGATACTTAGTAAATACTATAGAATAAAAAAAGCCTAGCTATAAAATAGAAGAATAATAATAGTAGTTAATATAAAAAAAGTAATTAATTAAATAAAAGCTAATATATAAATATAAATAAAAATATTATAAAGTAATAATTAAAAGAAGTTAGTATAACTAAGAAAAAGATACTATAGAACTTATAATAAGATTAAATATAATATAAGAATATATTAAGTAGTTATTAAGACCTCTAAGGAAGAGGATAGTAAATAGAACTAATTAATTAAATACTTTATAGTATTTTTATTTTATTTTTTAAATAGGAGCTAGTAAAAAGTGGCCTATATACTTATCTAGCCTATATACTTATTATATATATTATAATAATTAATAAAATGTACTTTAAAATATATTTCTAATTATAATTATATATATAATTAGATCTTTTTTTTATATTTCTTAAAATTAAATTAATCTTATAATAATATAAATTATTAAAAAGTATTATAGGCTGAGGCCTAGTTAAGGGATATAGCTATACTATATCCACCTAGATTAAACTTCCTAACCACTTTAGTAGCAAGGGCATACTAAGGTATATATAATTAAAAGAATATATTTCTTCTAATTACCTTTTTTTCCTTTTCTCTCTAGCTTTAAATAAACTAATATAAAGTATTTTTTAGATTAAATAAATCTAAGACTAGTTCTTTATATATCTAAAATTTAAATAATTTCTATATAAATTATTAATTAAAATATTTATAGGTATAATTATAAATTAAAAATCTAATAGCTTAGTACTAAATAAAGTAATTTAATAGTAATTAATATAGCTTATATAATAAGGATTAAGTATAATTTTAGTTTTAATCTAGGAATAGATTATATAATTAAGAGCCTAATAAGGTAATATAATAAAGAAATTAATATTATTATAGGAATATTCTAAGGAAAGCTTAAGGGCTTTAGTTTAAGTAGAATTATTAGATTTAATTAGGCTAGATACTAATATCCTTTAATAGTTCCTTTTAAAGTAAAAGTTATTTTTAAATCTACTAAAATTTTTAGATAATTATTATAAATATTTAATATAATTATAATAAATAAAAATTAAATTAAAATTAAATATTTATTTTTATATATTAAATAAAGAACTTTAGTACTTAGTTAATTTATATTTAGTAGTAAAATCCTAGAAGATAATAGTTATTTTTTATATTATTAGAAGATTTAAAAGTTATTATAATTTTATAGATTTTATATATTATTTAGATTATATATATAAAAATATTAATTTATAAATATATATAATAATATTTTTATAAACTTTTTAATAAAATAAAATTATTTTTTTTATAAGCTTTTTATTTAAATTTAAATAAATAATAATAAATATAAAAGGTTTTTAGTAGGCTAATTAAATTAAGATTATTTTCTTAGAAAATATATTAAATTTATAATTATAATATAATTTAATTATAATAAATTTATTATAAGATTATATAAATTAGTTAGTTTAAGTATAAAATATAATTTAGAAGCTAGAAAAACTTAAAAAATTAAAAAAAAAGGAATTTATTATTAACTAAAAATAAGATTATATTTCTTAAGTCCCTAAAATAATTAAAAATTATAAAGATAATATACTTATAATAAATAAAATAATTAATAAGATATTATCTATTAATAATTAAAACTAAGATATATAATATTATTTTAGCTATAAAAGCCTTAATTATCTAAAGACTTTTTATTTATTTTATTAATTAATAATTTAATAATCTTAAATAAAAAAAACTAAGTAGATTAATAATATTAATTTTATAAAATTAGACTTATTTACTAATAAAAATAAAGACTTAGAAAATAAGAAGCTCTAATATAGAATTAAGTATTAGAACTTTCTAGAAAAGATTTTTAAAAATAAATAAAATAAAGATCTATAATAATAAATAAATTAACTTTAATTAAAATAAGAATTAATAATTAATTTATTTAAGCTTTTATTAATACTAATTATAATATCTTTATTTTTATAAATAAAAATCTAGCTAATTAGCTAATTCTTTTATATATTAAAAAGAAATTATAATAATTTAATAGCTTTATTAAATCTAAAAAAAAAATCTATATTTCTAGGATTATAATATTAATTCTTAAAATAAAAAATTATAAATAGAAATTATATACTTATATTATAAAAGGCCTAAAAAAGATTTATTTTTAAGTAAGCCTTAATTAAAGGTAAATAAGATTATTTATAATATAATAAAAAAATATATTATTTATAAAATAATTAGAATTAAGCTATAGCTTATTAATAAAAAAAAATCCTAGGAATTTATTAAATATAAATAGCTTATTATATTATAATTATAATCTTTATAGCTAATTATTATTACTTATATAGAATATATAATCTAATAGTATTATTAATATAATCTATTAGCCTAAAAGATATTAAAAAAGCCCTTTAATAGAAAATTAAAATAAACCTAAGAAAATAGATTCTAGTTATATTACTTAATAAATTTAAAAGGCTATTTTTAATAATAAAAGTAGCTAAATTATTACTATATTAATTAGATATTAATTATAAAGTTAATTTATAATAAAATAAGTTTAGAAGTAAATTATTATTTTTTTTAGAAATCTTTATATAATATATCTAAAAAAGAATTACTTATTTTTAGAAAGATTTTTAGGGATTTATTAAATAAAAAATTTATTTAAGTTAATAATTTAATTATTAATATTTTAATATTATTTATTAAAAAGTCTAAAAAAAAATTATATTTTTATTATAATAATTATATTTTTATTATAATAATTATATATTTAATATTATTATATAATAAAATTAATATTCTTTTTTTTTAATTATAAAAATAGTATAAAACTTATTTAAGGCTAAGTAATTTATTAAGTTAAATATAATTATTATCTTCTATAAGATCTAAATAATTAAAGGGTATAAGGCTAAGATTATTTTCTAGACCTAATTTAAGTTAGATAAGTAATTAGTATACTTATTTAGCTTAAGTAATATACTTATTATATTTTAGAAGTATATAAATAAAATATTATAAGACTTTTTAAATAATTTTATTATAGTTTATCTAAATAATATACTAATCTATTTTAATAGCTTAAAAAAGGATTATTTAGTAAAGATATAAAAGATATTTTATATCTTAGTTATTACTAGATTATATCTAGATTTAAAAAAATATAAATTTATAATCTAAGAGATTAAATACCTAGGATTTATTATATAAATAAAGAAAAAGTTTTTTATAATCTAAAAAAATAATAAATTATTTATAAATAAAAAGTATTTTAAATAATAAAAAATATATAAAGTTTTTTGGGCTTTATAAATTATTATTAGATTTTTATATTAGATTTTATAAAAATATTAATTTTTTTAATAATATTAATTTAAAAAGAGATTATTTTTAAATGGGGATTTAATAAAAAAGTAGTTTTTTAGAAGCTTAAGTATAGGTTTTATAAAGCTCTTATATTATAATAATAAGATCTAAATAAATTAATATTTCTTAAAATTAATTATTTAGATAATATATTAAAAGGAATTTTAGCTTAAAAAGATAAATAAGATTATTATTAGCTAATTATCTTTTATTTAAAATAACTAAGCTTAGTAAAATATAATTACTTAATTTATAATAAGAAAATATTAATAATTATATATTATTTAGATATTTAAAAAGTAAAATTATATAATTATAATTTTTTTATTATTATTATAAATTATAAAAATCTAATATACTTTATAAAATATTAATATTTTATTAAATAATAAAATTATTAAATAAAATAGCTATTAGAATATAATTTAAGTATTAATTTAATAATAAGATAATAATACTAAATATATTAAATTATAAAAAATAAGATATATCTAAGAAAATTAAAAATTTTAAAAAATAAAATTATTATTTATAATTAATTTCTTAATTAATTATTTTATAAAATAAAATAATTATAATAAAATAAATTATTTTTTAAATAATTTAAATAAAAATATTATAAATAATAATTTTTTTTAATTATCTAGAATTATAGGATTTATAGAATTAAATTATTATTATAAATAAGATTTATATAAATATATATATTATAATATAATAATAATAATAAAATCTATGATTTAAACTAAGTCTAAAGATTTAAATCTTAAAATATATCTTAAATACTAAAAATTAATTAATCTTTTAAAATTAATTATAAATACTAGATAATAAAATTAATATAAAGGTATTATATACCTATATTATATAGATAGAATATAATATTACTATAGTAGATTATCTAGGTCAAGATAATATATTAGTTTTAGTATTAAGGTAATTCTTTTAGCTAGGATAATTATAATTAGTTTATTAATTTATAATTAATTATTATATTTATAAAAAAAGCTATATTTAATAGTAACTAAAGAAAAAACTATTAAAGCCTTTATTAATTCTAGAAAGACTATAAAGCAATCTAGTTATAGATTTTATAATAAATCTTTTTTTAATAGATAAAAATAAGTCTTAATATTTATAGATAATAATTAATTAATTTATATAAGCTATTATACTTAAGATTATATTTATAATAAAAATAAAGGTTTATATAAAGTAATTTTTTAATTATTATTATAAATTATATAAAATATCTTAATTTATTATTAATAATTAAGAAAATAATTAAATTAATAGATTTTAATAAGTCTTTTATAAATTAATTAGTATTATATAATAATTTAATATAGTATATTATCTATAAATTAATAAAAAACTAAAATAAATAAACTAAAAAATCTAAGTATATTTATAAATATATATTTATTATTTATAAAAGAATTAGAATTATTATCTTTTAGTAATATAATTAATACTAAATAATTATAAAAACTTAATAATAAAAATAAGTTTCTTCTTCTTAGAGAATAAATATTATATAAAGCCCTTTAAGATCTAGGAAATTATTATAGACTTATTACTAAGTAGTAATAAGGCTTAGACTAAAAACCTACTATAGAAGATTTAAGATACTATCCCTTTGACTGCGGTAAACCTGTACCTGCATACCCTACCTCAATCACCCGGGCAAAAAAACATGATGATGAAATATTATATTTTATTATATAAATGGACCAATTATTAATAACTATAAAATCACACAATTCAAATTAAAAGACTATTCTTCTAATTTAGAGCATGATGCGGGACAAGGAACATTGCTTGGTACCTGGGCGTAGGCTTACTGCAGTTAAAGGGATAGAATTTATATAAGCTATAGTAATTATAATATAATAGTACTATAAATAGGTAGTAAATAAAAAGCAAATATTAATAAAGAAGTTCAAGATTAGGAACAAGATCTAGATTAATCTAATTAATTATAAGTCCTTAAGGCCTTATAAGAAGCTAAATTAGCTATATTAATAATATACTATAATAAAGGTAATAAACATATATATAGTAAAGATTAATATACCTAGGGCAATATACCTATAGTTTTATATTAACCTCTTAAAAAGAGCATAATAAGATCCCTTATTAGGATAATAATAAAATAATATCTAGTCCCTATTAATATAAATAGATAATAAAGATAAATAAGTAATTAAGGAAATCCTATGTACTAGGTAAAAGTAATAAGAATAAGGCAAGATCTAAGAAGCTTTTATTTAATAGTATAGCTATAAAGAACTTATTTAGTAGCTAGTAGAATTCTTGATGGAGCTAAAAGCTCTTAATACCTATAAGGCTAAATATAGATTGATTATGGAAGCTAATGGTCCTAGTAGCAAGTATATAATAAGAAAATGATGTAGCTACTGCTTGGAAAAGCGGGGGGGTAATATTATAGGCTAAGGCCTGGTTGAGGGATACGGCTGTGCCGTATCCACCTAGATTAAGCTTCCTGACCACTTTGGTAGCAAGGGCACACCAAGGCAAATATAATCAGAAGAATACATTTCTTCTAATTGCCTTTCTTTTCTTTCCTCTCTAGCTTTAGATAGACTAATACAGAGCACCCTTTAGGTTAAATAAACCTAGGATTAGCTCTTTATAAAAAGAAGATATTATAATAATAATATTAATTTTATTAAATAATAAAAAGTATTATTAAGATTATTATTAATATTAAATAATAGTAATAATAAATCTTAATAAAGATTCTAAAATAAAATAAAATTAGAAAAATATAATAATTAGTTTTAAAATCTATATTTATATTTTTTAAGACTATAAAAATATTAGAATAAGAGATAAAAGAAGTGAAAAAAAGGGATATCTAAGGAATATAAAAAAGGTTATTATTATTAGTTAAATAAAATCATAATAAAAATAAAACTCAGAAAATAAATATATATATATCCCTTTGACTGCAGTAAGACTGCACGCAGGTACCTCCCTCAATCGCCTTAGCAGAAAATGATATTTTTGAAGTGTAGTGTTGTTTAAAACAAGTTATATTATTCTTAATAATAGTAGATTATAGAATATTTATTGAAAAATATTATTGTTTATCTTAGAGCTTATGTAGCTGGGAATACAACTGGGCTGGTACCTGGATGCAGTCTTACCGTAGTCAAAGGAATAGTATATAAATACATAAAAAATAAGTATATAAAATAAATAATAAATACTAAAAAAGTAAACATTATTATATTTTTATTATTAATATTAATAATAATGTTTTTAGTATTTATATTATTAATTATATTAGTATATTTAATATTTATTAAATTCTTATTATTTATAAATTTTATAAAATTCTTAATTCTTATTTAAATATATTTATATTATTTATTTTAATATTAACCATTATATATTTATATAGAAATATCTAAATATACTAAATAATAATAAAATAATAAAATATTTAATAATATATATAAATATAAAGTTTTTAATATATTTAAAAATTATATAAAGTATTTTATTTAAGAAGCTATAAATAATTATATTTATTAAATCTAATTATATTATCTCTAATTTAATATTTCTATAATTACTAAATAATAATAATTCTTTGTTAATAAATAAAAAAGAACTTTTAATAATAAAAAAAGTATTTATAAAAGAAATTAACAAAAATAATAAAATCAATAAAATTAAATAATTTAAAATTATTAATTTAATAAATAAAATAAAATTAATAAATAATTTTATAAAAAATAATAATACTAGAAATTCTATAATTATATTAGTTTTATTATTTAATTATAATTAACTTTTATAATTTAGATATTTTATAAAAAACATAATTTAATATAAATTAAATTATTTCATTATTTTATTTTATATTTAGTATTTTATATTATTTAATTACTTAGATATTTTATTATTTCTATATATATTTATATAATGAATTATTAATATTATTTATTTTTAAAAAAAAAGAATTCTAAAAAAATAAATATATATATAATATAATTATATTTTTATTTTAAATTATATCTTAAAAATACTTATATTTAATTAATAATAATAACTTATTAAAAAAAGAACTTCTTTTATTATTTATTATTATTAATCTATTATTTCTTTTTATTTTTTTAGAGCTTTAGAAAATAATAACTAATTATAAACTAATAATAACTAATTATAAACTAATTATAAACTAATTATAAATTAATTATAAATAATAATTACTTTTTTTTAGTTTATTATAATAGTAATAAATAAAACTATATAAACTAAATTATTTTAAATTTTATAAATTAAAAGATAATATTCTACAAAATAGATTATAATTGAATAAAATATAATAAGAACTAAATATTATTTTAAGTTCTTTATTATAATTCATATTTAAAATTCTATTAAAATATAAATATATTTTAATTTATATATTAATTATAATTTTATTTTAAAGAAATTTATAATAAATTAAAAATCATAAATAATTTTAATTATAAACTAAAAGATATTATATATATAATAAAATTAAAAGTTTTCTATTAAATTAATAGACTTTATAAAATATATTTATATCTTTATTTATAATTATATTAGTATTAAAGATAATCTAGATCTAGAAAAAATCATTTTATTATTATTTAATTTAATTTAACTTTTTTTAATAAATATATGATTTTAGACTCTAAAAAGAAATAATAATAATATAAGTAAATTTAAGAAAGAATTAGGATTTTATTATTATACAAATTTATTAAAGTATATAGAAATAGAGCTAGGATATAAGTAATTATATCCATATCTAAAGATCATATAATTTTGGAAATAATAACAAGTTTTCTTTTAAATAAAAGATATATTTAAGAAAATATATAGGTTTTTAGATGTATTTAGAGCTAATTAAATAAATACAGTATTAATATATAAAGCTATAAATTATATAATCAATTTATTATTTAATAAAATTTAAATTATTATTATACTATTATTTTTTAAATAATTTATATTTTTATAAAATAATTCAAATTTTAAGTTTTCTATTATAAAAATCTAGATTTTTATTTATTATTAATTAAATATATATTATAAAATATTTTTATTAATCTTTATATATAATATATTATTAATTTAGAATTTAGAATCTTTTTTAAAAATTAATATTATAAATTTATATTATAAAATTTATATTAAAAAAATATTTTTTAAAATCTAATATAAATACTTTAAATACTTAATTATATTCTTTAAATTAATAAATACTTTAGTTATTTTTTAGAATTATATATACTAAGTTTTATAAGAACTAATAAATATTATTTATATAATATATTTAAATAATATCCTTATATTTTTAAAAAATAAAAAACTATATATAAAATATCTTAAAGAAGTCCTATAATAATTCTATTAAACTATATTATTTATAAAATCTTTAAATATACTTTTTACTAGAGCTATATGGAGTTTTTAGGTTTTATTTTATTAAATATTAAAGTGTTAATAGATTTTAGTTAAATAAAGATAATAATAAAATAAAAGGGGTTTATAATATATTAAGACATTTAAGTATTTTCCATATTTTATAATTTTTATAAATAATTCATATATTAATATTTAGATATTATAGTATTTTTTATATGTTTTATTAAAAGAATATAAAAATAATAAATAATATAATTAAATAAAATTAAAATATTAAAATTTATAATAATAAAAACCTTATTTTAATTTAATAAAAAAGAATATTATTATTTTATTATGTTTTAATTCTAGAAATCTAAAAGGATTAAATTAAATTATAATATATTAAATTAAGAACTAATAATAATAATTAAGCTCTTTAAATATTAATAATATTATTTTAAAAATCTAATAAGATTTATAGAGATTTTAAATAATTATTAGAATATATAAATCTTTTTAAAAAATATATAATTAAATAAAGAATAAGTTTATTAGTATATATATTTAATACTTTATAATTTTAAAATTAATTATAAAATATAGTAAAATAATTTAATAAATATATTATTAAAAAGATCTAATTGTAAAAATAAAAGCCTAGAAAATCTAGATTTAATCTAAATATTAAAATAAAAGCTAATAAATAATAATATAATTAATGATTTTATAAGATTATATTAAAAGATAATAAAAGTAGATCCTTTTGGAAAAAAAAGAAAGATATATAATATTAGTTTAAATATAAGAAGACTTTTTTAAATAAATTAAATATTCACTTACTAGCTTATATAAAGAAAAAAACTATTAATAAGGATTTAAATTCTAAGTAATAAATTAATCAATTTTAAAAGATTTTTAATTATAAATAATATATTTTATTTAAATAAATAAAAAGAATATTATTTAGAAAAAACTATATAATCAAAATGATATTAAAATCCCTTAGAAAACTAATAAAATATTTATAAATTAAAAAATAAAAAAAACAGAATATATAAAATTAAAAAAACTATAACAAGATTTTAATTAATTAGTAAATAAGATAGAGTTTTTAAAGTATAAGAAAAGATTATATATTTTAAATAATTTAATAGTTTAATAAGAAATTATAAGTCTATATTATAATATATATAATTATAAGGATATGTTATTTAAATTTATTTAAAATCTAGATTATAATTAAATAAAATATAAATATATATAAATATTAAATTTAGATTAATTTAGACTTAAAATAGTATTATTATTATATAATAAAATTAAAAGAATTAGATATATTAGTAATATAAATATAGATGATATTCTTTTCTTCTTAAAAAAGAAAAATAAGGCTTAATTCTAGCTTATTAGCTTAGTTTATGAATTCCTCTAGATATTATTATTTATAAAGACATAAATTATAAAGTAAATAATTATATTATATTATTTTATTATTTAAAAAATTAAATTTAGTTTTTATATCTATTATTATTAATAAAATCTTATTTTTAATTAAATGACTTTCTTTTTAATTTTTATTAATAGTATAATATCTTTAAATAAATAAATAATTATTAATTAATTTAAAAAAAATTAATAAAAAAACTAAAATGAATAATAATATCTTCCTACTAAAAGAGATTAATATTAAAGTAATATATTATAAGATATCTATTAATATCCTAATAAATAGACCTTTTATTTATATTCTAAAAACTCTTATATATTAATTACTATCTATAAATCTAATCTTATATTAGTTATATTCATTATATTTACTATATTAAGTACGTCCTAGAATTATAGCTAGTTCTAAGTATTTATTACTTAAGTTTTAATTTATGTTTGATTTTAAAATAAGATTATTAAGTTTTAAAAGAAATATTAATTATAAATAACTTAAAGGGCTTTGTTTATTTAATACTTTTATTAATAATTATAAAAGATTTCTTTATTTATTAATAAGACTTATAATATTATTAGCGTTTTTTAATAATAATCTTTTATAATATCTTTTAAAAAAAATCTTATATTTTAATATTATAAGCCTTATTTTATATTTTATATTAAAACATTATTATTATTTAGAACTTATTAAATAATTTAAGTTCTTTTAATATATTAATATATAAATAAAATTTAATATAATTATTATTATTTAAAAGACTAAAAATTTTTTTTTTAATTAATATTATTATTTATTATTCGATTTTTATTATTTTATTAAAAAGTAATTTATTAGAATATTATTATAAAAAATAAATATAATAATTTATATTAAATAGTTTAGATTAAAATAAAAAGTATTCTTTAATATTAGATTTTAATAGACTTTTTTTATTAAGATTTTTAAATAGATATTTTTAAATCATTATAATATCTAATAATTTATTTATTTTAGATTATATTAATAAACTTTATTTATTATATTAATTATTAATCTCACTAAATAATTAAAAGTATACATAAAATAATAATAATAATATTCCTTAATATTTATTTATGTACATACTTAATATTAAAAATAATATCTTATATTTTAAAAGCTATTTTATTAATTAACTTTAAATTTTAATAGTTATTTATAATTACTATTATAAATATATTGGATATAATGAAAATATAATTAAAATAATAATTTAATTATTATTTTCTTAGTCTTATATAATAAAAGCTTTTACTTTATTTTATTAATAGAGATTTATATATAATTATCTTTTATATTCTTAATAATATATACCTATATAGCTTCTTACTATTATCTATTAATAAAGTAAATAAGACTATATAAAGATTTCTTTTTTTTTATATTAATTATATATTTAATATTTTCTAAAGAAAAATCATTTTAGCTATTATCTTATTAAAAGCTTTATTTATATATATATTTATTTTAAAAAAATTATAATCTTTTATAATTTTTTTTCTTTAAAATAGATATTAGGTATTTATTTAGAAATAGTATATTATATATATATATATAATTTAATTTAACTTTTTATTTTTTAATAATTTTCTTATAAAGAATTTAAAGTCTATGATTAAAATAGATTTCTAATTTTATATATAGATATAAATATTAATAATGAAAATTGTTTATAAAATTATTAAATAATAAACTTAAAGTCTGATTATTTATCTAACTAAAAACTATTTATATTTAACTAGATCTAAATATCTATATCTACTTTTATTATATATTTATTATATACTTATAGTATAATAATTTATTTTTTTAAAATAGTTTTTAATTAGGATTATTTATTTATTTAATATTAAAAAATTGAATATGGTTTTAATTTAAATTATCTAAATCTATATAAACTTAAAATATTAAAATTCTTTTTTTAAAAATAGTATTATTAAAAAAGAAATAATAAGAATAAAAATAATTATAATATTTTATTATAATAGATTATATATTTATTAATTATATAAATAATATTTAAAATTTTAATTTTAATCTTAATATATAATTATCTTTTTATTAAAACCTAGATTTAAATAACTTAATTTATATATAAGCCTTTTTTTAAAGGTCTTAGAAAATAGGTTTTAATATAGAAATTTATATAGTTCTTAGTAGATTCTTAATCTTATTCGTATTCAAAAATTATCTTATAATTATTCATTTTTTCTATCAGTATATATTTATAGGTATTTTACTTTGTAAACTATATTTCCTATTTTCTAAAAATATTTTAATTTATTTTAATTTATTTTTTAAGAATTCTTTAAATTAAAATAATATTAATAAATTAAATCTAGTTTATTTGTTATTTCCTTGATTTCTAAAAGAATATAAATAATTATTTAGATTTTAAAATAATTTATTAATGATAATTTATTATATTTTTTTAAACTTAAAATCTTATTTTAAAGCTTTTTTATAAAGTATTTTATTAATGTATTTTTTATATATATTTTAAAGTAATTTATAAAAACCTTTCTAGTAATAGAAATAGAATCCTACTAAAATTAGTACTTAAGAAATAAACTATTTAAATATAGACTTTTAAATTTAATAATATAGTAATTATAATAATTACTAGAATCTAAAGATAATATATACAGAAAACTCTTGAAAGCTATTTTTAATATAAATAGATTATAATAAAACTATACTAGTTTAAGATTACATTTTTTATTAATACTTATTATATATTAATTAAAATAATAATAAACATACAATAATATAGTATTTATATAAATAATATATTCTTTAATATAAAGACTATTAATTAATATAAATACAGAATATTTATTATTATTAATAAAAATATAATTAATAAATTATAAAAGATTATTTAATTTAAATAATATAATATTTAAAAATTAATAAAAAATTATTTTTAAAAGAGTTTTTATTAATATTTAAATTAAATAATATAATTATTATAATTTAAAATAAATTAATTTTATTAAAATATTAACTATTAAAAAAATATTATAATAAAAATTTAAAGTTTATAAAAAAATTAAAATAAATTACTTAAATTAATTTTAAAATATAAATTTTAAAAAAGTTTTTTTTTAAAAAAGTTTTTTTTTAAAAAAGTTTTTTTTTAAAAAAGTTTTTTTTTAAAAAAGTTTTTTTTTAAAAAAGTTTTTTAAAAAAAATAAGTAATAAAAAATAAAATTATAAATAAATAATTTAATAAGGATAGTTATACCTATAAACAATTAGGTAGAAAAAGGAATAGAAGAAAAGAAAAGAGATATTTAAGGAATATAAATAAAGTTATTATTATTAGTTAAATAAAATCATAATTAAAATATAATTTAGGATTTATTATATATATAATTTAATGGATTTTATTATATGAAGCTAAAATATTATTAATATAATTATATTATTAAATTTAATTAAAATAGTTTAATTTAATTAAAATTTATTAAATTTTTTATTTATTAATATAAGTACATAATAATAAAAATATATATTTAAAAATATATTTAAAAAATTAAAGAAATTAAAAAAAATATAAAATAATAAAAAAGCTATTTCTAATTTAAATTAATATTAATAATAAAATTAAAATAATTATTAAAAATAACTTTTATAAATAATTAAAAAGAAAATTACTTAATAAGATATTTATAATTATATTCCTGAATTATATTTTAATTATATTTTAATTATATTTCCATTTAGCTAATAATAATACCTTTTTGTCTTAATTTTATATCCTCTTTTCTTTTTTCTTCTTCTATTACTTTATTTTAATAATCTAAAAAATATAAATATAGATTTTAAAACTAATTATTATATTTTTTTGAATTTGTTTTATTCTAAAATCTTTATTAAGATTTATTTTTTTAAATTATTTAATATAAATAATAGTTTTTCTAAATTATGTTTTAATTATAATCTTATTTAATTAAGGATATTAACTTTTTTTTCTATTTATATATCCGTTGTTCTTTCCTTCTTTTATTTCTTTTTATTTAAATAGATTATTATATATTTATAGTCTATTAATTTAGAATTTAAAACTATCTTTAATATTTTTTAATTTTAATTTATTAAAAATCTTTATTAATATTATTTATCATTATTAAAATTAATAATAATTATAATAAGTATTTTTATGCTTTAATAAATTTTAAATTGTTATTATAATATTATTTTTTAAATACTTTGAATTTTTATAAAATATTTTAAATTTCAAAGTTTTTATTATAAAAATCTAGATTTCTATTTATTATTAATTAAATATATATTATAAAGTAATTTCTATTAATTTCTATATATAATATATTATTCATTTAAAACTTATAATGTTTTTAAAAATATTAATTATATTAAATAAAAGTTATTATAATAATATATCTATAATAATAAACTAATTTAGACTTAAATAAACTATTATTTTTATAAATAATATAATATTAAATTATAATTAATATTATTTAGAAGAGATATTAGAAATAGAATATTATTTATATACTAGAATATATAAATCTAAATAAAAGAAATATTATTTTATTATAATAAATTTATATTAGAATTAATTTTAAAGACTTTTTTTAAAAATATTATTTTTAAATTTTAATAATTATTATAGTTATTATATTATCAGATTTAAAATTATATATTTGGATAGTTTATTTCTTAATTTATAATCTTAATAAAATCTTATTTTAACTAGTAAAATAGCTTCTATATATTACTTTACAGTAAATAATAGTTTTACTAATAACTTTTATTATTTAATAAATTTAAGATTATAGTTATTAATTTATTTTAATACTTTATATTTTTATAGAATTAATTTGATTTTAAAAAATATAAAAATTTTTTTAATTATATATTTAATTATAATTAATAATATACTATAAAATATTATTTAATAATTAAAAAATATATAATAATTTTAATTTATATTTTATATTTATTTATAAAATATTAATTATATTATAATTAATATTAATAATTATAATATATATAATTTATATATAAGATATAATTTATATATTATTAAAAAAACTATTATCTTTAAGAATAATATATTATTTAATTATTATTATCTTTAAAAGATATATTATAGATATATATATATTAAATAAGTAATAATATATATATAAATATATATAAATATTAAAAAAATATCATTTTATAATAATAAATCTATATTAAAATTAATTTTAAAGACTTTTTTTTTATCTTATCTTTAGATTTTAATAATTACTATAATTACTATACAAATATATTTAAAAGTATATATCTAGATTATTTATTTCTTAGTTTTTAATCTGAATAGGATTCCTTTTTTATTAGTAAAGTAGGTTTTTATAAATTACTTTAAAATATTTATAATAATATAATAATTAAAAAGAAAAGTAAAAATTGTTAAAAGATTATAAAGAAAATAATTTAAAGTTAATAATAAAAAATATTATTATTTATTAATAATAGAGAAATACTAAATAATAATTTTAATATTAAGAAAGCTTTAATATAAGTTATTAAGATAATTATAAATATTAGAATTATGATTTAATATTATATTATTTATAAAAATAATAATCTACTTATGTCTAAATTACCTTATTATTAAAATTATTATTAATTTTAATAATATAAAAAAATAAATAATAATAAAGGATTTTAAATAAATTAAAATTAAAAGAATATTAAAAATGATTTTAAAATATAAATTGATAAATTATAAATATATAATAATATATTTTAATAAAAAAATAAAGAAATTAAAAATATCTAATAAATAGAAAGAAAAATTAATATTTTTAGTTAAATGAAATTATAATTAAAATATAATTTAAGAAAGATTATAAAATTAATATTAAACATTTATTAAAAATAAATAAATATAATAATAGCCTTTTTATAAACTATATTATTATATATATTATTATTTTAAAATAATTTATAAAGATTATTTTATTAATAAAAATAGAATCCTATTAAGATTAAAAACTAAGAAATAAGTTATTTAAATATAGACTTTAAAATATAATAATATAATAATTATAAGAATTAATAAAATCTAAAGATAAGATATAAAGTAAATTCTTTAAAGCTATTTTTAATATTAATAAATTATAATTAAAATATAATTCAGGATATAATTTATATATAATTCATATAATATAAGAATTAATTAATTAAGATATATAAAAATAGGTATTTTAAAAGTACATAATATACTTTCTTTTTTATAAATATAATAATAATAATATATAAACCTATAATTTTATTATATATATAACTTATTATAATTTTTTTTAATTATTTAATTTCTAAATACTTAATTAGTTTTTCTTACTAAAAAAGTTAATATTAAAATACTACACTATAGAATATCTATTAATATCCTAATAAAATCTAAAGATAATATATAAAGAAAAATGTTTAAAATTAATTTTAATATAAATTTATTATTATAAAATAATATTATTTATATATTTTAATATATATATATACTATTTTTTTTAAATTAAATAATATATTATTTATAAAGATAATAATTCTTTTAATACTAAATTAATTATACATTATATAAATATTATAGTTATAATTATTAATTATAATATAATTAATATTTTATAAATAATTATAAATTATAAATTAAAATTCTTATATATATTATAATTAATAAATAGTATTTTATAAAATACTTTTAATTATAATTAAATATATAATTAAAGTCTTTTTACATATTTTTTAAAATTAAATTAATATTATAAAAATATAAATTAATAAAAAAATTAATTTTAATAAAGATTTTAAAATAAAACTAATTTAAAAAAAGTATAATAATTCATTTTAAAATCTATATTTATATTTTTCTAGATTATAAAAATACTAAAGATATAAAAGAAAAACAAATAAGATTTAAAAATAATAAAAAAGATATTGTTATTAGTTAAATAAAAATATAATTAAAATATAATTTAGATTATAGATATATTATATTATAATATATTTATATTTTATTTTAAATATTTTATAAAAGATTATATATATTTCTTTTTATAGCTTTATATAAAAATATCTTAGAAATATTTTTTATTTTTATAATTATTAAAATACTTAATATAATTTCTAAGTATATTAAAATTTTTATATTTATAATATTTATAATATTTATAATATTTATAATATTTATAATATCTTAATTTATATTTTTTATATATTTAATAATTTAATTATAAATTGAATTATTATTCATTTATTAAAAATCCTTATATATAAATTTCTGCTTTAATTAATATATTTTTTAAAATAATACTTATAATTCTTAGTATTTATTAAATTTTATATTTATACTTAATTCTTTTAATTCTTTTATTTTTTATATATTTACTTCTTTTATTCTTAATATCCTTTTATTATATATTAAGTATTTATTTAATATTAATTTAATTTCTAAATATTATATTTTATAAATTATTTAAATTATTTAATTTAATAAAATAGCCTTTTATTTTCTTTTTTATATATGATAATAATTCTTTTTTTTCAATCTTAATAAAATAAAATACTATTTATTTTATTTTTATTTAGAATTTGAAAGATATAATATAAAAAATATTATATATATTTTGAAGTAATTTATAAAGACTATTTTATTAATAAAAATGGGATTTTATTAAGATTAAAAACTAAAAAATAAGTTATTAAAATGTAAAAATAAAATAAATAAAAATCTTTAAAATTAATTTTAATATATATTTATTATAATAAAATAATAGTCTTTTTATTTAGATTTATATATTTTAATAGATAAATAATATTTTATTTTTAATCTATATTTTTATTAAATAATAAATTATATAATCTAATTATATATTATTATAAGAGGCTTTACTAGGTAGGATACTTAATAAGCTCTATATTTTTATAAGCTATTATATAATATAATTTAGTATAATAAAGCTAATTAAATTAATTAATTCTTTTAGCTTAATAACTAAAAAGATTATTATAAAACTAAGTATATTATTTTAATTTTTATAATTGTTTAATTATAACTATAGATCTAATTATATAAAGATTATAAATTTAAATTCTAGATCTATAATTATATTAAACTAGATTTATAAAAAATAAAATCTAAAGAAATACACTTAATAAATCTAAATCACTAAACTAATTATATTTTTAGAGATTAATAATAGTATATCTTAGTAACTATTTAAAAAGCTAATAGTATATATTAAGAGCCTATAAGCCTAAAATAACTATATTATAAGCCTATAAGCCTACAATAATTATACTATAAAATAAGTCTATATATCTAGAATAACTATACTATTAAGTCTATAATTATAGCTAGCTTTTAGTAGTAGGTAGGTTTAAGAGCTATTATAATACTTAAAGACTAGACTTTTAGAAGAGGAAATAATTATAAGAGGCCTAGCTAGGTATAATACTTAGTAAGCTTTATATTTCTTACAAGTTATTATATAATATAATTTAATATAGTAAAATTAATTAATCTTTTTAAGTTAATAGCTAAAAAGCTTATTATAAGACTAAGTATATTATTTTAATTTTTATAATTATTTATAAAAAAAATTTATTATTATAAATATATTATTATTATAATTTTTAATTATAATTATAATATAATTAATATTATAAAAAAGATTATAAATTAAAAATCAAAAATATATTATTAATATTTTAATAAAATAAAATTTAATTAAATAAAATTATTTATATTATTTAATATAAATATTAATAAAAGGTTTTTTTTTAATATTTTTTATTAATATTTTAATATTATATTTTAATCATTTATATTTTATAATTTTTAATAATTTATTAATAATATTTTTAATAATAATAATAAATATTATTTATTTATTTATATTAATTAATAATTTTATTTTAAATTTTAATTTTAATAAAATATTACTTTTTTTAATTATTATTTTATTAAAAATTTTATTTATATTTTTAATTTTTTAAACAAAAAACTTTTTATAATTTTTTTTTAAAATAAACATTAAATATTTATTTAAAAATAATATTATATATATATATATATATAATATTCTTTAATAATAATCTTAATTAAAATAATTTATTTATTTAATATTAAAAAATTATATATATTTTTAATATTTATTTATTTTTTAATTTTTAAAAAAATATAAATAACTATTTAGATTTTAAAATAATTTATTAATTATTAATTAATTTTCTTTTAAATTTTAAATTTTCTTTTAAAAAACTTTTTATAAACCTTTTTCTAAAACTTTTTATTAATATATTTTATATATATATAATTTAATATATTTTATATATATATAATTTAATATATTTTATATATATATAATTTAATATATTTTATATATATATAATTTAATATATTTTATATATATATAATTTAATAAATTTTATTATATAAAAATTTAAATATTATTAATATAATTATATTATTAAAATTAATTATAATTTAATTTTTAGAATATAACTTTTTAAATATTTATTTAAAAAATATAATTTTTATATATTTATAATTTATTATATTATTATTTAATTTATAATAAAATAATTTAGTTTTTCTTTAAATTTAAATTAATATATTTAATAATACTTAATTCTTTATTATTATTAATTAATATAAAATTTAATTATAATTTTTTTTAAATTATATAATTTAAAAGCTTATAATTTAAAATAATAAAAGTATATTATTTATAATATTATTTAATTTTTATATTTTTATATTTTTAAAATTTTATTTTTTAATTAATAATTAATAATCTTTATATTTATAAATTTTATAATAAATATAAAATTTAATAAAATTTAATAAAAACTATTATTATTCTTATATTTAAATATCTTTTTTAATATTATTTTTATAATAATTCTTTTATAAAATCCTTTTATTTTTCTTCTACCCTTACCCGACCTAAACACAAATCAACTCTTTACAATCAATAAATCACACCCGCTGCGGGTATCATCCTTTTCCCCGCATTCCGCAACCCCCACATCTTAGCCTGATGCGGAACTCATTGTCGGGTATGTTCTGGGGTGAGCGGGAAAGGGAACTGACAAAGCTAGGAATCTTTGTAGCTGAGTGCATACTACTTATATCCCCTGCCACGGCGTTTCTGAACGTTTATGTGATATGACACCTTTTTAACTGCGGTTTCCTTACATTTGCCTCTATTTAATAATCGCACCTCCGTCATGCTTGGAAAAGTCGCTCTCGAAGAGGCCTTCGCATTACCCCGGTTCCAAGAACGGACCAGGTGGTGGGCCTCTCTTTTTGCAGTGGATCCAGACAAGCATGCTGCTGAAATCACTGATGTCACGAATGCTCGCATCAACTACATGGATAAACATGGTGTTGGATACACCATTTTGTCCTATACAGCGCCTGGAGTCCAGGATATTTGGGATCCCAAGGAGGCACAGGATTTGGCTGTTGAAGTCAATGATTACATCGCAGATGCAATCAAACCCCACCCAGATCGCCTTGGTGCATTCGCGTAAGTACAGTTTGCGTTGGCTTTTTCCTGTTGTCGACTTACTCTGACATGAACTCACACTTCTTTATAGAACTTTATCTATGCATGACCCTTCTCAAGCCGCCGCTGAATTGGAGCGTTGCGTTACGAAATTTGGTTTCAAGGGGGCTCTCGTCAATGATACCCAACGCGCAGGTACTGATGGAGACGATATGGTTTTCTATGATGGTCCCGAATGGGACGTCTTTTGGGCGAAAGTGACTGAACTGGATGTTCCCTTCTATCTCCACCCCAGAAACCCAACTGGTAGCATCCACGATAAGCTGTGGGCCAAGAGAAAGTGGCTCATTGGCCCCCCCCTCAGCTTTGCCCAGGGTGTCAGTCTCCATCTTCTGGGTATGGTGACGAATGGTGTCTTCGATAGACACCCTAAGCTACAGATTATCATCGGCCATCTGGGAGAGCATATTCCATTTGACCTTTGGAGAATCAACCACTGGTTTGAAGATGTCAAGAAACCGCTTGGTTTGTCTTGCCAAAAAACTATCCGCGACTACTTTGCTCAGAACATTTGGATCACCACTAGTGGCCATTTCTCCACGCCAACACTGGAGTATTGCATCACTGAGATTGGAGCAGATCGTATTTTGTTCTCTATTGATTACCCCTTCGAGTCATTCGGGGATGCTTGTGACTGGTACGATGGGGTCAAGCTCAAGGGGGATGAGGTGAAGAAGATCGGAAAAGATAATGCCAAGAAGCTTTTTAAACTTGGAGCTTTCAAAGACTCTGAGTAGGTAATTAGAAATGCACAGTTGATTCCGAAGCCGGTATTGCAATGTCTCGTATACCATAAATACTCAGTTTACAACTAGCAATTCAAGTCAACTTACTCTTTCAGACTGACTCCCCACAAAATGAGGACTGGGATAAGTGATTTTTTGCATTTGAGTAATTGGATGTATCATTAATTTTGTATAGACCATATGTACGGCTTAAGCATCTGGGGGCGGAGGTTATCTAGCATTGGTATCAGGTCAGCAGTTGAGACAAGTCAGCCCATCCTTGGAGATTGTTTTCCCATCAGACAAGAGCAATGAATCCCCAAGAAACTTGTTTCCTGACTGCAACTATCAGGGCCTTTTCCTAGAACCCAATACACTTGAATTACATTCCTGTTTTGATCGGTTCAAATTTCGGACCTGAGCTTGGGACCTTAAGCCGTCGGAAAATGATGTCATTTAGACCTTGTGTCTGCATGTGATATACCAGGGAGGCCTGGCTGGAAACCCGACCGAAGGCCAAAGATGGGTCGGGGATAATTTTGCCGGTCGGGCGATATCGTCGCGCGTGTTTTCGGAAGTCGGAAACGTACCTTGACCAATTCCGATCGAGGCTCAATCTGACACGTTCCGTATCTATACTGTTATCTATTGGTAAAATCCGCAAGTATGTGGCTGATGAATTGTCTTTGAACGGCTCATCCAAAGTCTGGAATTTTGTGTTTCAGGATGGAATACACCCAGTGCACACCATAATGGGCCCTCGATCGGGTATGGGATTATTTCGGTTGGATCCATGCAGTTAAGATGGACCCATGGTCTTTCCTAGTGAGCGAGGGATTTTGCAGACACATGGATTCCTCTGCATTGGGATCTCTCAAAACAATGAATTGGGCAATTGATTTGATTGGTCTGTTAGATGATTTCTTCAAGACGGCAATACCCGAAAAACTGCCACAACTTCTCCCTGAACCTCTTCTTCTTATTCATTCTATGTAACAATAATGAAAAATTGCAGTTAGAGAGATTTCGGGCATTTCATCTTGAATCCTTTTTGAAGAGGACTTTGCCGCTTGATTCGGGTGGCATGCTTAGAAAAATTGTAATTCAATGGTGTTGAAGCCTTCTTAAAACGTTGATCATTTCCATGAACACTTTGTGGAAGCATATCTAATTCGAGTTTTCCTGGGTAGTGGATTTGTAAATGCCATTAGTATCATTGATTGAAGGGTAGCTTCCTAGCAGGTAGTGATTGATGACGGTATCGCTCGTGGCGCATCATGGCATGGTTCAAATTAAAATTTGCATCTCGTCCACGATATTCCGATCTAACTGATACAAAAAAAATAAAAAATCCACTCTAGTCAGGCAAATTTATTGTAATTTAACATTCTCCTGTCGCTTTGTGAATATGGCCGCTTGTCTCTAAACTCAGCTTGATCCCAGTTGACAATGAATCATCTAAACTTTTCGAAGAATTAGCCTAAGAATGACACATGTATCAAAAATTGTTGGAGTATCCCTTTTAAACCCCGAACGGTGATTTAATTTCGTATTATTAGGGTGCTAGATAGAAGTCTATGCGTAGCTACAGCTCGGACAATCTTAAGAAGTGAAAAACAGGATATGCAATTATGAGATGAGCCAAGCTGTTTGACCAAGGTCATAATTGAAACCTGGACGTGTTTGTTTTAATGTAAATAATCCCATACGGTGACTGGGATAGACTGGCAAGCAAGTCTACATGGCCTCCGCAACGCCCGATGGCCGCCCCAGATTTTGATCGAAAAGGAGGCGGTAAAGTAGCCGCCGGATGGGGCAGTCGGAAGAGAGCATGAATTGCGCCCGTGCAATTGTTGGCTAGCATATCATGGCCACGCGGACTTTTGAAGCTAGCCTAAGTTATGTGGTTTGAGTTTGCTAGCATATCATGTCAGTCTCGTGGGATGGTGTCTCGGCTGGAGGTGATTGGACTCTTGTCTGGAAGACTACCCCCGAAGAAGCTAAAGCTGGCTAGGGGAACTGTTGGTTTGTCTAAATAGGGAAAGCCTTGGAACTATCATGGTGCTAGTGATCTCGCTCGACGAGATTCGTCGCCTCATTCTCTACCCCATCTTTGTAACATTGGTCTGTGTGTCTTATCATTGACAGGGAGGCCATCCGCACATCGGACGGAAGGTTGCTAACTGGGAACCAACCTGCCGCCATTGAAATGATTGATGAATTTGACAGTGCATCGGATACTGTACTTCTCGAGACCTACGAAAATGTCCACATTGCTTTCGAGTCACGGCCTGACCGATTTCCTCAACATCAGTACAAAAGACGGCGATCCCGTCTCACTTTGAAACCAGCGAACAGAAACCCAAGTTTTCAACCAACATTGGAAATCTCCCTTGTCCAGTATTAGAACTTACCACAAAAACGATTAAGATGAGCGAAGCATACGACCTTGTCGTCATTGGTGCGGGTATGTGTAGATTTCATCCCGATCTTCAGCTTGTATTACGCAATTTGGAGCCACAACTAATTATATGAATCAATCTAGGATGGTATGGTCTTGCAGCTGCCAAGACATACATCGAGTTGCACCAAGATGAAAAGACTCTTATCATCGAGGCAGAAGGCAGCTGTGGCGGCACATGGTCCAAGGACCGACTTTATCCTGGCTTGAAGTCAAACAACCTGCGTGGCTCATACGAATATCCTGATATGCCGATGTCTGAGGATATCTATGGAGTGAAACCGGGACAGCATATTCCCGCAGCGGTCTTGCATCGTTACCTCACAGACTTTGCTAGGAAATTCGGAGTCTTCGAGAGGATCCGATTCAACACCAAGGTTGATGAAATTGAAGCTAAGGACAATGGAAGCTGGGGCATTCATGTCTCGCCAACGGCTGGTGGTGCCTCCGAAGTTGTTCAGTCAAAAAAGCTGATTGTGGCTACCGGACTGACCTCGCAACCGAACATGCCTCAATACCGTGGGCAAGAAAAATTCACCTCCCTCTTGTTCCACGCAAAGGATTTCTGCACGCACGGTGACATCGTCAAAAAATGCAAGAAAGCCGTCGTTGTGGGAGCGGGCAAGTCAGCTTTCGACTGTGCCTACGTTTTCGCGATCGAGCCAGATGCTCAGGTGGATCTTATAATTCGACCAACTGGACAAGGTCCCGTATGGATTTGCCCTCCATACGTCACACCCTGGAAAAAAATGATGGAGGAGCTTCTGAACACACGAGCTCTAACTTGGTTCAGCCCTTGCCCGTGGGGTGGCGAGGATGGTTTCTCAATGGTACGAAATCTTCTTCACGGGACTGCCATGGGACGACTTTTGGTCAACAACTTTTGGAGCCTTCTAAGCTCCAATGTTATTGACGAACATGGTTACAATGAAAGCAACCAGAATCTGTTCAAGTTGAAGCCTTGGCAGAGCGCTTTTTGGACAGGAAGCGGCGTGGGAATTCACAACTACCCGACCAACTTTTTTGATCTAGTCAAGGAGGGCAAGATTCGCGTCCATGTCGCTGACATCGATAACCTTGATGGTGATCAAGTTTACCTGAGCGATGGAACTGTTTTGACCTCTGATGTTATCATCTGCGCTACGGGCTGGAAGAAGGAGTCCTCCATTAAGTTCCGTAACTTTGATGTGACACTGTCAAAGTCGCCAGAAGAGCGACAAAAGCTCATAAACAAGGCTGAAAAAGAGGTTCTGAATGCTTTTCCAGTGTTAAAAGACCAGCCTGTTCTTCGGTTCCAGCCCAAGGATGAAGAGCCACTGCGCAATTATCGCTTCATTGTGCCGGCTAGCTCGGTCTTTAACCGAAATATTGCCTTCGCCGGCATGGTGTCTACTACCTCTACGTCAATGTTTGCTTCCACGCAAGCGTTATGGATATCTGCTTTCTTCGATGGAAAGTTAAAGCGAGCACCGGAATCGCCCTCGGATGTTTTGAACGAGGTGATGTTGCACACTCAGTTCGGAAAGTGGAGATATCCATGCGGATATGGATCTTCCCTTCCTGATTTTGCTTTTGATTCTCTTCCTTATGTCGATCTTCTCCTGAACGACCTTGGCTTGAAGACACACAGAAAGGCATCGGCAATGATGGAGATGGTAGAGCCTTATAAGCCGTCAGATTACAAGGGAATAAGCCAAGAATGGCTTAGCTCACAGCAATCCAAGTAGTTTAGGCCGTTTGTTTCAATACATTTGTTTAGATATTACTGGATTACTAGAATGAATTCATGAACTTGAGCGCAAAGTGTTGCACGAGAATTGTTCTGGGCTCAGCACACCAACTCGCGAAATCGGCATCGCTGTGATGATTGGTCTTGCGGGCGGGCAGATTTATGCAATAATATTGTTTGAAATGTGATAAAAATTTTCTTGATATTGGTTTCCAGAGGATTATGAGCCACAGACAAACGTGATGTTGTCATTTTTATTAAGGGCATATGATAAGTCATATGAGGTTGAATCTTCACAGCAATCACGCAACTGACCAGTTACATCATTATCATCACCTCATCATACATGGCCAATTTCCAATAATCTACAAATAATGATATTTTTCTAAAGAGATGATGTTCACATGCAACTCATGCACGACTCATGTGATTTTGAAAGAAACATGATCCCCCCGTTCTCTATTTTGTCATGTTGTCTTGTACAGTCATGTTGCTTACTGGCTCGCTGGGTGGTTGTGATGTGAAAGAGGGGGGGGGGAGACATACGTTCAATCACATCAGACTGAGGCGCTTCCGATGCTGATTTACTGAAGGTATAGATTTACCAGAGTATGTTCCGGCTTGCTGGCGGAAAAATCCTAATGGCTGGCTACGAACCAAAGGTATTCAGCCGACGGTTTGCGCCGCGCCCAACACCTTCTTTCCCGCGAATGGGCGTTACCCGAACACACAATTAAGTGGGCGGACACGGGCATCGGCTAAGGCCTGGCGCACGTACAGCAGCCGCATTCCGTCAATCCGTTGTGAGGAGATTTAGCCGAGTCAAATCGGTGCCGGGTCCGGATAAATCAGGATTAACTCAAGGCGCAGCCAAGGTATTTATGAAATCTTGTCCATCTATGAGGAAATCAAATAGTTCAACGACAATTCTCCGTTATTACATTGAATCCCCCCATCTCTCTACCAATTCTACCTCCGGCATTAAAAATGGCCGATTCTTTGCAAGATGTCCGTCCAATGTTTGAATTGCGCAAGCGCAATTATGTCGTCACCGGAGGAGCTCAAGGCATCGGATTCGCCGTCACTCGTGCAATTTGTGAAATGGGGGGCAATGTGGCAGTAATGGATGTTCAACAGAAGCCAATTCCCGAATTTGAGTCGCTGAGTAGCAAGTTTGGTGGGAAGGCCCTCTACATCCAGACAGATGTAACGGATGAGCAGAGCCTAAACGCTGCATTTGCCAAGGCCATCGAAGAGCTGGGATCCATCGATGGCTTGGTCCCTGCTGCAGGCATTGCTATCGACAAGCCTTTCATCGAGCAAACTTGGGATGAATTCACCCGAATCCAAAACATCAATGCAAGGCGAACATTCCCCATGACAATTGGTTGCATTTCTCATTCAATCACAGGTACGAGGCACGTTTTTTGCTGCTCAATTGGCAGCTAAGCAAATGATCAAGCAGGGAACAGGTGGAAGCATGGTTCTCGTAGCTTCGCAGTCGGCTCATATTGCATTGCCGGGATATCGAATGGCTGCATACAACGCTTCCAAGGGCGGAGTGATGATGCTCTCAAAGGTTCTTGCTGTTGAATTGGCGCCCCACAAGATTCGAGTAAATACAATTTCGCCAGGTTTTGTGGACTCTGATATGACAAGGAATGTGAGGGCGTCAAAGAGCAAGAGAGAGGGCGAACAGATGTGGTTGGCACCTCCGATGCAGAGGCTGAGCACCCAGAACGACCTGACGGGAGCCGTCATTTACCTTCTTAGCGATGCTTCCCCCTTGACTACTGCGGCGGATATACCCATCACAGGTGGATTGCATGTAGGAACTATTGACGGATTGATTAGCTATGACTCTTGAGATTAAAATTTATTATGATCCTTTGGCGCTCCTAAAATTTTGGATAGGATGTTAAAACAGACAACTTGGAAAGCATGAGGATCTCACAAGGTAGAATTAGAATTATGAGCACAACAAATAATTCGATACTTTACTATGGGCAAATCTTGGGCGTCTCGCGCAATTGTGTGATACGAGGCAAAGTGAAAGAAGTTCCAGTATATGCGGAGATCTGAGCGTCCTGTATCCTCTAAAGTGAATGATTCATCATGTATTGTGTATCGGCGAATTTACCTAATTTATTATTGATCGTACTAATCAGTAAGTATAAAAAAGGGGATGGGTGGCTTCTTGTCCATCTTTTCACAGTTTGCTGACAACACCCCTGCGCCTTTTAGGAGAAACCACAGGCAAGGGTAGTTGTGGAAGGCCTCCGGGCCAGGGCGCAAATTCGAGATTTCCAAGTCAGTAAGACTGATGCTTATCAATTCTCATACTTGGACCTGTGCTTGGCTTATCTGAACCTGTCAGGTTGGGGTCCACGCGTAAGTTAACTAGCATGAGAGCACAACATTGCTGACCATTATCACGTCGCATTTTGGTGGCCGGAAATGTTTCAGAATTAGGAACCTCTTCAGCCAACCTGATTAGAAATGACCACTATAGATGCGAGGCTGAGCCGCTGGTGGGCTGGTTCACGTTGAGGAATGGCACACCTTCCATTCGCTGTCAATCGCGCAATCCGCATCACACCTGACGAAGATGCGCCCCAGCCCATCACGGGCCTTGGAACCTTCGGACACACTGTTTCTAAGCTGACCATTCATGGAGGCCCTGGGAAATATGATAAAATAGAATAAATTCCTACTTTTTCGATCTCATCCTGCATCACCAGCAGCTGCCCAGCGTAAGCAGATTGGCTGAGACTAATACACAACCATCAGACGCTAAATGGACGCACCAAATAGCGAGCGGCGTCCGCTGCTTCCAGCAGCCGGTCGAACCGCATCCGGAGTGAGCCTTTCCAAGAGTCACAATAGTGAGCACACATCACCCATCAATTTAATCGAAGAAAATGCAATTGGTGTGGGACGTACACAGCCGTCACGCTCAGTCGACGATGACGTGCTCCCAGAGACGTCGCCCCTCGGACGAACCCTTACATGGCAAAGCGCATATATTTTGGTCATCTCGCGAGTCGTTGGCAGTGGCATCTTCGCTACACCTGGGGCTATCTTTCAATCTGCAGGAAGTATCGGCCTTTCGCTCTTTCTGTGGGTGTTTGGGGCTGTGATAGCGGCCTGCAGTCTCGCCGTGGCCCTTGAGTATGGGTGCATGTTGCCAAGGTCGGGCGGTTCCAAGGTTTACCTCGAGTTTACCTATCGCTGGCCTAGGTTTTTGGCCCCAACGCTATACGCAATTTACGCAGTATTTCTGGGTTTCACCGCCAGTAACTGCGTTGTCTTCAGCCGTTATGTACTTTTTGCCCTTCAAGTACATGATCCGAGTGATCTTCTTTCCAAAAGCCTGGCCGTTGGTCTTCTTACCGGAGTAACCGGAGTACACAGCGTTTTCCCCAAAGTTGGTGTCAGGATCCAAAATGTTCTTGGCTGGATCAAGATTTCTGTTGTCCTGTTCATGATTTTATCTGGGCTCTACGTTGTTCTCGTTCATCCCGCCACAGACTCTACTTCAGAGGCAGGCCGTCAATTCTCGTGGGATGATCTATGGGAAGGCAGCAACTGGAACTGGGGTGTAATATCCACATCCTTGTTTAAGGTGTTTTACTCTTATGCAGGCCTCGACAATGTCAGTAACGTCCTGAACGAAGTCAAGGATCCCGTTCGGACCCTACGATCAGTTGCCCTCACAGCCCTTGCAACGTCATGCAGCTTGTATTTCCTCATCAATGTTGCCTACTTCATTGTTGTGCCAGTTGACGAAATTCGACACAACGGCGAACTTGTTGCCGCCCTCTTTTTTGAGTGTCTGTTTGGGGAAAACGTAGGACGAAGAATTTTACCACTAACCGTAGCGCTCTCAGCTACCGGGAATGTCATGGTGGTAGCATTTGCAATGGTAAGCCTTTTTGGATCTATGACTTACGGGCGATCGAAACTAAGTCCTAGCAGGCACGTATCAAGCAGGAAATTGCTCGGCAAGGGTTTCTTCCATTTTCAGACACGCTTTCTACATCAAAACCTTTCGGCTCCCCTCTTGGAGGATTCATTATCAATTATATTCCATCCTTTCTTGTCATAACTGTACCTCCCTCTAAAGCAGCTTATTCATTTATTCTCGAAGTCGAGGGATATGCTGGTGAGCTTGTTGGCCTTGCTGTGGCTGCTGGCCTCCTCAAACTACGCTTCCAACAGCCTAATCTGTGCAGGCCATTCAAAGCGTGGACGATAGCCATTCTCATTAAAATAATTTTAGCAATAGCACTCCTTGCGGCACCTTTCTTTCGTCCTCCTGATCGCCCAGAAAACGGCATGTTCTATGCCACCTATGCTCTGGTTGGAATGACTATGTACGTATTTAATTGCGCTCTACCTTTTAGCCCCATACTTACAAGACTTCGACAGTTTTACGGGTGGTATTGTCTACTGGTATATCTGGACAATTGCTATTCCTCGCTGGCGAGGCAGCACACTACAGGAAGAAACACAGGTTTTGGGAGACGGAAGTCTGATCACTAAACTTACATACTCGTAGATAGATCTTTTGACCACTGAACCTGACAAGTAGAGAAGGCATAAATCTGGATAAGGATCTAAATCAACGGCATGGACACAGACATGTATTAATTATATAATTTATTCCTCAATTTCAGTTGAATGGGTGCCTTCGACAGCGTATCCATACTTTCAACTCAATGATACTGCAGGCTTATAACCTCGCCCAGACCCCATGAATTTTGAAGAACCACATTTAATTCTCTAGACAAGCATGCTGGCTATAATGGTACTTGTTTCTGTCCCAAAGTAGCTGTGTTTCTTCATTGGTGAACTGGGTACCAGTGTGCAATGGGCACTTGAAGATATAGGGTACTGACGCTCGTGACTACAGAGCCGAGGCGATATTAAACTTACACTAGATCATGGCTATTGATTGACCATGCCACAGCCGAAGCGCAGCGGCGACTATTTTCATATTGTCCCAGACACCTACCTATAAGAAAATCGTGCTTGTAACCTAGGACTTGCTGGATTATGATTATTTCATACCAGAAGGGGGTCCTACGACCCAACCCATCATGTAGAGATTGAAATTCTATGAGAGGTTATGCTATAGCTTTTCTACAAATAATTTTTGAGGCTGTCTCAAATTGGCCAGCTGTTGGGCGCCCCGAACCTCGAGAGCGCACCACTGGCACTTAAGCACATTGATAGCTGCCTTAGGGACTTCCTTAGAGTAATTTGCTAGCTGTCTTGGCGCTATTTGCGCAGACATTTCCAGCAGGGTAGGCTTCTTTCTTTCCAGGAGTAGCTTTTTTGACCCCTCTGTCCATCTATACCTTTCGATTTGTCTGAATTTTACATGTTGCATGGAACAGGCATGTGGATTTATGTTTGTACGGAAACCCTATTCACTTTTCGGCCCATCTGCTTTTGCAAGAAGTTTGGGTTCGTTCCCCAGCGCAACTATTTCATATTAGCTGCCGTTTCACCCTATTCTCCTCAGACAGACACATAGACAAAGGGAGGAGACGCACGGCGGTCAAAAAGATAATAGCTAGTCACGAGGAAAATGGGTAACGCTATAATGGATGAAATCCATTTGCGAGCCGCCGTGTTATATCGTACTTGGTAATCCTGCTGCTCGCGCTGTTTCTTCTCCTCCTCGAGAGCCTCCTCTTGACGCTGGTTGGATCGCTTAAGCCGAGCAGCGCGGAGTGCTGATTCCCGCACCTCAGCGGCAAGAATCGCATCCGGAGTCGGGTTGGTAGGGTCTGGAACGGTGGACTGCTCGGAAGACGGAGATCGAGGGGGGGGTCTACGAGTTAGTCGTATCGTCTTTGGGAGAATACTGTTCGTGGAAGAATTATTGGGGGGCGAAGAGAATGTAGATGATTTTGAGGAGGAATTGGTGTGTTTTGGAGCTGTTGTCGATCGCAAAGTCGAGGAGCGAGATGTCGATGGGATTCGATTCAAGCGCCCAGGTTGCAGTCGCTGGAGGCGTGGAAGTGGTGTCATATCGCCGATGGATACTTCTTTTTAATGCAATCGGGCTGAAGGAGAATTGATCCCTTGCGCAGACAATGTGCTGTAGTTTTTTGTATTAGTAGGTGTTGGTAACCTCGGGCATGTGGCGGGCCAGCTTTTTTTTTTTGAACATTCTTGGCATGGGGTCAGTGATCATATCGATAAGGAAGTCGGAGATTTCGGACCAACACAAATATCGTTTGCACGAATTCATTTGTACACCAAGCATTGTTACTAGATTTGACACAAATTATGTAATTGCTCTTGCCCGTAATCTATCGAAATTTGCCCTGACATGCTTAAAAACCAGTTTAATTGCTGGCCTTAGTTTTTTTGTGGTTACCAGCAGAGGCCCACATCTCAAACGAAGTTGACGGCCTATCTGCTTCACGTGCTCTATTGTACAATGCTCCCCAACGCCATAGCGCAACATTGGCCACGCTTTCCTCCGAGATCGAGCCAAACCAGACCGGTCGATCAGTCGTCATCATCAGTGTACCTGGGCCCAGTTGCGGCAGGGGTTTCAGGAGCACCACCATAGGCGGCCGGAGTGGGGGCACCGTAGTAGCCGCCTGAGCCGCCAAACCCACTGGCAGCTGGCGTCGGGGCCCCCGCTGCGGGTGTCGGGGCTGAGTCGGCCCCCCAGCCGCCCTGCCAGCCTCCACCTGGAGTTGGGGCGTTGGCCGCAGGAGTCGGGGCTGAATAGGCTCCAGGAGTGGGAGCATTCATCGCACCAGGGGTAGGGGCGCCCAGAAGAGCACCGCCGGGTGTGGGAGCGTCATAGGCACTGGACGATGTAGCCCCAGGAGTGTAGCCCCATGTGTCATTGCCGCTAGCGCCTGGTGTAGGTGCAGATGCTCCGTATGCAGGAGTCTTTGAACCCGATGCCCAACTGTCGCCGCCGCTGTACGCAGGGGTTCGAGATCCTGCACCAAAAGCGTCTCCAGGCGCCGGAGTTCTTGCCCCAGATTGCCAGGCAGGAGTGCGCGAGCCTGAGCCATATGCGGTACGGCTTCCATCGTAGGGGTTGACAGTTCGCGATCCATCTGCCCAGGCTGGGGTTCGAGCACCTGACATATCCTGGGCCTTCCATGCTGGTGTACGCCCACCTGCTGACGGTGCTGCGAGACGTTAGTCAATATATCAGATATGCGTACAGAACGAAGCGACTTACTTCGTGATCCCCAGGCCGGCACCCGATCCGAACCAGCGTTTGACATGGGCGTTCGTGAACCACCTTGCCAACTAGGCACCCTATCCCCGCCACCTCGGCCTCCGCCCCCGGGAGCACCACGGCCACGATTGTTAATATCAATAGTGGCTCCAGTCGTTTTATTTTTGAAGCTGAGGCTGTCTCGAGGAACCGTGACAGTCTTGCTCTTCGTGTGCAGTTCAACACGAGCATGTGTGTCAGTGGTATCTTTGACGATACCCAGTAAGCCCTTGTAAGCACCCTTCTTGATGATGACAGTCTGGTCGATGGCTTTGTCTCGACCGAACATCTTGGCGGGCTGCTGGGGCTTATTCTCAGCGCCATTCTTGTGAATTTTGAGTGCTGGGTTCATTGCGTTTAGGTCAGGGCCTGCTGCAGCGGCATTAACTCGGCCGCCTTTTGCCGCGATGGTATTAACCATGCTAGCCTTGGTGACGAATACACCTGCATTTTCCTTGCTATCGTTCGTGTGTAGAAACACGTAAGATCGATGGATGTGGATGATTTTTCCTTGCCGCTGTTGGCCAGTGAATTCCTTGACCACATCTTCAAGTCGGATCTCGGAACCATTGCGATCAGCGGCAACAGCTTGCTTTCGCTTTGGCAGTTTATTGGCGATTTGCGAAGGCATTACTTGTCGGGTATCCCCAAACTGATCAAGAACAACTAGAGACTCGCGGTCGACTTTGACGATGCAACCAACTGTGGTGGGATCAAGTTGTACCAGATCATGCAACTCATACTGGCCCAGAGATCCCTGACCACCAATGTCACTGGCTTCGCGGAGATCCTTGCTGAAGACGGTAACCTCGGTATTGGTCTGGTCTGTAAGAAGGGTTACTCGATCCTCTGAGATTTTGACGACCATTCCGACTTCGTCACGGAACCTGCTACCACCAATAACCTTGACATGATCACCGATTCTAAATCGCTTGCGCAATCCCTTGATCGGAACCTCAATTGTTTGGCCAGCAAGATCACCTTCTGTAACTGACATAGTGACAATGTCCCCTTGCACGCTCGTAGCCTTGCCAATGACACCCTTCTGTTCACCAGAGTATACTTCGATGATATCACCCGGGAGGTAGGTAACAAGGGTGTTGCTATCTTTGAGACTGGCAGCCAGGGCTTTAAGATCCAGATTTTCAGTGCCATCCTCAGCTCCAGAGGCAAAGCGAGTGACCTCTTCCAACGAGGGGTTCACATCAGTTACCACCAGTTGTTGAATCTTGACATCCTTGACCTGGAAGCCATTTTCAAACTCCTCACCCATATAGGACCAGGTGTTTGTAGTAGGATTACCCTGAATATGGCGTGGGTGACGTTTGCGTGCTTCAATTTCACTGAAGAGTCTCTGTGGCGGTCGCGGTCCTGCGTTGCCGAAAGGTCTCTTGCGCTTGCCGTCGGCAGTTAGCGCAGCTAAGGCATCATCGCGCATGCCATAGTCGAGTCGAGGAATGAATCGAACCCTCGCCTCAAGGCCGTTTTCAGTAACATCGAGAACCTGAGCTAAGTCTCCACTGTGTTTGGCGGGTCGCTTTAGTCGAACCCAGGCGCCTGGCTCCAGGGTGGGAGTCTTGGACACACGCAACAACTCAGGCATGTCCTTAATCTCAACCAGTATCATCTTTGAATGGGGGTAGACATTCATCAGACCATCGAGTGCCTTGAGGATATCTGTCTGTCGCTGCGCTTCAACGTAAATGAAACCCTTCATCACGGACTCGATACCTCCCCGTTCAAAGGCGGCGGTAATGGCCAGTTCATCCTTGGTTCCAATGCGCTCTTCGATGCGCTTCATAATGGAGAAGATGACCTCGCGTTCCTTGCCTTCCTTACACCTCACTGCCCAAATACTGGGATCATCCACACTGGGGAGAAGCAAGCGCTTGGGCACAACGGCAGCGTCGCCCAGGCCTTTGGCAGATCGTCGATTGCCATACCTCTGCCGCAAGATCTCCGCTTGCTTCTCGGCATCCATGCTGGATTCCATCTCTCGGCGACGGTCGAGCTCGCGATGTCGCTGATCATCTAGACGACCACTATCGGCCAAGTCATCAATGTGGGCATTGTCAATGAAGTCGCCTATTTCTTCGCCATCTTTTTCGTCATCTTCGGCTTCGTCTTCGTCGTCGACTTCGGCTTCGATATCGAAGAAAGCGTTGCGTCTGTCGCGACGGCGCTTACGACGATGACCCTACGCGTTTCAGGTCAGCATATCACGAGAAAACTACTTCAAATATTCGAGGTTGATGAAAAATGGTCAGATAACTCACTTGTTGCACGTCATCATCTTCCTCGTCGTCCTCATCTTCGTCCTCATCATCATCGTCATGGCGACGGCCGTCTTCTTCCTCCTCATCTGCACCTTCTTCATCCTCATCTGCATCATCTCGAGCGCCTGGGCTACTTCCCCGAGCGTTTGACCTCGTGTGCTGACCAACCTGTTCCTCGTCAGAAAGATCGGCAGGCGCAGGGTTGAAGTCCTCCTCGTCTTCAGAGTCGTCGAAGCGCGTCGGGTCGTTGGACGACATGATGCCAGGAAGCGGACCGCCTGTAAGGAACGGCGAGCGCGTTTATGGAGGAACTATATCAAAATGGTGCAAGAGAAGAGAAAAGGGAAAAAGGAAAGGATTGAGCGAAGCGCGTTCGTTAGGAACAAAGTTATGAAAGCGTAGGAGCTAAAGTTTCCCAATGGCACTGAAGCTCCGTTGGCGCTCGGTTAAACAACGGTGGTCCAGGAGGTGTATGATGGACTTGGCTTAGGCCTGCGTGACGAGTTGCTAGCACCGAGGTAGGGTACGCATATCATTATGCACTGTTACTATCGCACTGTATCACTCGAACTGTTCGTCGGTTTGAGCAAGGAAATCGATACCCGCGTCAAGTTAGTGTCTCAAAGGTTTCTCATAAAAAAGACATCCCCTCAAATTTATGAATTGAATATCTAAATCAACATAAAACCCGAGAACGGACTCAGGATCAAAACCAACGCCCTTCATACCACATATTGCTGAGGATTTTCATGAGTGAATGCGGCTTCTCGCAATTGAAATAATGAAGGCAATCATCGTACAAAAATTTCACGAATCTGTCAATGACCTTTGTATATCTGAAGTACCAGCTCCTCAGCCAAGTGCGAGTGAAATTCTTGTTCGAGTCATCGCAGCCGGAATCAACTTTGTGGATATCCTCTACGTACGTGTCTTCGCCTCCCGTATCTACTTCCTTTCGTGCTCACTCACATATTACAGGCCCAAGGCCTGCACCAAAATAACAAAAATTTGATTCGCCCACCCTTTACTTTAGGGCTTGAATTTGCTGGCATTGTTGTTTCATCGCCACCTCGATCGCGGTTTAAGCCTGGAGATGCCGTTTTTGGAGACTGTGCCGGTACTTACAGTGAGTTTCTGGTTGTCCCTAAAGGCTCCAGATCTATTCGACACATGCCTTCCTCATGGAAGTTTACTGAAGCTGCGGGTCTGGGAGCCACACTTCCAGTCTCGTATGGTGCCTTGGTACTTCGTGGGGGGATTAAGGCTGGGGAGACAATTCTTGTGCACTCCGCGGCCGGGGGTCTGGGCGCAATGGCAATCCAGATTGCAGTGGCTATGGGTTGCCGCGTCTTGGGAACTGCGGGCTCTGCAGAGAAATGTATTTTTGCTGAGAGTCTCGGCGCAGACCAGTGTGTAAACTATTCACGAAGCAATTGGTGGGAACTGGTCTTGGAGTTAACCGGGGGTAAAGGAGTGGATGTGGTTTTCGACCCTGTTGGATTGGTGAATCTCAGCATGAAAGTCCTGGCCCACCGCGGTCGGATTCTTGTAGTAGGGTTCGCAGGAAGGGACGGTCAGATGGAGAAAGTGGCCATGAATCGACTGCTGTTAAAGCAAGCAACTTTGACTGGATATGTGAGTTCAAAATTAGAAAAGTCACTACACAGTGAGCGTCATACTCACAGGTTTAATAGCGTTACGGCGAGTCTCATCGGAGGGATCCAAATGAGAAAGGCAATATCTGGGATCAACTCCAGCCACTTATCGAGAGTGGAAAGATTCGCCCAATAGTCTCAAAATGCTACCAAGGACTGGACAGCGTTCCTGATGCACTGAATGATATATCGAACCGCAAAATATCAGGCAAAGCAGTGGTGAAATTGTGTAAGGAACCGGAGAATGAACTTAGAGCTCGACTATAAACTAACACGAGGTGGGCGTTGGGAGTGAGTTGTTCGGGCATCACCTTGGTTTTATTTGACTATGCACTGCCATCCAGCATCCGTTGGAAAATATTGATAATGTATGCTGAACTTGTTTGGCCTGTGTATTTATATAGCCCGGGACCCATAGCTTCTCTCTAGATAGGAACATTCGTCCACGAGTAAACCAATCGAACTTGCGTCATGCCATCCATACCCCTTCATTAAGTTGCAAGACATGATATAAAGTCTTGCTGGTTTGGAAAAAGACGGTCCACGGCGCTCACATCAGTTTTGAAATCACATTCAAATACACCACCCTTCAGCGGCGTCGTAACTAGTCTCGTCGTTCTTATCTGTGCAGAAATCAATCCGTGACTTGGGCCTGGGAGCTCAGTATGACAACCGGAACAATCATCTGAAGTCTCATTGCTTTGTCTTTCCAAACCATACTTGTCCGTTGTCGTCACGCTCTTTCCTTTTTTTTTGTATCCAGTGTCCGCGCTCCGATATGACTGAACAACCCAAACCTTGCAAACTCCTAGCTTTGCACAATGCTTGCACCAAACCCAACCTGCCGGATTTTACACAACTCAGAGTACCAACACTCAAAGGAATCAGTATACCCATTAATACATCTATCACATCACACGAGTTCCCCAAACTCCTCGCCCAGCACTCACCCCCAACCATTCGCCACGGTCTGCATGAGGAAGATGAGGAACCCAGCCAAGGTTACCAATCTCATAATCACACTGCCAGCTGGCCACAGGGCTTCGATGGTTATCTTGCTGGGGGGCTCCATTCATAGGGGGGGCGCCCAGAGAAGGGTTCGAGTTCAGGAGATCCCAAATCAGAACCTGGCAGTCATCGGCACCAGAAGCTAGGGTCCCCCGCCTTAGTGGTGACCATTCAATGCTGTTTACAGATCCTCCATGTCCGCGAAGCTCGAGCAAAGCCTGTCCAGGTTGGCGTACATCTAGAATACGAATGATGTTGGAGTCCTGGGCAAAGGTGGCTAATAAATGAGTATCATGGGGAGAAGTAGCGAGTCGTAGTAGGGGCGGGGGGTTCGACATGGTCTGCTGTGCAAGTGTTGGGCTTATGCGGCCACCGTTGGGGTCTATGAGAATGGGTTAGAGATTGCATATCAAATGAGCAATGCGGTATTTTTCGATGTTGCATACCTCGCTCTTCTTTGCCAGTGGGCTCGTAGATAATGGTCGAGTGCTCAAGACTTCGCAGGTCAAACATTCGTACACTGCCATCTTGACCACAGCTGACAAAGACGTCAACACTCTTGGCGCAAAATCGCACATCATAGACTTCTTTGTCATGCGCAATAAGCTGGGTCTTGGCGGTCAATGAAGGAATGTCCCAAATTGTACAAGTCGTGTCTATACTGGAGGTGATGATGAGGCTGGGAGAGACGGTGTTCCAATCAAGGGAAGTGAGGGGTGCGGTGTGATCCGGCGTCTTGGAATTGGACAGTAGGGCCAGTGGTGTCAACTTCGTCACGGCGGTATCACGACCAGGACGAGTGATGGTGTTACCCGGAGTCGAGGGGGTATCTGAGGGAAGCGACCAGAGTCGCAAATGGTCACCAGAGGTGGCGAGAAGGTCCGTGGACTGCTTCTGTGAAGAAGGCGGTTCCCACAACAGGCGGGTGACAGGGTAGGAGTGGGTAGCTTCGGCAACTTTTGTGAATTCAAGACTGAATTTGGAGGAGCCTGGTGAGTAAACATCCTGTGGGGTCGGAGAAAGTTGGCTGTCGAGGATCTGAATCTAAGGAGGGGAAAATTAGCGGCGAGGGCGCGAGAGAAAGCAACATTGAAAGCTGTCGCACAGAAATGCAGACTCACATAGTTGTGGCCGTCTTCAAGATAACTTCCTACGGCCAACTTGCCAGCGCCATTGCCTTGTGGTGCCCATTTGCACCAGTCAAAAGCATAGATGGCCCAAGGAGCCATATAGTTACTGGTCCCAGACTGAGAGTTCGCGATGTCATATCCCAGGATTCCAGGGGTGCCATCGGACATGCTCGAGTCGGCGCGGGGTCGAATATCGGCGAGGCCGAGCGGGGTATTGGAGATATTGCGTTGGGAGCCTGGGGCATTGTACTTTGGGGGATCGGAGGGCGACATGAGCTGGGAGGAGGAGCCGCCGCCAGGTGTTGTGGGCGTGTAGGCATGGTAGTTTGAGGGGGCCGAGGGGCCTTCGTAAGGGGCCGCCGGGCTGGATCGGGAGTAGCTATGGGACATGGTTTTGATATAGGATGGCTGTTGCTGTGACGGCGATGGGTGGATGGTAGACGAGGCGGAAGTCGAAGATGAGCCAGTCGGCAACAGTGTCGGCGTCGTGGATGAGGGATTGGGCGAGGCTGGGGATCGAGCGGCGGAGAGTCCCCCGGCGGGCTGAAGGATGTTGGGCACCGAGCTGGACGAGGATGAAAGGTGATTGGGATTGGAAGATGCCACCGAGGAAGAGTGTTCGAGCTTAATCTTAGGCGCGTAGTCGTAGCCGTGCTCGTACTCTTGAGGCGACATAGACATTGGACCCGATGACATGTGCAGTTCGTCGTGATGCTGCTGAGAGCTAGGATGCAAACCAGGCCCAGAGCCGGTAGCAGGACCAGATGCAGAGGCAGTCTGACGCAGTGAAGCAGGAAATGGCTGTGATTGGCTCATGGTGGCTTTTCTTTTTTCGCATGCGTTGGCGCGGGCTGTTTTTGGGCGTGGGCTCGCTGGAAGGAGGGGTGAGTGCGAGTGGGCGTCAGTGTGGGCGTTGGGCAAAGACGGACCGACGTGCGTTAGGAGCGCGCGAACCCAGGAAAAAGCAGCCTACCCCGGACACAACGATGTAAGAAGTCTGACCACTTACTAGGTCAAATACCAGTGTTGCTTAGGAAGAGATGGGGATCACTACAGGAGCCGTATGTTGAGCGCCCAACCGCTGGCAGGGATTTGCGCGGCGACAAGGTGTGAGGAGCGAGGGAGATCCCAACAGAGTCAAATGCGACAGATTGAGGGGAAGAGGTGAGCGTAAGGGAAGGAGAAAATGATGCACGGAAAATGTGAAGTGGGCGAGGGAGAGAGTGTGTGGTGGGATGACCCAAGATCTTCCTCACAGCCGCATTTCCCTCAGGTCACCTGTGAGCTGCGTGAGCATGGACACATAACTACGGGCAAACTACATAGACATGCAGCCTGGAGAATTTGGGTTCACAAGGCTCCCATGCAAAGGCAGCAGTGGCCTCGGCAGAATAGTAAGCTAGATACGAGGCCATAATAATAATTAGTGGCCCAAGCCCAGGCCCAGTCTTGCGAGTCTGCTTTGATGGGATCCTCCTGATCCTGTGTGCTATAACGTTCGCCTGCTATACCAACAGCAATCTAGAGCTCTCTGCGCCTAGATATATTATCTTGTTTGGGCCGTTATCTGCATCTGTTTCACCCCTACCAAATAGACTGGCCGAAATACTCGATGATTCAATTTGTCGTGGCTGTGTCTCTCCCTGAACGAAGCCTGTGCCACTGATGTTGCTCTGTAACAACATCAAAAACTAGTATAATCATTTTAAAAATTCACCTGCCATACGTATTATAATTATTCTCTCACCAATGGTTTGCTCATATTGGATGTATGTCCGCCAACGATGGCAGAATCAGGGGCGATTTGGCTTCTCGGTTTATTTCTCCACTCTTCGCCAACTGAACTAGGACAATTGACATCGCTGTCACACTATTTTTTATTTAGGTTGTTCTGGTCCAGCTCACACTCTTGCAAAAAAAAAACCTCCCCTTGATTTCCTTGAATCCACCCCTCTTATCTTAATCTTCGTAGCCATATATGATGGAACATTGTCCAACAACTAAATAAATAAGGAGAAGCAAACAGCGCGGAGGTGTTTAAATGCCAAATCAAGTGGGATCTCTACCGCACCTGTGTTCCTAAAATAGTCTGCCCATCCACATGTTGAGATAATAATTTGTGCTTTCGCATCAAATGTCCACGGAAACCATGTTCTTAGCTAAGTCTACGCTCTGTTTAACTGTGTGAACAATGTTGTTGCAGCTCAGACTGCTGCAAGACTATGACAGCGCAGAAAATTTTCTAGAGCAATTTACCAACATTAAGAAGAATATTTGATGGGGGGATGCCGAAATTCAGATTCGAAAAAGACGTGGGTGGCGCTCGTTGAGCGTGGAATCGCTCTTAGTAGCACAGGAGTCATTGTATGGACCTACTAGTATGGAGTCGATATTCGTGAATGTTTTTATTTTGGTTCATTTGGCATCTTTATTGGCAATTTTGAAGCTTTAAACTACCCTTCATAGGAAAATTTATATATTATTCTTAGTCCTTCACGTACCATCAACCACCGTCGCATCACAGTTAGAGCAAATGTGTCGCTGCTGTTTTTTTTTTATCGTAATGAAAGTAGCTCCTTGTCGCCATCCATGATGGACAATACCTTCTCCACGACTTCTATTTCTATTACGGATTGAACCTCGTTCTCTCAACCCCAAATCTAATATCCCATATCTTGGGTCAACTTTTGAATATCGTCCTCCTGAATGGCAAGGGACCGGATCCATTTTACAGAATCTGTGGGTCAAGACTGCATGCAAATGCCCCGAATCTTACAAATGAGGCAGTTTAATCATCACAAAAGGTATTTACACAGGACAGTATCTTCATGCTCGCTCATGGCAATCATCTGCGGTGTTGGCAACTTTCCAAGGAATGCTAACGATGTCTGGATAAAGGCGAGGATGAGAACACAATGAGGGAGACTAATACATACACAGACAAAAAAGGATAAAAAAGACCGAGAAAAAATACACTGGGGGCTGCCACCTAAAGCACCAATTTGAATACCTTAGATAAATAGGTGCTAGTGAGTGTGACCTGTTTTTTTTTCACGGGGAACAGGGCCCGAAAATAATGTCCAGTTTCCAAGACGAGCCTAAAGCAGTCGAATGGTCATATTGTAAGAGCAGGTAACCATATGTTCAAAACGGGAATAATAGCCCTGGGGAAGAAATGAAAGAGAAAACCCCCTACAATTGAAACGGATTGCAGGGCATATGAAAGCCTGAATGAATACATGGAGGGAAAGCGAGTGGACCTGGTTTGCGTGGTGCTTCGATGATAAGGGGCGGGATAGGTGAGGGTGTAAACCATTACAGTCATGATTATTTTGAGTGAATTTGCATGAATTCATATATAATGCCTAAGCTATAATTTTTAAAGTGCTTTAATATGATTTGCACCTCATGAATGATGAGCGTCGTATCGACCTTCGCAACTCTTTGCCGCCCCACTACGGCTGGCGGCGGGTTTGGATCACGCCTAGCTATTTGTGTACCTTGCCGCCTCAATTCCAGGCACATGCTAAAGTTGGAACGTGACCTTATCCATCACTCTGACTGCCTGTGCCTCCGCCTACAGTCATGACCACACTCCCTCTCTATCATCACCTACTCGCCGCGTTGTTACAAAAGCTCACAGTTACTGACTTTACCGTCCCCGACGAAGAATGGTTATGTAGCTATCTACACACCTAACCAACCCATCGAAGTATTCAAGGACCCCACCCTCGTAACCATGACGTCGCATTCTTTGTTCGACCGTATATCGAGCCCGAAGAGCCGATTCCCCATCCTACCGCTCCATAACGCGTCCATTCGCTCCCCGAGTGAATATGCTCTCGAAGAACTCCAACCGCGACCTGAAGAAGCACCAGACGACATTGAGCCATCTCACGCGAGGCTCCGGAGGCCAATACAACAACACACATCTCCACGCCGTCCTTCGCCGCCGTCTTCGTGGAATAAGAACATGGAGTCGCCTGGTTCCCCATCTAAAGTTCGAAACAGGCCGATATTCTCGGGACCACCGCCACCGATCGCAGCCTCAGGCTTCATCAGCAAGCAAACGACAAGCAACTTGGCACTACCACCCTATGCAGAGAGCTCCGGAGAAAATGGATTGACCTCAGCCGGTCGTCTGGTACTTGAAAAATCACTGCTCAATAAAAGATTCCACGAAAATAACCACCGTCCCGATTCTATATGGCGAAGTCTCCAGCGCAGGGAAAAGGCTCTGGAACGGGATATTCAGCAGCTTCTTGATTTACAGGCTTCGGGACTTCTAGCAGGGAGCGGGGATGTCACATCTGATAAAGACACCAACCGAGACAGTGATGATGATGAGAGCACATTTTACTCTGCTGTCACTTCTAAGTCTCGCATGGCCAACTCGCTTTATGTACCACCGCGGTCTACTGCGGACGGAAATGTGATCCCAGTGCGACAGCCAGTGTCAAAGAAACCACTAGGCCTTCAGTCAGCCCGTATTGGCTTGCGTAGGTCCATGGCAGCGCTGTCAGAGCTCAAGGCAGAAGAAGATGCCCACCTAGATACAGCTCTTGCTCAGCGGAAAGACGCCTTGGTATATCTGGACAAAGTAGTCGCACGAAGGGATAATGTGTATGCTGAGCTTCATGCTTTAGAGGAAGATGACGCAGAACCCTTGGGTTGTGAGCTGCGAAAGCTGAACACTGAGCACGAGTCCTTGACATCAGAGATTCGACTTTTGGAGGAAAAGCTTGTTGGGATGCGCAATCGACGCCGATGGGTCAAAGATAGGATAGAGGATGTCAAGAATCGACGAGAATCGGGGTTGAGCGGATATCGAGCTGCTGGGAGGGACATTGATACAGAGGTCAGAGAACTCTTGCGACGCCCCCCTATCACCCCCCTGGATTTGGAAGCCCTTAGACAGAGCCCCGGTTGGGATTCTGGAAAGGGGCTTGAACTTCCTGGGGGGGCAGACTTTTTAAAGCTGAGACCAGAGCGGCGTACAGCTGAAATGGTCAGGTCCTGGTGGGAAGGGGAGATTGTTATTCTGGAGCGTCGGAAAGCACAAATTGTTGAGGATCGCGAAGCACTTTCTGAGGGCACTCAGATATGGTCAGAAGTGACTAAATTAGTCGCTGACTTTGAATCGACTTTGAGGGTGCTCATTAAATCAACCCACAGCCACAAAAAGGATGGAGAAGTAATACCTCAAGAGGCGTTTGGAGTACAACTCGCAAAAATGGACTCCGTTGTCGAAGAGCTGGAAGAAAAGCTGCATTTTGCTGAGGATAAACACTGGAATCTTCTCATTTGTGCCATAGGTGCCGAGCTGGAGGCATTTGTGGCAGCTCAAGGCCTGCTCAAATCCACCCTTGGAATCCCAGATGACGAACCTCAACTCCTCGATGAATCTTCCCACTCGACAGTGCGTGAAAACTCTACTCAGAGATCAAGCCATCTATCCGACGATAATCACGACGAAAGTGACAACGAAGTTCCTGCTGACCTTTTGATTTCTCGCATAGAAGGCCATGACCATGACAGACTGCCTAGTCAACCGAATGAGGCGATAGGAAGTCAGGGCGAGAGTGAGAATGATGTCCCCCCTGAATTTTTAGCTGAGCATAGAAGTGAAGTGAATTGAGAATTGGACGCATGAATTGATGAGCTATATACATCGAGTTTGAGCGGAGTTTGAATATATACCCCAGTCGTTTTTCATCTTGAATGTTCAAGGCCTAGATGGTCAATTTGAATGCGTACTTGATTTGAACACGGACCTGTCAATAATGGAGAAAGTTTTCTTTTCCAAATGCGCCCGTCATGTATTTACACCGCTCATCCTTCTTCAGTTCTCGTATAGCTCCCTCTAAGTTGATGAATATGATCTTTGAAAGGCTTAGATGCAACAGGATTTCCATCTACGTTTTCAATATCTCCTAGTTGTCCCGCCATGACGAAAAAGTAACGCTTGATTCTCATAGTGTCACTCCCTTTTCTTGTTCAGTCTTTCTAACCTTGGTGTGACTTGAGGGGGAAAAAGCTTTGGCCTGCAGGTTGACACAAATATGAACAAGTTATTCGGAGGTTGAGCGATGGGCAATTCCTAATTAACAGTTTATCAACCAGTTAGGTTAGCGGGTCAACGGATGATAGACACTAGAAGTCTACCGCGGTCCAATTTGAATGCAGTCTTTCATGAAACAATACAAATACTCGTTAAATTATAATATAGATAGGATAAGCACACAAACAAAACATATTGCATTTTTTATAAAGCTGCATATACGTATGTGTATGAGTCACGTGGCATTAAGTCAGACGGGAAGTAAATAACATTGTTTTGATTTGACAAGAGGGAAGCAAATAAGACAGTTCTGATTTCATCTGATCTGATGACTAGATGCCAGCCGCGCTCCGCGCGGTTTGGTGTCAATTGACATAATGAGATCACTGATTCGATTCCAATATGGGGCAGTTGATTTACTTCACATTTATGTATTTTTTTATTACAACCTGTTTCCGCCTTTGGTGGGTTAGGGATACGTTATTTGTGTGTGGCAACTGAAGATCAACTTTGACTTTCCCCCACCTACCAGCTTGAATAATCATGTCACGTGGCGCTGGCTCAGGAGAGAAATAAATATATATAAAGGCCCGATGATGATGATGATCTGATCTGATCTGATAATAAATAGTCTTGATGATAGATAGATTGATGATTGTAGTATCAAGGGTTAAACCAGAGGGTATTCAAGTATCATTCATCAAACAATCATAACTTAGCGGCGAACCATAACACCACTGTCAAGACAAATTGATCAAATATACGTACTGGTGTCTGCCAGTAATTCGCTCTCCGCTCTACTATATGATAGAGATATAACAACGCAGCCGGAGAGTTTTCAACCTGAATAGTGTTTAAGACAGTTCAATATCCATGTGCCAAATTTACGGCCATTTCGAGGCAAATAACAAAACAGTATTGAGCGAAGACTACATTCGTTATCGTATTCCTTAAAGAGGTAATTCGTCATTGGCCGGGGGATACCGGCTGATCGTTTCGAGTTGCGCTATGGCAATAGGGGATCATCGAGTTCGCTCGAAGAAGCCGCTGGATCCAGCAATAGCGACTGATTGATCCATGACCCATTCGCCGACACCAAGATAGTTATCGATCCATCTATTAAGATCCTTGCTGTCACCAGCAACCCTCTCGGTTTTGAAACTAGTATTGAAGTCTGCATCAGATATGCGTCATCGGGTAGAAATTATGTGGAGACTGGCAACTCACCTCAAACCGGTCGAGCGCTTCATTCCGGCGAGGAAGGCCGAAACTAGATGTTGTTAGCGAAGTCCGGTACAAATGTAAAATATTTTGTAACAAAGGATGAGGCCCGGCCATTTAGGTGCATCGTTCAGGCAAGACCGGGGCAGACCGGGGCAGGTTTCGAATTGAGAACTTACAAAGAACAGCATCAAAAGCGTAGTGAGTAAGTCTTCCGACCTTTGACCAGAGTCCCAGCGTCAGCAGGTCGAGGAGCTACAAAAGAGTCTTAGACGGGCTGGGCCAGTTCGGCGTGCTCGGCAGTGATCATGACAAAGCTCGGGAGGTTGAAGTCGGTGACAGGGCAAGGATAGGTATTCACGTACCACCATGATGGCTGATGCTGATGGAGAATTGGAATCGGTTAATTGGTTCGGGATCGGCGGTGAACTTGATAGAGTCTAGTCGTGACGTTAGACAGCAAAGTTGAACCAAGGTAGAAAGGGAGATCGATAACTCGTGCAAGAACAACGCGTTCGTCATGCGACCACACCAGATGCCTTGGACTAGTTGGGAGGTGGAACTTTGGCCTTGCAACCTAAGGTGGGTCACCGGGATAGCAACGCCGAATCTCCGGAATGTTGGCGAGACGACACGGTATTTCACGTGCCTTTTCTGTTTGATCACGTGATCTTGCCTGCATACTGATGGCGGGTGGTAAAACAAAAAGCTGCTCAAAACCACGAGATAGGACACGACACTGTAATATGGTAGGCCCTAGCTTAAATCCAAGTTTACTGCAGGAATACGCCTCATCAAAACATGTCCATCTTCCCTTCACCAAGCCTTGCAGTGAGATGCAAGGATCCGACATTGACCCGAGAATGATCTCAAGCTATTCCAAAACAAGATAGAGGGGTTGATAATAGTTTTGTGGGGCCGATCATGTTGAGCTTGAGGTTGGGTGGCGCAAAGCTGCGACATGGGATGCACCCATAGTGTGTCGGGGTTGGGTAAGGTGAAAACCCAGGGAGGTCCCAGTAAGAGTGAAGTTGGAGCTGGACCCCTCACCAGCAGCCCAGTGAACCTACGAGCGCTATTGATTAGTAACGTCACAGGGTATACCATATCGGGAGATGCGGCCAAAGGTAAACTGGTTGAGTGAGGGATAATGATCCTGAGCCAGTGAAGGGCCGGGTCTTGCCTAGACAAGGAAATAATGACCAAACAAAATGCCTCACAGTCCAAAATCTGCTTCTTCATTTTAATAAGCAGAAAGTAAGTTTTGACAGAATGTATTACCCCAACGGATCGTATCATGCACCGATATCAAAATTAGTCGGGCAGAATACCCTTATCCAATACGATAAATTCTATTTGTGGTGTGGATTTCCAAGGTGAGGGGTTAGGTTTTGGCGGCGGCGGCAAGCGGACTTTTTTTTTGTCTTAGTATTGGAGATGGATGTCGGTCTGCAAAGCCAGCCACCACGCCAAGCAAGTGGACTCTGCAGTGAGGTAGGGTATTTCAGGGGTCTTTTTTTTTTTTTTTTTTTTTTTTTTTCACCGGGAGATGCACCCTCGGTCTAGGCGGGGAATTAAAAGTCCCTACTCGGTGTCATTCTCCATCGGCTTTCGGGCCGGTATCATTTCATATACCGTCAGAGTCAAGTGAACAAGTGGGCAATGGCATTATGTGGTCTGTGAGGCTGTCTCTAGGGGCTAATCTGGAGACGGGGGTGGATGTCAATCAAGGACAAAACGTCGGCGCTAATCGCTTTCCCATGTACGAAGTGCCAGGACAAGAATGTTGCTGTTGCCCCTAATCAACGGTCAAGCAAATGCCAATGGTGTTGCCGACTGGGCGGCACGATATGCACCAGAGTAAATGATTGGATCCTAGCTCAGGCGGCAAAGGTGTGCATGGCATCAAACAGTGGCGTACGTACGGTATGATTATACGCCCCTGCAACAAGTTTGGCCCGCCTTGCGGTGGGAAAGCGCATGGACAGGCCAAGAGAGAAGAATGGTCACAGAACCAACGCGGGTTTGTGACTATGACACGAGGTGTAGTGAGCTCTGATGGCTGGTATAGCATGCGAAATTGATCCATCGATTTATTGATTCATTGATTCACTATTTACGTTGGTATAGCTGTATCAACAATCCATCACATCCCGCATGTATATTGACGAGGGGCCAAGAAAAAAGCCTTCGTCCAATGGTTCGTCAACCAAGGTGAATGATGACACTACTGGGCGGCTGGTGTGGTAGCGGCATGAGCAGACTGGGGCAGATGTTTTTTTGGGGCATTCCGCGCCGAGAAGACCGGCGACTGTTGTTGCAAGTCGCAGCAGGAGTGGGGGCGGGGACAAAGCTACCAAGCTTGGTAAAGGTGCAACTGGGCGGGCTCCTACCTTGAAGCTAGCTTTAATGTGTTAGCTGCCCATTCCTTGACAGATTACACACAGAATACCGTTGTCATTACGACTAAGGTCGCGGGGGAGAGTTGGGACCATAGGGGAATGGGGAAGGGATGGAAAAAGCAAAGAAATATGAGGATAGGTCCAGATAGGAGAGGGCATCCCGATCTCATCGGCATGAGTAAAGCGGGGTCCCTAAGAATGAAGAAACAAGGAGCCATCATAGAATGCATCAGATCGCCAGTCCCCTATGACTGATGAGCGGTACGAGTGTCAGAACAGGCGCCACAGGAGGCAATTATTTGGCTGGTAACTGGGGAGAAGTAATGTGCTCTGCCAAGCGGGCCCCTCCTCAGAGACCACGTACTGGCTCAACTCAGCCTGGTGAGACGCGGCGTGGGTATCCCATCGCCCATGCCCCAATCGACGACATCCCTTTGTTTGTCATAGATACCATTCGTTTGTTAGGCGGGCATGTAGCCATGGCCATGGTTGGCCAAGCCCATCTAGGTAGGAGGCAGGAGAGGGGGGAAAATGAGAACAAATGTGAGGCGAGGGTAGGAGGTATGATGGAGGGAGGCTCCATCTTACTGTTAGCTTTTTATCACTACCATCTTCTCCCAAGATTTTCTCACTTTCCTTCTCTTCTTTTTTTTCTCCTTCTACACCCTCACCACTTCATCTGCTCCAGATCTAACCCCCTTTCTCACTCACTTCCTCCCTCCTCCTTTCTTGTAGGCACAGCCGGATACATCATCTGTTGTTGCCTCCGATTTGGGTGAAGAGTGCACGTTCCCTGCCATCTCTGACCACTTTGGCCTCCTTTGATTACATCGTACGGTGCAGCACTCGTACAAGGAACCGCACTCCTTTCTGTAAGTCGCCCATACCTTGAGTTGATGGTCTCAGAGATGGCGTGTCTTTTGAGCTGCTTCGAGCTTCAGTTTGGCAACACAGCAGCGTATTGCCTCTCCCTCGTCTGCCGCCACACTACCTATTATTCCCGTCGCCTCTCATGACTATACTCGCGCCGTCTCCCTTCATCGTCCGCTCCGTCATTGCCCCTCTACTCGTTTGCGCCCAAATCGCAGCTCTCCCCGCCCACCGCACAATCTCGCACCAAGAGCAAAAAAAAACCCACCACATCTCAACCCACCACGTCACATCACATCAACCCATGGTGCCCCATCATGCCGCCGCCATGGGACCCCCCATGTCCCCCCTTGTCCCCTCCCCCTCTTGCATTACCTCTGCATATCTTCTTGAGCTTTACCGCTAGCTGTGCTCACGCTACCTGTCTCGCCAGAGTCGACCCAACAATATATCAATTACATTTCCCTATCCCCTCTTTCACAATCTCCCCCTCCCCCTTTCCTCTCCAGCTCAGCTCTTTGCTGATAACGCCCACTGCCCGTGAAACCATACATCACTAGCTTTTGCTAACCCTTTGTCTACCATGGCTCAGAAATTCTCCCACAAGCGCGCCCAGAGCATCATGGCCGCCACTGCCCAGGACCACCTCGATCTCGGTGGCAAGATCTCGTGGCTTGCTTCCCTCGACACTGCTTACCGACCTTCCCGCAACTACCGCCGGTCCTCCATCATCTGCACCATTGGTCCTAAGACCAACTCTGTCGAGGCCATCAACCGCCTGCGTGATGCTGGTCTCAACGTCGTTCGCATGAACTTTTCCCACGGCTCATACGAGTATCACCAATCTGTTATTGATAACGCCCGTGCCGCCGAGGCCGCACAGCCTGGTCGCCATGTCGCTATTGCCCTCGACACCAAAGGCCCTGAAATCCGAACGGGTAACACTAAGGGCGATGAGGACATTCCCATCTCTGCCGGTACCGTCATGAACTTCACCACTGACGAGGCTTACGCCACCTCGTGTGACACCCAGAACATGTTTGTTGCCCCCCACCTGCGGGCCCTCAGAAAATGCCCCTCCATGCTAATGCCCCACCAAGGTACGTCGATTACAAGAACATTACCAAGGTCATCGAGCCCGGTCGTATTATCTACGTCGATGATGGTGTTCTCGCCTTTGACGTCCTCAGCATCGAGGACGAGAAGACCATCAAGGTCCGGGCCCGAAACAATGGTTTCATCAGCTCCAAGAAGGGTGTCAACCTACCCAACACGGATGTCGATCTTCCCGCCTTGTCCGAGAAGGACAAGGCCGATCTCAAGTTCGGTGTCAAGAACAAGGTCGATATGGTTTTCGCCTCGTTTATCCGCCGAGCCCAGGATATCTACGACATCCGTGACATCCTCGGAGAAGAGGGCAAGCAGATCCAGATCATTGCCAAAATTGAGAACCGGCAGGGTCTCAACAACTTCAAGGAGATTCTTGAGGCTACTGATGGTGTGATGGTTGCTCGTGGTGATCTTGGAATCGAGATCCCTGCCGCCGAGGTGTTCGCTGCCCAGAAGAAGCTCATTGCCATGTGCAACCTGGCTGGCAAGCCCGTTATCTGCGCCACTCAGATGCTTGAGTCCATGATTAAGAACCCTCGTCCTACTCGTGCCGAGATCAGCGATGTCGGAAACGCTATCACCGATGGTGCCGACTGTGTAATGCTTTCTGGTGAAACTGCCAAGGGCGCTTACCCCGCCGAGGCCGTCCACGAGATGCACGAGGCCTGTCTCAAGGCCGAGAACACCATTCCCTACGTCTCTCACTTTGAAGAGCTGTGCACTCTCGTCAAGCGCCCTGTCAGTACTGTCGAGTCTTGCGCCATGGCTGCCGTCCGTGCCTCCCTCGATCTTGGTGCTGGTGGTATCATCGTTCTGTCCACTTCTGGCGAGTCTGCCCGCCTCTTGTCCAAGTACCGACCTGTGTGCCCCATCTTCATGGTCACTCGCAATGCCACCACCTCTCGATTCAGTCACTTGTACCGTGGCGTGTACCCATTCCTGTTCCCCGAGGAGAAGCCTGACTTCACTCAGGTCAACTGGCAAGAGGATGTTGATAGACGTATCAAGTGGGCCGTTAACAATGCTCTGCGCCTGAAGGTTCTGACCGCTGGCGAGACCGTCGTCGTCGTCCAGGGCTGGAAGGGTGGCATGGGCAATACCAACACCCTCCGCATCGTCAAGGCCGACCCTGAGCATCTGGGCATTGGCCAGATGTAAATGAACCAAACCCTCCAAAGTTGAGAAGACTGGAATGGGTTAATACACAAGCACAAGTAATGATAGACAGGGATAAGGAATTGTTTTAGGGATTAGGTAACCAGGTTTTCGGGTTCTAAATAAAGGTGGATCAAGACCACCTATGAAAAAGGAATGAAAATTTTTTGCCAAGTTTTGCCGAACCAACTTAGTTTGTCATAATAAATGCGAGATGATGTTCTCGTAAACTTAGGGACAGCACCTTCGCGTAACTTTTGTTTTTAAATTATCGTTTCCAGATTCTATGTCAAGTTCAATGCGTTCCAGGTGAATTGCAGACGCGCACCATCGCGGAAACCTCCGGGAAGATGCGGAAAGATGGGTGTTCATGCACTCGTCCACCGACGTGGGCGGATACTAGCAAGGGTCATGCATGAGTAGCCACCCGGTAGCCGGGACTCCGGGAGGACCCGAGAGAGAAAAGCCACGAGGAGGTGGGCATTGGCGTTCTCTAGAAACCCCTGACCCCGTCAATAGGTTACCTCGATGGGTCGATCCGATTGATGTGCATGGTAATAGCTCCGAGCAACAATGGAGTGGATCGATGTAGTATCATAATCCCAAGGATCCTAGGTGATTTCGGAGATCATAGGTTGATGAGAAGGGTCATCATTCCCACCTCCGAAGTAAATTTGTCCTATTTTCGCAATGTAAATGCACTGAGGTAATATTATGAGGTAAATCGGAGAACTAAATGCTCATACATAGCATGGTCTGTTTGCTTCTGGAGACATTCTTTACATGATCAACACCCATGATACACTATCAGCTTTGCAGTGACCAAGGACGACCTTCAAGAATCGCTAGACTGTTATGTTGGAGCAAGAAGGATGAAAAGAAAATCCAAATGTATTCACATGGATCATTATCAGTAAATCATATTATTTCATTTCGATTTGGACTGCAGCTATTCACCGTCAGACTATCGCAAGATATTTCTCTAGTGGCCCTATTTAGTACCTGTATCGTTCTTTATCAGCAAGCCTTTAATTTCACATTAGAATATTCGCCAATCCCTTCTTTCCTTGGAAAGCGGCCAAGATATGTTCCGATATAAGCGTGTCAGATCGTTCCATTGCCGTTTTATTCGGTTGTTTTCATTCATTGTTCCGTCCTATTTCTTTGCTTCGTGAGAATAAAGAATGTATTAAAATAATGGTTTGATGCGAAATTAGTTGGTCATTAAAATAGCCTTTGTTCAAAATTTTCTCAATACTACAATTATATATACCTTTGTGCAGGATACAGATGGCTTAAATTGCGCTATCTGACCCCCTGATCAAACGTAGTAAACCTCGCAGCACTTTTCGCGACCCCTTCCTCGAATAATTCACTTTCTCTACTTCTAACATCGGAAGGCTCGTGTACGGGAAATGTACCAGGAAACATACCCCACATATAATTGTGGTTGCTTTCCTCCTTGCTACCGAGATGGGCTGTCCGGAGATGCACAACTTACCAAAGAACAGGATTGTACCGGCTATGAGAGGGCACTAGCTTCTGTTCTCCCGATGAGACATAATGATGTTAGATCTGATAGCCTGGAGGTCAGGTCAACATGCAACCTGGACCAGGCCGAGAAAATACTGGTGGGCAAGTCGAAATCCGCAAGACGATGGTCAACATATAAGATGTTCCACATATTGCGGCGCACCAACAACAAGCGTTCATAAGCATTATTATGGGGTCAATGTCGGCTCTAAAGGGTTCACGTGCTGGGATTCTCAGAGAGGCTCAACTGATCATGAAAAGTATTGCCATTATTTTTTCTCACTGGTCCCTCAATGGCTTCCATAATATTTGGGAGGGGCCAATTGTGATATATCAAGGCTGAAATTTACTTTGGAAAACCATGAGCAAAACATTTGAAAGTGAATAAATGAATACCAAGCAGTGAACTAGCCTTTCTTTATTCATGTACTGACTTTTGTAATACGATTGCGAACCATCCCATCATACCAACCATCTAATTATATTTCAAGGGCAATAAATGACCGTGTATACAGTACAAGAAAATATTAAAAGTATTGGCTCAGGATGTCTCTCATTCAAAGATCTTTAATCTCAAACCTTTTCCGCAAGTACTCGCCGTATTTCATGAACAGCCAGGGGGCCGGCAACAATGCAGCTGCAATAAAGCCTAACAAGCTGTTTCCCCAGCCCATACCAAGCTTATCATACATGGGAAGGCCAGCCAGAGGCAATACTGCGCCTGCAATAGACCGCATTACTGCATTGGCAGCAAGGGCCGAAGCCGCATATACAGTGAAGCTATCTACAAGATACATCTGAAGCGACTGCAAGCTAATATTAACATCAATCGAGCAATGATTCGGGGAAATAAAACACAAACCATGAAGATAATGAGGTTTCCAACCCCAATTACGGCGGTTCCAATTATCGGAGCAATCCAATGTACCTGATATTCAGCTGTCCAGCCATAGATGAAAAGTCCGGCTGGAAGTAAGAAAGCACCAATTCGCAATGGCGGCAGCCTATATTCAGGTTTCATACCATTGACGATCGAGGCCGAGTTATTGGCCTCAATATGTCCAGCTTCTTCACCATCTACATGTGCAGCACTAGCTACTCGTTCTTTTTCTTGGGCTGCTTTTTTCTTGATGTACGAATCACTCGAGGCGGAAAAGTATGCAACACCCAGCATACTTCCAACACCGAGTCCAAGGAAGGTGAGTCCAGAGGTGATAGTATTGAAGCCGTAGATGCGCATGAACAGAGGTGTCAAACTGGTAAACATGAGATATAGATAGGCGTACGCGAGACCAACGTAAAGACCGCAGATGATGCAAATGGGTGAGAAAACAAGCATCTTGAATGGTCGTAATATCCCGCGCCTAAAGTAGTCAGATGGACTTAGACCAGCATCGAGTTTTGACCGCAAGTTGGGATTTCCGGTTTCCTTTTGAAGTCTTAACGTCTTTCTTTTCAAAATTACTGGGGCATACGTTTCCCCAGAAAAGACCACGAAAATGCATGCGAGAGTACTGGCAGTAATGGCCAATATCCAAAAGACCCAGCGCCAACCAAGGGTGTCAGAAACTACTCCACCGACAACCGGGCCAATGATGGGACCTAAAAGGGGTCCGATGGAAAAACTAGCCATGGCAGCACCGCGCTTTTCTTGCACAATCATGTCGGCAATGGTACCTCCACCATTGGTAATAGGGGCAGAGCCGAAAACACCACTAAGAAAGCGAAATGCGATAAGGGAATTGAAGGAGGGTGCCTTAGCGCATGCGATAAGGAATACTATAAGTAATGGAAAATCAGCATGATACTTGGTAAGAAGACTCGTCAGTGATGTATACCAATAAAGCCGACATTGCACCCGTGGTAAACAATTTGGCGGCCATACAACTCAGACAGCGGAGCAAAGATCATGGGGCCTGCGGCAAAGCCAAGCACATAGACCGAAACACAAAAAGAAGCCAATTCCGTGCTCTGACTTTTAAATTCAATCATGAGTTGTGGAACGCCAGGGGCGAACATGGCTATTGGGAAAAGGTTAACCAGTGACGAGGGAAGAGTAGTGTTAGCACTTACAAGACGCTAGCGGGGTGACAAAAGTCAGAGAACTGACAAGAACACAATTGAGGACTTTTCTCCAAGTTGCCCAATTATATGGATTCTGATCGTCATCGTCGCTGTCCCACCAAATGACGTCGCGGTCGTGGAGGTCGCCCTTGTCATCGTTCTCGTCCTGAACTTCTTTTTCGGCGGTTATCGTTCTCTCATCATCAGCTTTTCCCGCGCCGTGCTCCAGCACCCTCTCATTTTCTGCTGCTGCAGTCGAGCCTCTCCTCGATCCACGACTGCTAGCAACGCCGGCTCGATGTTTCTCGTCAACCTTTGTTGAGACGAAGCCAATACTGCTCGGGGTGTCGGCGTCATGGCCTTCATCAATTGGTTCGTGTGTGTTTTTCTCCCAAGTGGGTTCATGTGTCAGACTGCGAAACTTTGAGGGATCATCGCGCTCCCTATTGTCTGGAACCATGGTGCTGGTGCGGCTTGTTTATGGCTCAAAAGTGAGAGTTAGCATGTGGTACATGGTTCAGTATAAGCGCAGAGTCGTGGCTAAATAATTGTGTTAATTGTCCTACCAATTACGAAAGCGTAAGTTTATACAAGTAAAGTGCAATTGAAACACACCTTCGACGGGTAAAATTTCCAGCTAAGCTTGGCTTGACAACGGGAGATCCCCAGGAAATGAGCGTTGGGATGGATACCCGGGGTGCGAGCCAGGCTACGAAAGAAAAGGGAGAATGCAGGCAGAGTGGTCCTGCGGGGTCCCGCTTGCGCTCCAGCGGGTCTGGGGATGAACTCCACCGAGTCATCCACTGATCGTCACTAAAATCTCCCCTGAATTGGGAGGAAAATACCCATTTGGTCTCGATTCCGTTGTTGCGGGAGACCCGAGCCAGCACCAGCTTTACAATGATATATAGTCCATTGCTTTAAAGCAGCTTGGCTTTCCCGAGTGGCCGATGATCCGATCAGGACCGACGAACACTTGCAGGAAAGCTGTTGTTCTCTACAGACAAAAGTGATTAACCGTGCCGATTTCCGTGCGCCACGGACATTAGCGGTAATGGGGGCCGGCGTTGAGCAGACCATCGGCCGAGACGAATGCAACTGACGAGGGCGCATCGACCAGGGTTTGTCGTTGGGCCTAATGGCCTGTCGCACGTCCCATGCCTCTCTCAACGAAACCTACCCTTTCCTCACTGGCCGAGACCCCATAAACCTCTCACTTGCCCACCTGCGAACCCATGTCAAATCCATGGGAGTCGGATCGGGCCCAATCGCGGAGCATCTCGGTTAATATCCACGTTGGAGGTTGTGGAATCGGGAATTCTTGGTAGCGCGCGACATGCAATCAGCCAGGCCAAAAGGAGGAAAACTGACCCTTGGGCTACGTTGACGTTGGAAACAATACGAGTTTGAACCTAGGGCTCAAGTATAGCTAAATCAGTCGCGGACTGCCTTGATGGCATAACAAGATACAAAAATTTAGGTAGGCAGAGAATCCATCTCAAGCCAAGTGAAGTGTGTCTCTGAGTTGAAGACTGGCTTTCTGTGCGGAACTACTGCGGGTGCGGGTCGGAACTAAAACTTCGAACCTCAACCACGGTAGGAAAGGAGGAGCAGGGAATGAAAAGGATATCCGAAACCCGACCACCACCCAGGGCAATATCCGGGGTAGTGTAGCGAGAAGGGCCTGAGGACATTCTCCATCACATTTCTGGACTGCCATCTGACCTACTCCAACCTATGTCCAATGTCGACACTTAGCACAACCCAGGTAGTCAACCAAATCACCGCCGCAGCACCATCGAATTCTGGCATCTCCAAGCCTTAAAACACAGCCGAGGGGTCGGACCCGATCTTTGATCCGAGTTTGCACAGTTCCTCCCTCGATGTAGCCCACCCACGCCTCCTTAATTCACACCCTCAACGTCCCCTCGAGATTTTCAATGCGCCATTGACAAATCATACTTCATTTCCCCTACGCCGAGGGCTTGAGTGGGTGCACGCAGCCAACTCTCGCCGTGTGATTTTGAGATTATTGGTCAAAAGTCAACCTCCCTTGTGTGATGTAACCATTAAATCTAGTTATATAGCCCAAGATGCAACCATGCTCTGACATCCTCTTTCATCCCCGCGCATAATGGTCAGCGATAATCAGCATATACCCAATTAGACGACATCGCAAATGACCCGCCAGACTCAAAACATAATGTGGAAACACAGGCACATGGGGACAGTAGGTTACATCCACTTCACCAAACAAATCATCAGTGCTAGTCAGGACCAAACATCAGTGCACCGTAAATTGAGGAAGACGACAAATTTTTCAAACAGCATTTAGCAAACATTTCGGGCTTGCATTCACACTCAATAAACAGTGAAGACATACACACCGAACAATTTCGTAAGGGTTCCAGTATCCACCTAAATCAACGCCCCGATTTTCGGGTGTGATAGGTTTACATGAATCGTTAAATAAGATTCAAGTATGCACCAAGTTGAAGGGGAGTGAGGGGCGCCGAAGAAATCACCCTGTCCACACATTTCCTTCGCTGCCCTCCCCCAACCCCGACCGTTGTTCAATTGGAATTCTTTTCCAGGAGTTAACTACAGCATGACTGGAGTACTCCCCACTAGATGTCTCTGCCGGCGTAATTCAGCAAAGTATCATACAGAAAGTATGCCGTCGTAAAGTCCAGATTCGCATGGACGTCCAAGACGAGCACGAATCCGGGATTGGCTATGAGCTGGCATGGAAAATAAAGATATACTCTGTACATAATCTCCAAGTGACTCGAAAAGTCAGGGCTTTATGATGAAATTTAGATTAAAACCAACCAAAATAGGATGGCATGTTCATCTGACAATCCGAGATTGCACTCCGTCTAGCAGGGATTCATCCAATTATCACTAAAGGTATATATTTCTTTTTTTCGAAACATGGTATGCATGCCCGCTCGTCACCTGATAATTCCGGGACTGAACAACTTTTCTCTAAGCTGCCGCATCTCCGCTATGACAGCTGCTGCTCGTTGCTCAAGTGCCTCGCATTGCATGGCCAGAATACGAGATTCCAATAGATTCCTTTCGGAATTTGGTTTTGCCAACTTGTGCATCTCTTGGCATCTTGTGTGTAGTGAAGACTGAAGCTCCACCAGCATCGTCGTGACTATAGAGGCAGCAGATCCCTTGGGAGCTACAAATGAGCCAATGCGAATCTCCGGGATCTCGAAATTCGGTTCTGTGCTGGGTGACAACTGCGAGAATAAATGCGAGCAAACTCTGGAATGATACATTATGCTTTCAAGGATATCAATTAGTCGAAGATGGCAGGCAATCAGCAGATACAATAACGGACAGTCAAGTGTTGATTGCTGCCTTGGTCGAAGTGATTGCCGTAGCTTGTGGATACCATCGGGAACAGCACATTTGTCGTCTTCTGCTGAGTTATTGACGCCTTGGTTCGCTCCTTCGAGAACTTTTGGGTACAACTGTACCAATTCTTGTCCATGGTGGAAAAGAAGTTCAAGGGTCATTTGCAAGTCAAACTTAGCGTCTGGTGTTTCCGAAAGACCCTCTATTATCTGTATAGATGTATGAACTTGAGCGGATGCTGAGGGGGAGTCGATATGAAGGCGATCTAGGCAGGTCAAAAGGCGCGTTAGCTCCCCCATCTCAGTTGCATCATGACTCTTGAACTCGCTACTCAACAGAGACGTGACGCTGGTGCCATTTTGGCATCGGGTATCATCATCGCTGTTGCCGGGTGCTCCATGTGCCATTGGATCAAAGTCTAAAAAAGAATGCCAATCAAATCCAGAAATATCAAGTTGCTGTGCTTGGCCACGATCTCCCCCAGGACCACACCGGGCCGGTCGAGTGGGTGGGCTATAGACGCAGAGGGCATTGGCCTTTGCACAGCGGATGCAAACTTGGGATGCAGGCTGTTTTGGGCATCTCAATTTCTTCCCGTGGCAGCGGTCACAAGCCTGTCGAAGGTCTTCCATTGTATTTGAGAAGATTTCGTTTGGTGCGATAGCGATATCAAGTCACTTAGCTAAGGCCAAGTCGCGGAATACACCCCTAGCACCTGGTTTCGGGATTGCAGTCATTGTGGGACAAAGCCGGCTGGGGTAAGAAGCTACCCTAAACAGCCTACATACAGCCACAACAGAATGTGACAGCCATACCTGTGTCACGTGCGCAGTCAGGATGTACTTGGTTTAACAGCCATCTGATGAAGTGTAAAGATTGATGCATAGAGCCAGAGACTATCATTCAATGAGTATTTGATAGTGGTGTGTTCAGTGAACGTACAAACCACGTCGAATTAGGAGTGGATGGTTGAGATGACATCGCCACCAAAAAAGCAAAAATCCAATGCAATTTATGCAAGAAAAGTGTCTCAGCTGTGATTGAGAGAATAAATTGTCGAATTGTATTGAATTTTGTTCTTCTCCGATTTTTGCTGGTTGTACTACCACGAATAACAATTGCAGACTGACACGTTGCCTTCATCGCACATGATGAACATCTGACCAGCTTAGCTGGAACTACCCACTTCCATCGCCCTCTTCAGTTCTCCAACATCTTCTTCCCTTTTCCATTGCTTTTGCCACTGACGCCAGAAGCCCTGTGAATTCAAAACGGGCCACGCCTCACGCACAATGACGGCTGCATCGATGCTTCAGGTCGATGCCAGCGCTGCCGTCACCGAGCTATGTCTTTGATACCCTATCAACCCCATGAGGGTCGCGAAATTGTTCTGTACGTCATTCCTCTTGTCGTCCCACTTTGGAGGGCCAACGCTCACACTCTAGCGCAGGCGTCATCACAACGCGATTGTCGTTCGCGATTCGACTTCCCACCGACTCGAAATCAGAGGCATTTCAGAATGCCCGACATGCCACCAGCCACTGACCAGCCGCCCTTCTCCCTCTCCCGACCGTCCCTATGATCGATCTTCTGGCGCCCGCCATGACACTTATGTTGACCCCGACTATTTTCGCATGCTTCGCGCAGCAAATACCGAACCCACACCCGATCATCCACCCCCAAGCCCGATACGAAGAGTCATCAAACCTGCACTTATCGACCCCGGCACTACCAGAGTAAATTCCACTCCACCACCCGCTGAAATTGAGGACGATGACGATGCCGAGTTCGTGTCTAGCTCTCCTGGTATTGCTCCCACTACAGGAAGTAGGATACGACGAGACGCATTCAGTCCCGGCTACTTCAATACTTTTTTCGTCGAAGAAAAAGTCTTGGGAAAGGGGGGCAAGGGTGTTGTTTTATTAGTGCGGCATGAGATTGATGGCTGCGCCCTCGGTCAGTTCGCTTGTAAGCGAGTCCCTGTTGGCGATGACCACACCTGGCTAGAGAAGGTTTTGGTGGAAGTTGAGTTACTCGCAAAGCTGTCACACCCAAACCTTGTCTCCTACCGTCACGTTTGGTTGGAAGATGTTCGATTGACGCGGTTTGGTCCAAGTGTGGCATGTGCCTTCATTCTCCAACAATACTGCAATGGTGGCGATCTCCACCAGTATCTCGTTGGCAGTGCTCCTCGGGAGGTGACTAAAGAAGACCTGAAGGCTCAAATGCGTAGGAGATCAAAGGGTCACATGGAACCACCAAAGGATTTATTCTCAAGGAATGTTCAGCTCTCGTTTGATGAAATCTATACTCTCTTCAAGGATATCACTTCTGGTGTGGCTTATCTTCATGCTGCAAATTACATTCACAGAGATCTCAAGCCTAGCAACTGTCTTCTTCATGGAGAAGGTGGAAGACTTATTTGCCTTATTAGCGACTTTGGCGAGGTCCAGCCGGAAAATGCTGTTCGAAAATCTTCTGGAACCACAGGAACTATTTCGTATTGCGCTCCCGAGGTTCTTCGGGTGGACGGATCTGGCCGCTACGGAAACTTCACCACCAAGTCAGACATGTTTTCTCTGGGCATGATCTTATACTTCATGTGCTTTGGGAGGTTGCCTTATCAGAGCGCTAATGCCATTCAGGAAGAGCTGGAAGATGTGGACGAGCTCCGAGCTGAGATTACTCGCTGGCAGGGTTTCCAGGATGAGCGAAGGCTTCGTCCTGATCTCCCCGCAAAACTATATCAACTGTTAAAAAGATTGCTCTCGCTTAACCCTTCTGAGCGCCCAAGTGCCAACGAGGTATTGAAGGCAATGAGAGGCGAATCGAATTTTGATAGCTCTACAAGAGAGGAACAAGCCCCAAATCCCTCACTAAATCTTAATGGAAGCAGAGTCCAGAATCTGGATTCTCCTGCTGTTCCCAGCACACCGGTTCCAGGTGAGACCCCTTTCCAATTTCTTTCATTAGCAAGCCTTGATCTTACTGTTTTCCAGTATCACGACAAAGATCACCTCCGTCAGAAAAATTCCAAGCTCTTGAACCATGGTCCAGAAATCCACAGCGAGAACCATCACCGTCTGCTGGTGGACGACCGGTTGCACGGGATCAGAGCCGATCAAGTGGTCCTCGTCATCGTGCCACCAACTCAATGGTAATATCTCGCAGCCAAGACGGATTCCGTAGCTCCCCTACCAATAAAGATGCCCATGCATTGCCTCAACAAACTGCGAGTGCATCTTTCAGCCCTCCTCTACTGATGGCGCCCCCGACTTCACCACCAACTGTGTTGCACACCAAGCTCGCAACCCTTTCCAATCGTGCAATGATGGGACTGGGACCGCACTTCCCCCTTTTGAGCTATGTTAGCCGCTTGTGTCTTTTCATTGTCAAAATGACCTCGCTAACACGGCCTTGCTGGCCTTACACCATCAATTCACAAGTGGGAATTCCGTTGATAGCTGTGGCGGCTTTAGATTTGGGCATGCCTCAACTCGCAAACTTTATGCCTATTTCTGGACTGGATCAAAGGACACTGGGACCAAATAGAGTCCACGCTTGGGGTATGTTGACAAGTGTGGTCTTGCTTACTCTTCACTTCATTGCTCTCTGGATGGCCTTGAAACGGAACGCTCTGTGTTTAACACCTCACCACGAGGAATTAGTGTTCTGGTATCCCTAAGGCTTTGGAACGCAAACGATGGTCTTTTCATATGACCTGCTGATCCAGAGAACGATATCCTGAGGTTGGTCTTTCGACTGAATGGAGCAGATACAAAAATCCAACCTGGATTGAATTAACAAACACTATCCTGCCAATTTCGACTTGTTTTTGTTTGGATGCATGAATGAGGCAGATTTAGAGCCTCTCGTTTTATTATAAAACAAACACGGCCCCATTAGTTTTTTTTTTTTTTTTTTGAGTTTAGAGAAGTATTGTTATTTCATGTCTTAGCAGAGGTGGTCGCTGATACAAAATTGCTATATGATTCGAAGCGTAGCATGATGATTAAGAATTTATGAGAAAATAATACGAATGACATTCAAATAACCGAACAAATGTGTCTTCTCCTACATTTCATTCCGACTAGTAAAATGAATAGTTTCTCAAATTTTCGACGACGGGTGGCTGGTCAAGAATTTTCGCCGATTCATCTCTCGCTTTGCCAATTCTTGATTTGCTCCGCCAGGGGCGATTGGTTGCTCATCAGTAATGCTTCCATATCCAAAGTCTGGTTTTCTACCCAAACTTCCAAATATGTCGCCAATATAGTTGTCTGCGACGACCCCTGTTTTGAAGGTACACTCCCAATTTTGTATGATGCCCTTGATTATGTGTGAACCGGCGAGAAAAAGGTTCTCTATTGAAATGTTGAAACCGTTTTGTTGCGCATCGGTGAGGTGTTCTAAGTCGGTTCGGCCGGGAGGCGGGCGATCGAAGTTACATCCTTGCTGGGTTAACATGAATCTGGGAAACTGAAAGCAGAAAGCAGAGAGTAGAAAATTTACCAGAACGCATGATCATGACTCGGCTAAAGTCAACCATATTCTCAATGGCTGCCCGGGTTAGCACCTCAAGGATTGCGTTGTCCTCTTGCGCACTCATACAGTACGTGCCTGTTCCATTGGTCCACAAGGATACGGTATCCTCAAAGGCTTCAGCCAGTCTTTTGCCAGAGTAGTATACATCGCTTGTGGCAGTATCACACATAATTACACTTGGAGCTTCTGATGCTGGTTGGTAAGACTCTCCCAAGGATCTGTAGAGATTGCGGTACTCCCGTGGGCCTCTTGCATCCTTGAGAGTGGCATTGGATGCCAAATCGTAGGCGATATCGCGTAGTTTTGAGTTTAGTTCGAAAACTTCGGTACCGTATGTGATGAGCGGATATTGAAGAGGCCGGTTACGACCGTAGGCAATATAACCAGTTGACCAACCGGATGGAAGGGATCGCGGATCTATTTCGTATTGGAGGGCTACCTGCACGGAATAACGAGCGAGCGCGATGGTTCCTAGCGTCCCATGACGAGGATTGACACCTGCAATCCCGGCAACTAGAAAGTAGGTCTTTGTGAGATTGAACGCGGAAGATAGCACAAGTGCCATCAGAGTAGCAGCCGAGTTAATTTCCCCCTCTCCCACTGTTAGCTGGCAGATCCCGGCATCGGCTGTACAGAAAGCCTGCGGAAAAAGCATGGAGAAGCCAGCGGACTGAATTGACAGGGCATTTAGGTTCCCAAGCCCAGAATTGGGAAGCTCATCATGCCATATTTGGGCCTCTGGAGACCACTTGTACAATAGGTTGGTATTATATTGAGATTTGAAAATGTAGATGAACGAACCATGGAAATGATCATCACTTTGGGAGCAATGGGCCCATTTTGAGTGGAGTTGAAATGTGCTGGCCGGCCTGCCGCAAGATTGATGAATGAGCCATGCATAGACAAGAGTAGGATTAAGTTAATAACGAACATGATGAGATATTTCTACAAGGGCCGCCGGACTGTATGTGTTGACAAAAGTACAAGGTAGTGTCTTGGGATATTTTTTGAAGAATATATTCAAATACCAGCATACAAACAATGGGTATGTGTAAGTTCGCCAAAAGTTGGATTGTGGTTTCGTTTGCCATGACCCCCCTCAGCACTTGGCCAAGACTGAGCGATGAGATGTCTTGCGTGACTGAACAACCTGCTCTAAGTGAGATCAATGAATGAGAGGCGAGCAATTCACAAACCCAGAGGCCCTTGCATCACCTTGGAAGCAATTTTTGGGTAAAACAGGTACGATGGCTTGTTATGGCAGGCGAAAGACGTGTTTGAAATGGTACATTCGTGTTTGAGAAGCATGGTCACTTGTGGAGCATCATTCCTCAGCTGAATCAAATTCTGGCAACACGAACTTAGCGAAGTGCTTAATTGTCTTTGAGCACCCGATAGATACGGGATGAATAATTTGGGAATGTCTACAGAATAGAAGCATACGTACAGTGGGGAATTAAAAGAGGCCGGAGATTACCTACTGCTGGGACAGTTGTATGTCCTATGTTTCACATACAGGGCACCTAAATGGCTAGATTCTGGGTCATATTATGGATCAACACAACAAATATGAACGAGATGGGTGGGACAAAGTAAATGTTTGCCATCGACTTGCTTGTACTGAGCTTAAGCACTGAAGACGAGCCAGAGGTGAATCTGAACAACACAGCTAGGAGCGGTATGTATGAAGTGAGCGGCGAGACACATGCGGCTGGAGAAGCCGGTTGGGATAATTGATCTCGGAGATTTCATGCGGATAATGCTGAAGAAGGGGTTTGGGGTAAAGTGTTTCAATTGAGTGAGATGGGCTCTGAAACAATCAGAAAGGCTTCGATTGGTTTCGTAGGCGAAATGCTGTTCTTTCGGATGCCTTAAGAGGTTTCTTTTCAAAATGCAATGTCCTGAAAGGCGACAGGGAAAGAAAATTGGCGATGCAGATCCCATATGGAAGCGAGACGCTCTGGTTATCCTCTAAAATTGTACAAAACTGCCCTTTCGATGCACCCGCACTCGGCAGTCCAGGAGGTACCGATAAGTTATAAATTGAAAATGCTTATTCATCTGCTTGTGGGTTTGCCGCAAGAGTGGGTTGAGTTTGTGCTCCCAATCAGGTATTCACATTTTCCAAAATGTTTGTTTTTCCAAGAAGGTGACGTTTCGGGTGGTCACAGTCTTTTGCTTTTTTTTTTTTGATTAGTTTACAGCCAAGACTGGATTTGGTTTGGCTTTATTTTAAGGGAGTGTGGTCTTAATACATATTGTGATTAACCAGGAGTATTATTTTTATGGGACTGGGAATGTTTGAAAGTGGAACAAGAGTGTGATTATGCAAATTGTTTCCTGGCGCCTTTTTGTGCAAGTGGAGGCGGATACGTATGACGTGTTTCTGTAGGTGCCATGAGGTTGTCTAGACCACTATGTGAAATGTAGAATAGCACTGGAAACGCGGTATTATTTTCTCTTGGGGTGCCCACCTGCCGGCAAGATCACTTGCGTGTTCAGGAATACACTCTGACGTAATGAAGATAGCGCTAACTGCTGGAGGGGTCGCAGGAGAAGAGAAGGCTCCATGTCTGCTTGTCCTTGTGCATTTATTAGCGTGCGTAACACGGCAATTGCAACAGCACAGTGGGTGCTTCAACTAAGGCTAAATTGGGGCAACCGAATGTAGATCAGCCAGCCATGAAGTACCGAGCTGGTGTCATCATGGCGTGAGGCCGGTTCAGGCACCTTGTTATCTATGGCAGACCTGCCGTGGCATGGTGGTGGTATGGACGACAACCTGCTGTCTCTCTTCTGCAAGAAAAATAATATTGACACGGCGATTCCTTTCGGCCCGGAATCGCCGAATGGGAATCGTTTGGGGGATTCTTGGCAGCAGGCTAAGCAGCGAGTGCACTTTTGCCTTGACCCACTCGAACCCTCCAGCCCCACCAATCTTGGGTCAGCAGTCAGCCTCGTTCCGTGTATTCAAGCCATCGTCGGGGTATTGTCGGCACGCTGGGCGCTGTGATCACACAGCTGCTAGCCTGTCCATTCTCGTGAAAGCAGCCATCCCCGAAGGCTAAGATTTCTAGGCCTTGCGCTAACTGGCCATTGAGGAGGCCTGGTTGTCTGGAATCCCTGGCACAGGACAATCAGCGCTCCGCCTATGCTAGGACCTTGGACAACAGCGACAATGTCGACCAGACTCCCAAGTACCAGCAGGGGTGCCACGCCAAGCGCGAGTTAAATGTATTCTCCAGGTCACTAGGGGGCCTGCGCGTCTCAAGTAACAGGGCCCAGTTGGACGTTGTCGTCCGTCCGATGGCTGCTGGTGACGCCAATGGCCCATATGCGCTGAACTCGGATCACCACCCCACGTGCAGCGCGCTCCTTCCAGTTCTCCCGTCGCAATTATCGTCTGGTGGCTTTCACCTAACACCCTGCCCTCTGCATAGTTGCTGCTTGTCCATCGTCAGAAACATCTGTTCCGTCGATGGACGAAATTACGGCAGCTTCAGATCTGCCCCATGGGGATCACGGTACTCCAGCGGGTTCGAATGCAAACCCTGAGCTAAATGTGCCTGCTCGCCATGATCCCCAGCCCGACACAGACTCCGATGACGGTCTCCCATCCGCCCGTCGCCTGAACCGCACCGACACCTCCCTTGACTTTGACGAAGAATCGGTCGATCCAACAAGCAACTTTGCCTTCTCTCCGAACCAGCTGCACAAGCTCATCACCACTAAGACTGTGCCTGCTCTTCGTGTTTTTGGCGGTCTTCGTGGTCTCGCCGCAGGATTGCGAACCGACCTTTCTGCCGGCCTGAGCGTCAACGAGACCACACTCGATGGCACCGTCTCCTTCCAAGAGGCAGTCGCCGCCGGGCGCGATGCGCGCCCAGCCGTCGTTACCGAACTCCAACCTCCACCCACCCCTCCAACTCTGATTCCAGATGCTCTCCGACTTGGCGAACCCCGGGATGAACGCTACGCCGATCGGAAACGAATATTTGGCGCCAACCATCTTCCCCAGCGCAAACAAAAGTCATTCTTCCGACTCATGTGGATTGCTTTCAACGACAAACTGATGATCCTGTTGACCATCTCTGCCGTGATTTCTCTTGCCATCGGCATTTACCAATCTGTCGATCCCAACATCGATTCATCAGGGACTGAATGGGTTGACGGCGTTACTGTTGTCGCCGCCATTACGGTCATTGTGTTTGCAAGCGCCACCACCGATTGGCAGAAGAATTACAAGTTTAAGAAGCTTAATGAACGCAAGGACGAGCGGGATGTGACAGTTGTTCGGTCTGGTCGCTTACAAACTATCTCCGTTTACAATGTTATGGTTGGCGATATATTGCATATTCAAGCGGGAGATGTGGTTGCTGTCGATGGTGTCCTTGTTCATGGGGCATGGCTTCAGATCGACGAGTCTTCCATTTCCGGCGAATCTGAACTTGTCCATAAAACGATCCCCAGCGAGCATGACGACGCTTCCATCTCCGGGGCTGATCCCTTTATACTGAGTGGTACTACTGTTGCTCGAGGGGTCGGTCAGTACTTGGTTACTTCTGTGGGCTTTAACTCTTCCTATGGGCGTATTCTTATGTCACTGAGGACTGATGTGCAAGAAACTCCGTTACAAGCTAAGCTCGGCCGGCTTGGAAAACAGCTGATTATAATTGGCGTCGTCGCCGGCTCTATTTTCTTCCTTATCCTCTTTATTCGGTATTTGGTTCACTTACATCGTTACCAGAACACTCAACCCACCCAAAAAGTTGAGTATTTCCTACACGTTCTCATCCTGGCCATCACTGTGGTCATTATCACCATACCAGAAGGTCTGGGTTTGAATGTCACCTTTGCGTTGGCTTTTGCTACCAAACGTATGCTTAAGGACAACAACCTTGTGCGTCTAATTCGATCATGCGAAATCATGGGCAATGCGACAACCATTTGCTCTGATAAAACAGGGACACTCACTCAAAACCAAATGAGTGTGGTGGCAGGCCGGATTGGTCTTCAATGCTACTTTGACGACACAGACTTGGCTGTTACTGATCTGGAGACATCGATGTCCAGGGCATCTACCATCAAATGCGAGACTTCTACCCAATTGATGACGACCTTGTCCGCCGAAGCGAAGAATTTGATCAAAGACATCATTGCACTGGACTCAACAGCATTCGAAAGTGACGACTCGGGGACATCGGACTTTGTCGGGTCCAGCACTGAAACAGCATTACTAGAGTTTGGCCGTTTGCACCTCAGCATGCGCCGTCTGGCCGAAGAGAGAGCCAATTGTCCTGTGCTTACGATGCTTCCCTTTGATCCTTCTCGCAAATGGATGGCTGTTTTGATCAAACTCCCCAACGGTATGTATCGACTTCTCGTCAAGGGGGCTGCGGAAGTTGTGTTCGAGTACTGCGCTTTCATCGTTTCCGATCCAACATATCGCCTACCCATCGCTCGCTTATCTGAAGATGACCGGACAAGTTTCCACAACACTATTCAGGATTACGCATCTAAACTTCTGCGTCCAGTGGCTCTCGCCTACAGAGACTTCACCGAGGCAGAAATTTTTCAGGACTTGCACGATGACCCAGATTCTGTTAATTTGGAGTGGTTGGCATCTGGCATGGCTTTTCTCGCCGTCTTTGGGATTCGGGACCCCTTGCGACCTGAGGTTGTGGAGTCCGTCAGGCAGTGTCAAGAGGCTGGCGTGTTTGTTCGTATGGTCACGGGTGATAATTTTTTGACAGCAAAAGCCATTGCGTCAGAGTGCGGCATCTACACTGCTGGTGGCATTGCTATGGATGGCCCTACGTTTCGAGACCTGTCAACTGAGCAGTTAGATGCTGTGATTCCCCGTTTACAGGTTCTTGCTCGGTCTAGCCCGGAAGATAAACTTTTACTGGTTTCACGCCTGAAAGCCATGAACGAAACGGTAGCTGTTACAGGTATGAGCTGCGTCGTGATATGACTTTTCTTGTTTTGGACCTGTACTTACAGAGATTGGGTAGGCGACGGAACTAATGATGGGCTGGCTTTGAAAGCTGCAGATGTCGGCTTCGCGATGGGAAAGCAGGGTACCGAGGTAGCGAAAGAGGCAGCATCCATCATCCTGCTTGACGATAACTTTGCTTCCATCGTCAAGGCAGTGGCTTGGGGCCGAACTGTCAACGATTCGGTAAAGAGGTTCTGTCAGGTGAGCTAACTCCGATAAGTTTACAATCTTTGTGCGATCTCGTAAGCTAATCTGGCCCCTGCTAGTTCCAATTTACCATCAATGTTACCGCGGGCATCATTACCGTGGTGTCGGAGTTGGCTGGTGACGCCATTTTCACAGTTGTTCAGCTCCTATGGATCAATCTCATCATGGATATTTTCGCCTCTCTTTGTTACTCGACCGATTTACCTTCGCCGGACTTTCTCCATCGCAAGCCTGAGCCTCGAAATGCACCCATTGTCAACGTCACAATGTGGAAAATGATTCTTGGCCAATCGATTTATCAACTGGCCGTAGTATTTGTGGTCCATTATGCTGGCTGGGACATATTCAGCCCAAATACCAAGTTTGAGATTGACAAGCTCCAAACACTAGTGTTCAATATTTATGTCTGGATGCAGTTTTTCAACCAGCAAAACTGCCGCAGGGTTGATAACAAGGTCGACATATTTTACCAGGGCGCTTTTCGGAACCCCTGGTTCATTGGCGTACAATGCATCACTATTGCCGGCCAGTTTGCCATTGTTTTTAAGGGTGGCGAGGCCTTCGACACAACTCCCTTGACTGGTGCCCAATGGGGATGGAGCTTGCTATTTGGCATCCTGACACTCCCGCTCGGGGCTTTGATACGACAGGTACCGGACAGTGTGATACAAGGCCTTTTTGATACGTGTCGAGTGGGATATCACAAAGCCATGAGCCCATTTTGTAGATGTTTCTCAAAAGTTATGTCTCGCAGGTGGAAAAGGCGTGAGCATGATGCCGAACAGCAGCAGCAGCAGGAGGAGCAGGAAATGAGCCGAATCGAGAACATCATTCAGTTCATTGGTCTGAGAGCAGGGTCTACTGGAGATGTAACCACAACTGCAGAGCAAAGAGCGGCGCTGGAGCAAGGGGCGACAATTATGAGAAGGCAGGAGACTGATCGGCAAACAAGACATATTGATTTGCAAGGCCTTGTCGAGGCTGCTAAACTGGGCCGAGAGTATCGGGATGCTACTCTGGAAATTCACCCGCGAACCTCCAAGGACGACCCCATTTTATCGACGGAAAAGGAGTCAAAAATACCCCCAAGCCAAAACATGGGCATCATGAAATTTATTACGGTGAACACCGGCGTGAGGATGAGACGATTGCGGACCAATGGAGATCCGCTCTCTCGGGACACGCAACAGAGGCCCCAGCCTCCCACCAGGAGGCGAAGTGGATTCAAGTGGGAATCTCTACTGAGGTCAAAGAGAAGATAAGGTGAACGTGGAGGGGTTTCCCATGTTGGGGCAAAATATATTGGCAGAGAAAGGGGTCGGATAGACACCTAATCATAGTATTTTAATCGGACAATCACGACGTTATGACATTAAAGCGGAATGGGAGATACCAATTCATATTAAATAACTGGAGTCGTTTTTTATTTCTAAAAATCAAATGCTAGTTGTTCGCTATTTTTGACTAACCGTTGATTCTTAGTATGGCAGTGATACAAGAATAGACCCCATCGCTTACTGTGCAGTTCATCTTACATATTATTATACCACCTTGATTACTGATGCTTGGATGGCACCCCCTAATTCGTCTCGAGGATATCCGGGGCCACGCATCAGGCATACACCACTTTTGGCTAAATTGGACACTAGGAGATTGATACTGAGCTGCATTGTCAGAGCACCGGGTTTTGGACGCAACTGGTCGGGCGAGTAGAAATTGACGAAGCTCCAGCTATCGGGTTGCGAGGAGACGATTTCGGATGGTGAGCTCGGCGTGGGGTCTGGGCTGCTTATGTTGAGCTCGAGGGTTTCTGTATCAATGATGCGAGCACCAAGGGCAAGAAGTTGCTTTTCGACGCCGAGGATACTGAGATACCGGGTGGAGCTGGCATGGCTGTGTGATGTAGAAAGGCCCGGCCAGCCTAGCTCCTCGCATGAAGGATTTAAGTCGCTCTTGGAGAATACCTGGGAACCATGCTGTCCATAAGGGAGATCGACGACGCGGTACATGTAGTCGCTCCCTGGGCCTAGCAGCCACCGCAGCCGGATGAGTAGATCGTCTCGACCCCTGTAGCACAAGTTGGACCCAAAAATACGCTGCTCTTCGGATTGGGGAATGGGAGGGTGATCGCTGCCGTTGAGGATAAGATATGCTATGGTGAGGCTAGCTTTTGCCAAGCGGAAGGCGAAGGAGTCTCTAGAGAGAGGCAGTCGAGGACCCCAGTATCTGGGTGAGTCCGGACCGAGTATGGGGTTGTTGTTGACGGTCCAACCGTTGCCATAGACCTGGAGGGGCATTGGCGAGTTAGCCATGTGCTCGTCTTCGGTGGGTGTTGTTTCAGGCTCTGGGAGGTTTCCGGTGACGTCTGGCGGCGCAGGGAGAGCAAGAGTGCGAGCTGTGTGGCAGGCTTGATGGCTTGCGTCGCTTCCCAAATTGAGGTTGTAGTCCATGGTGTCGTCGGATGTGTAGCTCGAGATCGAGCTGGTTGCTGGGGGCGAGGTCGATGAGTGGCCGAGGGGGGAGAGCTGCTCAGGAATGGGCTTGAAGGCTGTGATGGCGGCCGGTGCTGGTGACACAGGCGGCATGGGGTGGTCGCTCGAGTCTTCAGGCCCGACGACTTCGTGAGCCAGGGAGAGGATGCGCTTCATGGATCGGCGCAGGGTGACGACGAGGTCGGGCTGCTGTGTGACGAAGGCGTTGCAGTCGAGCATTTCGTCGACGAAGCTCATGAATATGGAGCTCATCTCTTCCACCACCTCCTCCAACCGTCGCAGCCGCTGGGTCTGAGCCACTTCGGCAGCTTGTCTGCGCTTGCGAAACACGTTTTGCGCCTCGCGATTGCGCTGGCGACGGGCCTGGGCTATTTGTGAGTTCCAATTACACGGAAAAGGAGATGCGGACGTGAGAGGTCGTTGAGTTCATGTGTGCAAAAACACCTACATCGAGAGCAGCGCTGTCCTCGGTCGAGCTGACGACGGGCCGGCCGCGCCTCCTGGTAGCCTTTGCCTCTGGCATTGGCGATGACTCCTCTAATTATCGTCGGTTCAGTAAGTTTATCGATATCAAAGCTTTGGTCTAGACAAGGCGTGGGGATCGCATGTGTGTGGAGTAGATGCGTAGTAGTAGTGGAGAGGGCAGTCCGGCAGTTTCCTGTTAGCGAGGCAAGCGATCACGATGTCTTTCGCCGCTCTCATTCTTTTAAGAAGCAGGGTACGGGTATAAGAATAGTAAAAAAGGGAGGAGACTCAATGAATAATCATAAAATAAAAAACCGACAATTTTGGGCCTGGCCTGAATCTCAATCATGAGAGCGAGGTACGTGTCGTGTTGGGGCCAAAAAGACCGTCGGGCTTGCCTGATCACTAATCGCAAAATTCGGAGCACTTACATCAGACGTCCGACTGTCCCACATGACCCGACGCATGGCATGGATGCGCCCTTTGCCTGCGCTAGAACTAATTTGAATGCAGTGCCTGCCATTTATTACAGCTATAGACACAGTCATATTTGGTTGGTAATAAGCAATGGTGGCCCACGGACCAGCAAAACAGTCTGGATGAAGCCATATAAAGCTAAATCAATGCCCTGAGCCAAAAGCCCGTTCGCCCTGACCCCCAATGTCGTAATTCTCTAGTAGATGCTACCCCGAACCTGGTTCATTAAAACTCTAACTACTTCGCTCTCACCGTCCTGGGTCGCCTTCGCTGGTTTCGCATCGTGCGGGAAACACTCAGAGACCGAGCCGAGGGATGTGTTCCCTATTTTTCGGTGCTATGCCTTGTGTAATCGGTATTTGTTTATCGATCCGCGCTTCACTGCTATTGACGAGCTCTGCGAACTTGCCTTTATTTGACAATAGGGCGTGGTATGTCCCTTCTTCCACCTTGACACCATCTTCTATCATTACGATCCGATCCGCTATCGCCATCATCTCGCGGCTGTGTGTAACAACGACAACAGCCATCCCGCTAGATTGCCGCCCTGGACCACCCACCAATTCTCGTATAGTTTTTCGGATCACCTGGGCGCTCTCTGCGTCAAGAGCGCTGGTGGGTTCATCCATGACGAGTAGAAGTGGTTTCCGCGCGATGGCACGTGCGATGCTCAACCTTTGAGCTTGACCTCCTGATAGCGTCTGACCGCCATCTCCGATCAGCGTATTGTAGCCTTCTGGCAGGGACGTGATGAATTCGTGTAGGCCCGCTGATCGGGCTGCCGCTGTTACGTTGTCGATGCGTCGTAAATGCGAACTCTCGGCTAGGCCGTAGGTAATGTTTTCGGCAATCGTTGCTGGCAAGAGAAACGGGACCTGCGAAACGTAGGCCATCATGGATCTCAGGTGGTCAATATCAACGTCTGAATACGGAAACCCAGCGAATGTCAAAGGGGATATGGTGCTGAGGATGGAACGTGGAGTTGGCGAGTACAGACCCAGGAGTATCGATATGACGGTTGATTTCCCGCACCCAGATCGACCCACGATGGCGAGACAATTTCCTGCCCGAATCTCAAATGACACACTCCGTAGCGCTGGGCGGTTGCCATTCGCGTTGTATGAAAAGCTTAGCTCATCTAGTTGCACAGGAAGAGGAGTGCTTGGTGTTTTCCTCCCCTGTGACCCCAGAGACCAGTCTGGCAAGGTGTTGACATACCCCAGAATCTGAGCCGCAGTCGCCTGCGCCATCGTGATTTGGGGCATGGAACTCAGAAAACCGGTGGCCGTCCCAACAGTGAATAGAAGCAAATTTACAACCTGGACCACAGATGTAGCCGAAATCTCCCGCTCTCTGGCAAGGAGAACAGTACCGTAGTAAAATATTAAAGCTGAAAGAGGGTAGTTGAGAGATTGGTACAGCCCGTAAGGCCCGCTTGTGTAAGCCGCTCTGCGCATCCCGAGGCTGAAAGTATTGGAGACTGACTTGAGGTATCTGGTGGTAAAGTATCCTTCCTGGGTCAGGGCCCTCACGACCCGGATATTCAGAAATATTTCTGTTAGGATAGCACTTGAATCTTCGGCTCCTTTGTTACAGGCAGCCTCCCACTTCCCACTCACCACTGAGAAACCCTTGACCGCGCCCATAACGACGGGTCCCAACGATAATGCCACCAATGTAAGCTTCCATGAAACAGTAAGGGCCCAAACAAGGGCAATAGAGATCATCAGAGTCACTACCAGAGTGATGGGCACGAACTTGCCCAAAATGTTCCTCATCTCCTCTGCATTACGGTCCAAGCACTCAATTATACGACCAGGCGAGTTTCGCGGCTTCTCAAACCACGGCTTGGGTTGCCGTAAAATATTGCCTAAAGCTTGGAAGCGTATTTTATTGATCCAAGCTTGACCGACAACTTCGAACAGATAGCGGCCTCCTCCGGTGCAGGCGCCGTCAATAGTGGCAATGAGGATGAGGTAAACGGCCCATTGCTTGCTCTCTGCAAGTCTATCGCCATGCGACCACATGGCAGCAAGTAAATGCGAAAAACAGTACGCAAATATTGGAATAGAGCCGGCTCCGATGATGCAAACGAGCGTGCCGAGAACAAAGAGGAGCCGGTGGCGAGCCCCAAGCGCTGGCCAAACGACCTTGAGAATAGTTGCTAATGACGTTGGTTGCAAAGTATTGCCATTGTTCATTGTAGAATCATTCGCCGGGACCAGTTCGTACTTCTCTGTATTGCTTGTCGCTTGTAAATCGAGGGTATTGCTGTAATCAAGCTTGTCAAGGTTGGGATAGTGGTCTTTTATAGAACAACCCAATGTCCTTTCTAGTTCTTCTACGTAGGATCGTCGTTTGAAGCTTATAATTGGCCTATCGTGTAGCTTTGGTGGGCTTTTCATCACCGGTGTTGGCGTCCCTAGGGAAATCTCTGTATCCCACATCTGTTCTGTTCTGACCCTGAATGCTCCTGATGTCCCCGAACCCCAGGAAAGCCGATGTCCTTTCATCGCTCCTGGAACAAATAGAGAATTTCTCAGTAAGTCTTCTGTCTCTCCTATAAGCAGTCGAGAGATATGCGAGGGCCTAGTAGGAGGGGGCGTGATTGGCGAGCACGGATTTAAACCGTCAGGAGATGCCACATTAAACTCGCTTAGAGTGATGGGTGATTTGGTGATCGCAAGGGTGGCAAAAGTAGAAAACGTTCCGGAACTGCGCCGAATCAAATCCCTCTTGAAACCTTCTTCTACAATGGTCGCATTCTCCATGATGTACACAAAATCGTCATCTTCGACTTGGGAAACATCGTGAGTGATGATTATGGTGGTTTTCCCTCGTCTCCACGCTCGAATGGATCCCATGATATAATCCTTGGTGACTTGGTCCAGGCCACTGGTGATCTCGTCGAGGATCAAGACAGGGGGGTCTCTGATTCGTGCTCGTGCAAGCGTTACTCTCTGCATTTGTCCACCACTTAGACTATGTCCTCCTCGTCCGACGTTGGTGTCAAGGCCATCTGGTAGTGTACTGATAGTTGAATTCAGAAATGTTGCTTCGCAAGCGGCTTTAATGTCAGAGCTGGTTGCTTGTTCTGGATGCAGGTGGCCGAGAGCAATATTCTTGAAGAGAGAATCATCAAATAAGATGCTGAACTGCTGAATCAAAGTCACGTTCTGCCGAATCCACTTCCGTTCCAAGGTCCTTAATGGATATCCATCAATGCAAACCTCGCCTGACGTCGGTTCATAGAAACCCACTATGAGATTTCCCACAGTACTTTTACCAGAGCCGCTTTTCCCTACGACAAATGTGAAGTCGCCAGCAGGGAAAAGAAAAGATAGGTTGTTCAAGACAAGTGTCTTTGGGTTGGTTGGGTAGGAAAAAGTGATCTTGAATACGTTAAAAATAATGATGGATAAACAAGCACCAGGTCATATTATACTCACGTCTCTCAGTTCAATATCGCCTGCGCATGCCTCTGGTTGAAATGATCCGTTTATGTCCTTGATTGCACAGTCTGCTTTAGAAACCAACACTATCGCTGAGAGAAATTGTCCTGCAGACATCCCCTTGGCGATCACAAGCCATTGGGGCATCAGGGCCTCAATGGCCTGGAACGATGCTAGCACAGCATAGAAAGTCGCAAAAATGTGGCCTGGGACAACACCATCGTTGACAAGAACAATGCCATACCAAAAGCCCACAACAAAAGTTGCGATGCCACTGAAGCTGATATATGCCATCTGCAAAGAGTTGCACCTGGCTTGAACCAAATAATGCCTCGCTGTGGCCTTGACAGCTTTGCTGTAAGACCAAACATCTTGATCATATCCATTGAAGACTTTGACAAGATCTATTGCTTTGATTGATGCAGCCGCATATTTAGAAGCACTGGCTAAATCTCGACGTTGTGCTTGAATGCTGGGTTCTAGTTTGCGAGTAATTAATGAGAGAATGATGGCTGATATGGGGAGAATCGCAAGGAGGACCATTGTGAGCTTCCAAGAGTAATAAAAGGCGATAGAGATAGACCCAACAGATGTAATAATATCGGATGCTAAGAGGCCCAAGACTTGGGACGTGGCTAGTTGTAATTCTCGGGTTTGTCTGCAGGTTGTGGCAAGTTAGTACTAATTCCTTAGTCTAAAGAAGCATCCTGATGTCTCACGTTTGGATCCTAGCGAGGAGACTTGGGATTCCGTCGAACTGAGCATCAAACCATGATATATTTCGAGGCAACAATGCCTCGAAAATATCTCGACGGATGCTGTCTGCCTGTAATTCGCCAAATATCACCCACAACGCTAGGAATACCGAGTTGGCAAGCCAGTGCCCGATTCCCAAACCAACCAATATGAGAGCCCACTCGGCGATATAAGACAATGCAATCACGCTTTTTAGGGATCCATTGCCGTAGTCGACAATGATGTTGAACACTTTGCCGAGGATGACGACAAGAGCAGTCTTGAACCCAGCCGTGGTGGCGGATGCGACAAGCGCCCCAATCAAGACAGGTGCATGCGATCTCTTGGTAAAAAGAAACAGGCTTTTCCATGGTGGGCTTTTCAGCTGCTGAGAAATCGAGCTCAGACTTGGGCCGTCAGAATTGGTGTGGGTTGATGAATCCATATTGTCTCTTGTGTGCAGAAAAGAGCAGTGATGTTATCCCTGGAATGAATTTGACCCATGGAAAGAAAAGAGAATGATGTTAAGTAAAGACATGGTTTGGGAATATTGGATACTACATCTCGATGACAAAGAAGTTGTGGGTGGCGGGCATAAGAGTAGTGAGCTTAAAGTGGTGGGTTCGATGCCACACAAATTACTGCAAGCCATTGTTCTTCTTACAGCCATCACATTGTTCGTTTTGAGAGGGTTCACATGGACAGCGAACGGCCCCACATAACCATTGGTAAAATAGTTGTCTTAAATTAGCGTGGTATTATTCACAATGAATCTGAGAATGTGATAGGATGGCGAACATGAATGGTTCGAGATGCAGCCGTTCGAGTTTCGATGTTTCTCCGTGTCAGAACCGACCTTGGTCATCACCTCGAATGATCGAGGCAAAAGGACAGTCACATCGCAAAAATACATGTTGTGTCACATGAAGTGGCAAAGTCTGTGATTTGAGAAATGTTATGATGAGTAGACAAATCTCGTCGAGAAGAATCTACCCTGTTCGAGCAGGCACCAGGCGTACAGTGCCTATTGTACCGTTTGAGCAAGCGCATGCACTATGCGCTGATATCATGCTCCCACTTTTTTTTCGCTGCCCCTCCATGCACGCCGTTGATTCACAGCCTGCGCCTAACTGCCCCACGTTCAAGTTTTGTCAACATCAGACACTCAACAAGAATTCTTTGCAACCAACCGATTAAATACGTATAGCGCACGCAAGTCTTCCATTGGAAAATGGATCCCCTTGAGAGAATGTCCGCCGGCCCAGTGCCTAAGGACTTTGACGCCGAAAATGCCGAGAACAATGAGGACGTGAGTTTGCCCCGCGCAAACCCCTCCATACCAAAATTCGATCTGGGTTTGTGTTTGCTAACTATCGCATGCCCAGATTGAGAAGCAGTTTGCCGTTAAAGGTACGCGCCATATTGTTTTAATATAACTCCGACTCATTACTGATCCCCGGTTCGCCCCTCCAGCCGTCCAACACCTCGAGACATATTGGAAAATCCTCCAAATGGTTAAGGGCTCGACCCTTCGCCTGACAAAGATTGACAATGAAATCATGGAGCACCTTGGGGCTGACTTCCCCGATTTCGACCCCGCCACAACTATCGACGAGAACCAGATGAAGAACAAGGTGGGCAAGGAAAAGTGGCGCAAGTTCATGGAGGTCTATGAAAAGAAGGTTGACGATTACAACTTTGGCACCATTCTCCGCACAAGTCCCAAGGTTGAGTATGACCAAGACACCACCATTTTTGGTACGTGGAATGACACTCTTGAGAAAAAACACCCTTTTGGCTGACTGCTCTATCAGTGCCGCGTATGCAGTTCTACGCCGTCGAGATTGCTCGGTAAGTCCAACTTCTGGATTTGGGGTTGGAGTATGCTAATGTTGGTCAACAAGCAACCGCGCCGGTCTGAACGATTGGATTTACGAGGCGGCTCAAGCCAAAAAGACAGGCTCCAAGTAAACATGCGGCTGGAGTCAAAGTTGAAAAAAAAAGGCTTCCTATTTACTGGTCTTGCTCCCTCTCGTTGAAACCACCGACTTCATATTCGAAGAGGCTCGCTCTGCCGAAGGCAGCGCCCGAGAAGAGGAGGATGACATGTAAGCGCTGACTACCAAAGGTAGTAAATGCTGCGCATTGTGGGAATATCCGGTGGCAGCCAGATTCCAGGGCCGTGTTTGAGCACGAATATTTGGGCTACCTGGACTTGCGTTTAAAGGTAGATTAAGTATATGAATACGCAGAGTTTCGGCAATGCCCAAAAGTAAAAATGGTTTTATCTTCGATTTAATCTGCGCTTTCTGCTACTGGTTTTGAGTGATATATACTTTATTCGAATTTCCAAACACTCGGATGATGGGTGGATGCGAATCCTAGTCAGTCCAATCTCTCAAGCTCTTCCTTTTATCCTTACAGAATGACAGGAAAACTCCTAGTGTTCTATCTAGTGTAATCCAAATCACGATTAATCTTGGCGAAAGGTTTCCTGAGCATGGGCGAGTTACCGAACTATTAGCCGTCATAAATCTAGAGTCGCGCACAGCAACTCCAGTTTCTAGAGGAGAACGCCTTGTATGGTTTGACCGCACTAAATCGCCAAAACGAGAAAATAAATTAGAATATTTATTCAAGAATTAAATTAAGAAGATTAACAACACCAATATTGGTAAATGAACAAGACTAATGACATCCGCGCAAGCAACGTTGACTGTAAGGTGATTCCGAACCCCAATGATACAGACAAACATATTCTGCGAGAAAGTTGGAATCCGATTAGAAAAGAAACACGTTTGTTATGACTAGCTAGGTTAAGTGCAAACAAAAAATGACATAGAGTGTTTGCGACCTATCACTCTCGGCAGTGATTCAGTCCCGTGTCTCCTCGCTGGGCTCACTTGTACCTTCTCATTTGCTGTCGCCAGCATTGCTAGCAATCTTCCTTACACCAACAATGCTAACTGGCGATATTAGTTATAATCAGCCGCTGCTGGGAGTTCGAAATGAGTGAGTATCTGAACTCCTTTGAGAATGATAACAGAAAATTACATTCATCCATAGTTATACAACGAGGAGTTGAATAATAACACGGCGTCTAGGTAAAAGCCAAGATCGGACCAAATCCGCCTCCCAACCGACTCTATCGTATCCATTTACCATCAGAGAAATCGACCAGAATCACTTCGAATCATTTAAATCGGATGCACCCGGTACCCATAAGAAAACGCCACCTCCATGGGATCGAACCCTTGACGCCGTTTACCACAAGAATATCCAAGGTCAGAGTACCAGTAACGACGAGACCACTTTCAGTAGCGCCCTAGTGGAGTTCTTCATAGATCATGGGCGCAACAGAGACAGAGGAGGATACTTTCTTCTGCCAGACAGTGTGCGTTTACACATCTGTCGACTTCTCCTGGCCTCGAAGCGACAAGGGAAACCTCTTCGCCTCAACCTAGCTTCATTTGACCAGGACTGTTGGAGAAGTGAGGATTTACAGTCCCCGAGAGAAGCTCTCCAGTCTCTTCAGTCATATTTCGAGACATCATTTAGCTTCCGAGCTGATGTCTTACTGACATTTCTCCTCGATGTCCCGCTGCACGTCACTTTTTCTCCATACGTGGGACCCAGGATCAACCCGCTCGCAACAACGTGGCTCAACAAGTACGGCGCCTATGCGCAAAATATTGCTGTCGAGGTGGATATGACGCGCCTTTATTGTGGCCCCAGTATATATGCCGTCAATTTACTCCCAGGCGTAGATCATATCGAAGCGCTACTTCGTGATTTCGTTGACTCGCAACTACGAAGAGACCCATCCCGACCACTCGAGAGCTTGATCCTCTTGTGTAGACGCTTTTACGGCTGGAGAGACCAGGATACCTCTGCAAATTCTATGACCGGGAGATTCAGCGAGGCGAGCAGCTACAGCCAACTGAGCCAAAGATCCGAGCCGGTCTTGGCAACCACGGAAACGGGAGCATTCTCGCCTACTTTTGAAAGACCATGCAGTACCTCGCCAATTCGCCTTTTCAAATGCCATTCTGCCCCAGAGAACCCTGTGCATAGTTTACTTCAGGAATACGAGGATATATCCGACGCGATATTCCCAAATGAAGTTGGCGACAAGAGCCCGACAAGCCCATATTTTCTCATCCCCAACGCAGACTACTGCCCCGACTCATATCTGACCATGTGCAACCAACTCCTGCGGCTCCGTGGTCGTATTGACTCCATTCGAATATGCGGATTCAGCGAGACATACACAAACCGCTTCATTGAAACCCTCTTTCATCCCGACAGAGATAATATTAAACGCCATGCCTATCGGGTCGCTCCATCGACTGTTTGGCCACGGCTTGGTGGGCAACAGGCTTACGTCGACTTTGGGGACGGGCAAATCATTTTAGATGACCATGACACATCAATTTCCGCAAATTCGACGGTGGCCCTGGCATCCTGGCAGGGATGTGTTCAGCTTCCCCCGCCCGTCCTCGATGCTGACGGGGACGCTTCGCTCCCACCCATAGTTAGCTCGCTACTAACCCTGAGGGGCAGAACCTGGAGCACAGGTACTGCTAATAGCACCCAAGAAGGGAAACCCGAACGGTTACACGAGCTAGGTGAGGCTAGTACCGACAAAAGAGGAATCATGAAGATGTTCAGCATATACTCGAAGCCAAAGAGCAAGGGCAAACAAAAATTGGAGAGAGACTTGGTTACATCCGTTTAGCCTCCGATGGATAAATTGCTAAATTTGTACACGTATAGGAAATATTGTACTAGAATAAGATAAGGAAAAATAATAATGATGTGCTTTCAAGCTTCACATCGTCCCTCTCGGGGTGCGTCACGCTCTACTAAACCCCCCAAATGCATGCGGTTCCAAGAACGCCCCACCAAAATTCACTTTTTTTCATCATACACGCTCAATCAGTACTCATAATCTTCTTTAGAGTCAACATCTAGAACATTTTGGACAACTGCCCGTCCACGCGAAAGATGTTTTCGGCTGTCATACGCGGCCCTAGTAATGGAAACAGTTACTGCAAAGACTGTCCGAAAGTTAGCAAATGTCCAAGTCATGCAAATCATCCACAACTCACAATAGCGAATTTGCTTCTCGCGCGAATCTTGCTTCCGAAAAAGACCAAAACCCAAGGGATCAGAGTCAGGCCAGCGGCGATTCCGCCCAGAAGACATCCGGCGTTCTCTAGGCCAAGGTTGTCAAACATGATGGCCGTGACCAGTGGAAACGAACCACCCAGCACATTTCGACAAAAACTTTGCGCAGCGAGAGCCGAGGATGCGTAGATGTGGTATGTGTCCGCAAGGTAGTTGAAGGTGGCCAGGTACACCGAGTAGATACCCCAGTTAGCAAATCCGATGCCGATGGCAATCGAATAGTCCCGTGCGCCACTTGGAGCTAGGAATGCACCAAAAAGCCCTGCAGGTAGAAAAAGAGCTGTGATGCATGCAAAGTACAACCGGGCCTCCGGGGCCTCGGCAGGAAAATGTTTCCGCATGAAAGCCCAGAATGCGGAGCCAGATTGAGGCTTCTCAGTCTCTTCTTGCTTGCGCCATTGCGGGTGCTTGGTCAAGCGCTCCTGCAGAATGCCCAAAGTGGTAGCCGCAATAGCTGACGCTATCATGGCGATGTAGACGCGACTGGACTTGTTGATGTTGTTGGCATAGAGATAGGGGACTACTGAGAAGGACAAATACAATACACCCCAGGAGAAGGCGGCCCAAAGCGAAAAGCAAAAGACAACTGGCTCGGTGAAAAGGAGGAAGAAAGGACGCTTGACTGAGGTCGAAATCATCTTGACCAGAGACTCACGTTCTTCATCAGCCTTGACTACCCATCTAATTCTCTTCAATCGGCATCGCGGGTTGTTTCTGCGAGGAGAGCCATACCCATTCTCAACCGGTTCAGCTCCCAGGGTCTTGATTGTCGAAGACGATGACTCCACAGTTGTATCATCCTCGAATTCAGTAACCCATACTCCATTGAAGCCCGCGTTTTCGAGCTGCTCGTACCACTGGTTCAGCTTCTTTGCCTTTCGCGACAACAAGACGGACGCCCGACTCTCGCGGAAAAGGAAAATAATAGCAACCAACAGCACCCCGTCTAATATGACTTGATGCCAAAAGGTCCACTTCCACGCCTTGGTCGAGTCACTCATGCCATTCATGAAAGCTGCCGAGACAAGAGGCCCCACTCCGGTTCCTGCGAGCACAAAGCCACTGAAGAGGGACATGGGAGTGTTTCTCTCCTCTTTATCCCAAAGGTCAGCAATTACACCTCCAACTACAGAACTGAAAACCGAGCCGCCAACTCCAACCAAGAATCGTGCGACCAGCATGCCAGCAAGGTTAGTCATGAGCGGGCATATAGCCTGGAAAATTACATAAACAACACCAGCGAGAACAAAGACAGGGTATCGGCCCCAGATTTCGGAAATTGGTGCGAGAGCCATTGGTGCGAAGGCAAAGCCCATGCAAAATGTCGTAATTCCCACAAGAGCAGGCAAATGAGTGGTCCCAAGGTCCTTAGCCATGAGGGCCGAAGGAGGCGAGTAAGCACCCGCAGTATACGCTGTGAGAAACGTCGCAATACATGAAAGTGCGAGCAAGATGTTTTTTCTCGCCAAGGGCCACGTGAGGGGGGACGTATAGTGTTTGAGGTCGGGGCAAGGTGGTATTTGTGTGTCGTCTGGAAGGCCAGCTTCCTGAGGTGTTGGAGGAAGAGGTAGTTCGCTGGTGAAGGAGAAGTATATGTAAGATATCGGTTCATTGCCAACGGGTTTGACTTCAGCCACCTTTGGAGCAAGGTTGTTGTCGACAATGATTTCTAGTTCGCCCTGTTCGAGGACGGGAGTGTCCCCGTCCCAGCGCGACTCGTTATTTGATGTCATGCTGATAGTGGGTATTGGTCATAGCAATCAAAGTGGTGATGCAAAGCGATATTTTAACAGGTGTCGTTTTGAGAGATTAGAATCTCGATGATTGCTGGCGAATCTGCTTTGGCAAATGCACGAAAGCTCGGCGGGTATGGGATTTATCTAGGAGAGATCGGGAAGCCAGAGTATCCATTGGGGCAATCCCGGTTTATAGCCCCGAAGCTAGAATACGGGGGGCATTTTGCGGAATCCCAACGGGAATAATGGCCACTTGTCACAAGCTCCGCATCCCCCCAAGCTGACCCGAAAGGTTTTATCAAGCCCCCCCGGGCCTGACCCGCTTGAGGGACAACAAGAGTCGGGCGCTAATGTAGGTTGGCCATGGTGAGGTGGTGTTGACGATCAGTTGGTGGTGGCTTGGACAAGGAGACGAAATATCAAGACTCTGGTTTGCTAAACACATGCGAGCTGTGTGATTCGGCTCTTGGCCGAGTCCACTGTTGATGGGGGTGGCGGTCTATACATGGCGCTCTCTCAGAGGTGATAGAGATAGGGGCTCGCTAGGCTTTCGAGGCACTATTGAAAGCGGATAATGTCTGATGGGAATAATATGGGAGGGGGCAATGCCGCCATTTGACTGGTGTTAGCTTTTCATAGGTATTGGCCTCCCCGCTCGAGGTCCCTTATGGACCTAGCCCCATCAGTCCGAGCATTTAGCCCGAGGTGTGTGGCCGGGAATAATAAGGATATGAGAAATGGCGACTGGTCCTCAAGTCCGAGCCAATCGAGCAGGTTTCGGCATTTGCACCCTGGCCGTAGGGCGTCATTACAAGTCTGAAGCGGGCTAGCACCATAACAAGCACATCCTAGCGAGATTATGCCGAGGCCTAATCAGTGGTTCGGAGGAGGAGAAAGGTAAAAAAAAACGCTCCAACCGTGACCAAAGAAGGGCGCCGCGGCCAGTGGGGACAACCTGGAGGTCAGCGCAGACAGGTCTAGATTCACGGGCGGCACAAGGGTGGTGTGTGTGTGGGGGGGGTGGAGGTGGGATTTATCACCGATTATTGCCGGTACATATGATTTATTTATCTTCCCGATGAGATGGTTGGCGAACTCGGGGGAGCGGAGTAGCGCGCTTCGGTTCCGCGAGTTCGTCCGTCCAGTTGCATGTATGACGGAGATCTGGTGAAATCCGCTGAGATCTGGGGAACTGTAGTGTTACTTACAACACTCCACCCTTGCCTGGAGCGGATCCGTTGGCTCAGGGCCCAGGTGCCCACAGTTAAGGGCTGAAGCGTGCGAAGCGTGCGAAGCGTGGAAGGCGAGGGTACTGATAGTCTGAGCTGTTCGGAATAGAGTACCTACCATGGCCCAGCTGCGGGTTCGCGTCGGACCGACGGCGGCGAGAGCCAAAGCGCTGGGGGTATAGTACAAGAAGGGAGGCCAAAGCGGCTCACGTGATATCTCTTTTTCGTCATTCCCAGTCCTATTCCCATTCCCGCCTTTTTTGCATCCGACAGGCGTAGCCGACATCATTGAAGCCTCCTCCCTCATGGCTTCACATACTCAAACCCCGACATAAATCCGTGCCAACAAAATGGAGTTCCCACAGCCGGTCAGCCAGCTAACAACGCCGATCCAGTCCACTTGATCAACAACTCAAGGCGGGGGGACAAGTCCGTCAGAAACCCCCGGGTAACCAATACCCGTAACGACCACAGATAGCCTAACATCACAAATCCATCAAATTAGTAATTGCTCATGGATTAATAATTCAATTATGATATGCCGAAAACGCTAACGCGGAAGCTCAATTCCGTAAGGCAAGATGAGCTGAACTGTTGTGGTTGCCAAGCAAGCCGAATGGCAAAAAGGCAAGTATTTGGTGATTGTCCCGAAATTAATAATACAACCGAAATGCCGTCATGGAATCGGCGTGCACAATATGTTCATCCCCATCTTGATTCTAGATTCCACTATCCTCAAATAAAACTAGGCGTACCGCGGAAATAATCCGCTGATGCCGCGCCGTCGGCATCTAGTCTACGTCGTCAGAGTTCGTGTTTTTTGTCTCCTCCCTACTAATCTTTGGGTTGAGCTCTTCGGCATTCTTCAGCGTCTTAGCTTCATCCTGCTCTATTTCTTCATCTGAAGCTGGCGCATCGTGAAACTCTTGGAGAGACTCTTTCGCACTTTCTTTGAGTGAACCATCCTCATTAATATGGTCTTTATGATACAAAGTGAAGAGTACGACCATGTACGTCTGGTCCGTCTCCTTGTTGCGCAATGCATATCTGAGTTGGTGCGAACGTTTCTGGCTGGACCTAAAATGAGTAAATGACACAAGATGTAAGCTATATGGTCGTTTAAATATACACCTCCATCAGGGCGCTATTGGGAAGTCAAGGAAGCTCCAAAAGAATGCACGATTCAGCGTGGCTGGAGCTGACGAAAAAGTAGAAAGAGGTTGCTTACTTAATACCTTGGCCATCCCAATATCTCATGATGGGCAATTGAAACCCAGGCAACTTCAAGGCCAAGTTTGCGAAGTCGAGATAAGGGTTAAAGAAATCCAGGCCGTAAGTACGGTCGTACTCCCATACCCACTTCTCCTTGCTATCTGCGCGGAGAGCCCACTTCATCCGCGCCTTGCTCGTGTCGGGGACACCGAGCTCCTCGCGGGTTAGTAGACCAGCCTCATCTCCGCCTTCATCAAACAAGAAGCCACCTTTTTTCTCGTCCAACTCACCAGGGCCGATGCAAATGGTGTTGAAACTGCTCAATGCGGGACCATACAAATAAGGCTTGTCGGCGTAAGCGTCTCCCTCGAGGCCAGGGTCGATCCACCATTTGACGATGCCCATAGCAGTGTTAAAGCCAGGCGGGAGCCTATCACGAATGGGGTGATCGAAGTCATTGCCGAATTGTAGGTTGGTGGCCGTGATACCAGGCCCATCACCGTTCGACGGCCTCCTTGGAGTGAATCGAAATGATATGCTGTATTGATCCTGGTTATATGCGTGAGGCTCGGTGGAGAAGTAGGGTGAAGTTTCTGGGGAATTTCTTGGCAGGCCCTTGTAGTCTTGAACGCGGACGCTGAGTTCAATGTCTGCCAGATCGCTTGAGATGTGGATTGGTTGAGTTGTGTTAACTGGGACCTCGGTCTGCTGGTCGTCATCGTACCCAGGCCCGGCGGTGATACGAAGGATGTAATTTTCAGCCATTTGGAATTGCAGTCGCGTGCCGTCCACTTGATGGTTTATTCCTGCAGGGTGACGTCGCTTGAAAATGGATGACGATTGCCTTTGTGTGCGGCTCAAATCTGAAACAGTCAAAGCAGGGTAGGGAAAAGCGCCTACTTGGGAAAATACTGGCTGGATAGTTAATATTCCAATTTGGACAACAGCGGCTCCAGGGTGTTCGCTCATAAAAATAATGAAGAGAAGCGTCCATGATGGCTTGACTCCCTGGTGCATATGACGTGAGCCTTTTTTTTTCCGCCCCGGTGGGCGCTGGCGTTAACCATCGTGCCATAGTGAGTGATAATTGGATGCGTCAACACCAACGGCCACTAATTTTTGGCCCGACCAGGGTGGGTTAACCAGCATTCCGGCGATTGTGTGCAGAACGCACAGACAAATTTTATCTTGACGGCATGATCCTTTTTGTTTTTATTACGCTTCTCGGCATGCGACCGCTACAGCTATGATTCCGTTTGCATGCACCACCCAGTCTAGTCTACTCAAGACACTCCTTGTGACCTCAATCCCCACCATCCTTCCTATGTAGCGAATGTCACTCCCTCACCGCCGCGTCGCTAAAAGAAGAAGGTTGTTGGCATGAAAAAAAAAAACATGTGGAGCAGTAATCCGTCGCGGATTTCTCACTGCTGACTTGTGGATAGAGATAATCTTGAAGGTGTGTGTCAGGTTGGCAATGCACACCATCAAGATGCAACATTTGAGTTACTGCTTTCACATGCTTGCCCTCTAAGTTCTTGGTGCCATTGGTAGATACGTCAGTGGTGGTTACCTGGTGGGACGGCTCACTGGCACGCAAACATCAAAAGACATGACATGTAGCGGCTGCCGGTGATCTGAATACCAGGCACCGAAATTAAGCTGATGAAATGAATGCATAAAATAAAATAAAGAACGAAGAAAAAACACCTCTCCTTCACGCTCAATGTATGACCGAATTTTTTTTCCCCTCCGTCTTTCTGGCCTCAAAAGGCACACACACACTTCACAGCCACATGATCTTCAAGCTCTAAACCTAAGCTGCTTGGGCCGTCCCGCATTTTCGTTGCTCGGGTTGATCGGAAGCGCTCCATGCAAGTGTCCTCATAGGTGTCGTGTGCCAAAAGAAGTCTGATTGTGTTTTTCTTTAGGAGGCTCATGTTTTTCCGACTCTTACCTGAAGCGTCTCTTAATTGAACGCCCATACGGATTACAACTTACGTTGTAATCCGCAACCCATTTCGATGGGAATTATATGATTGAATATGTTTTTTGTCTTTTAACTAGATTGCTAAGGAGCGGCAATGTCAGACTCAGTGAGAGGTGATGGAAAAGGGCCCTGTGTCCCACTTAAATCACATGACAGCTTGCTTGGTCTCGTCATGTGACAATTACTCCACCAGCTCATCAGTTTGCCGGCCGCCTAAGGTCGGCAATGAGGTCTTGTTGCTTGTGAAGGAGGTACGTACCCGTTGGTCAGGCGCCCCACCTGACCAACGAGTAGTTACCCCTCAGACTGAGGATGGCTTTCGCCAGCAAGGTTGGCGCATCACAACCCACGGCAAAGTCGAATCGACTTGAAGCCAGTAACTTTGTATGAGAAATTATAAACTCTCAATTTATGAAACTTTTTCTTCTCTTTTACACTATTCGTTCTCCGGGCATCTGCTACTCAGCTCAAGGATATAGCATCAACATCGAATCATCGAGGCCCCCACCCCTTCTGAACAAAGCCGTGTGTTTCGGGCAGTGTCTACTTACAAGCTTCTAAATACCTAACTAGCAGATCAAAATGACGCCCATCACGGCCGAATCTTGCCTTCCGCCATCCCTCTTCCTTCTTCCTCCGCCACCCCGCCCTTCATCTGCCTTGGCCCTATCTGCTGCCTACAGGACGCCTCTTACTGCGGTTCTTTCTAAGATGAAGGCTTCATCACATCCAACAACCCTTGTCATTGCCGTCGTGTGCCCCATACTTGAAGGGCCATCACCTAGAGCAAAGTCAGTGCGCTGGAAAGACGCACAGGCATTACTAGCTGGCCTCTACACACTTGTCTCTATGGTTTGTGCCAAAGAGGCAATCGAGGTTGATGTGGGCGCTGGATCGGGAAGTGTCGATGTGCGAATTGTCTTGGTTGATCATGAACCGTCAAGAAAATACTGGCCGTCGCCGGATGGTGACTATGAAACCAATCGCACCACTGTGCTTGATCTTGCCTCGTTTGCATCAAAAGTTTTCCCTTGGGATACCGTTTTTCATCCTAATACAGAGGCTGGGTATGCATTACTCAATGCTTTCCTCAGTTTTGCTGGGAAACAATCCTTCACCTACCAACAACTCATCGTTGTGGATGGTGGAATCACCATGGTTGCAGATGCCTCCGATTTCTCAGAACAGGACCAACCTAAGCTCAGAAATACAGTTTGCTTAGGAGGTACCTTTGATCACTTGCATCCAGGTCATAAATTACTGCTTCATGCAGCAACTCTCCTTCTTGACGTTCCTGAAAAGGAATCCTCAGGTACATGTACGCTGATCGTTGGAATTTCTGGCGATGAGCTCCTTGTGAATAAGAAGCACGCCGAGGAACTTCAATCATGGGATCAGCGTGCTCAAAATGTTCTCTCATTTCTTTGTACACTTCTCGAGTACGATACCACCCATATATGCTCGGAAACAACATCCAAACAGGACGAATTAGTTGCTACTCTCCGGGACAGTAAGGTAGTTGTGCGTTGTGTCAATCTCCACGACCCTTTTGGGCCCACCATTTCTGAGGAAAAAATGGACATAATCGTTGTATCTGCAGAAACTCGAGGTGGAGGTAAGGCTATAAATGACAAGAGAACAGAAAAAGGCTGGCATCTATTGGACGTGTATGAAATCGAGGTACTGGATGCGCGGGATGTTATTGAGGAAGAGGAAAACAACACCAGGGTTGGAGATTTCAGCACCAAGATCAGCAGCACCTCCATCAGAGAACAAAGAGCTGCAGCAAAAAAGAGTGCTTGATCCTGTGTCTTACAGAAATGGTCTCGGAGGTCTAGCCTGAACGTCAGGATAAATGACAGGTTAAATATATCCGCCTAGAGTGTTCTCAGAACTTCATGCTGACGAACAAAGCTTCAACCTGAGGATTGCCACACAGTATTGGAAATAACGTGAGGAGTGCTGGCTTAAGACGGGACATAAATCGCAGGTTGTTCGCGAAGCAGTGATCAGTATTTGATCCCAAACATGAAATATTTGAACTGGTTGGAGCGCAAATATAAAAGTGTTTCGATTTTCAAAGAGAACAGTTGGGTTTCCCTCTACGGAGAGTTGGTCTATTCCCTTTTTTTTAGTTGCATCCTGCTTCAACACTGCCATCATATGACTCGAAGTGCGATATTTTATACGGGCATGTCTTTTCTTAGAGAAAAATATATGTGGCCCACCAAATCAAAGTTGACCATGTACGACCGTCATGAAGTTATAACCAAGTGCCCTCGTTGAGTATTGATCTCCTGGGCTTGCCGATTAGCTAAGAACTCATGAGCAACGGATTTTCGGAAAATAATAAAAGAACGATGCAATGCGGGGATTTGTCTCCACTTGCAGTCTGGTGACTTGAAGAACCTCTCGGCGACCTGCGACGGCAGAAGTGAGTAGATAGAACGGGCCCTCTCGATCTCCAGGGATTGTTACGATAACTTATTAAGCGGAAGTTTTGAAGAAACTGATTGGCTTCCGCTTTAGTTCCGGTGTTTGGACACGTCCCTCTCTAGGCACGTCCCTCCTATGCGGGACAGTAGTGGAGACCAAGTGGAATTGCTTTGAAACTTCGCATGCATGTGTAATTATGGTCCAGGTAGGATGAGCGAGCGGAGAGCAAACCCTCCGTGGTGAAAAATTGCCCGAGAAAGCAAGGTGGAAAGATTCTCTACTTCAAGTTCTTTGCACTTGAAACACAAATACAAGCACTAGAGGATAGCTTGGGACTTGCAACCCCAATTAGGCAATAATCTCCAATAATGAATGGGTCCTGGCAGTGCAATTCTCGAGATATTACGATTCTTTCCTGGGGAGTGGGCCGGCTCTCACTCAAAAGGACTCATAGCCACCGACTCACCTGCGTAGTATATAAAGCCGCTGGTGCACGCGGTCCAAATATTGTACTTGCATTGTCATCACTTCTCTAATTGTCTATCCTAATAAACTATCATCTCACAGAGAAGATGGTGATAGTGGCAGGGCTTCTATTCTATCCGCTGGCGGCACTTGTTGTTGTCCAAATCTTTTTCCGTTTATATCACGCCCTTTTCTCTCCCCTACGACAGGTCCCGGGGCCGCTCTTTGCTAGATTTACTAATCTATGGTACTTTCGTCGAATATGGCTTGGACATTTCGAGGACGACAATATCACCTTGCATCGCAAATACGGCCCCGTCGTCAGATACGGTCCTAACAGATACAGTTTCGACCATCCCCAGGCTGCGCAAACGATATATGGCGTTGGGATCGGTGCAAAATTTGCGAAATCGCCTTGGTACCGAGGATTTCTGGGACCAAGTCTTCCATCCCTCTTTGCCGGCGATGACATCAAAGATCATACAGCACTTAGAAGGCTCTTCGCTAACACCTACTCCATGTCCGCTCTTGTGTCTTATGAAGAATATGTCGACAAATGCTCGGACATATTTGACAAGCGCCTTCGAGAAATGGCCAATCAGTGCACAATCAGCCCAAGTCTTCCGGTAAATATCGGTCACTGGTTTCAGTGTTATGCCTTTGATGTCATTGGCATGATCACCTACTCCGAGAGACTGGGGTTTCTGGACCATGGTGTTGATATTGGGCAGCTCATGGGCGTCCTGGAAGGCTATCTCAAATACTCGTCTCTGGTCGGCCTGTACTGGTGGGTTCATACCCATATTCTACTAAAACTATCCACCTTTGCACAGAGCAAAAACCCCACCGGTCTATTATATGTTGTAGACGTCACCAATAGGCTCATGAAAGATCACGAATCAAAACCAAAGGCCATAAATGACGAGGATGAGAACAACCAGACGATGGATTTCCTCTCAAAATTCATGGCTCGACGCCGCCGAGATCCCGAAAAATGGACCAGCCTCCATGTCATGGCCGGGTGTCTCCAGAATATGGTCGCGGGATCCGACACGACCGGAATAAGTCTCTCTGCTGTGCTCCATTACTTGCTTCAGCATCCTCAGGTGGCCAAGAAGCTACGAGAGGAAGTTGATAACCATCAATACAAGACATCGGGTGGCCAGCATATATCATACAGCGACTCTCAGGAGATGCCTTACCTACAAGCCGTCATGAAGGAAACTTTGAGACTTCATCCCGCGGTTGGCCTTCCACTTGAGAGAGTCGTACCAGAAGGAGGTGCCACTATTTGCGATCAGTTCTTCCCTGCCGGTGTAAGCTCTCATCCCTTCATGTCTTACTTCCAAGTAATTTACCAAGCTAATTTTCTTTCCACAGACAATTGTCGGTGTGAACTGTTGGGTCGAGCATATGAACCCTTCCATATTCGGGTCAGATGCAAAAGAGTTCAGACCGGAGCGTTGGATCAACACTGACCCGAAGCAGCTGGAAGCCATGAACCGCCACTGGATGCCTGTAAGTAACAACGATCTGGAACATCAAAGCGTACTTTTTTTTCTCACTGATAATAACTTGCTTAGTTTGGTTTGGGATCTCGTACGTGTATCGGTCGGCATATCTCGTTCTTAGAAATGTCCAAACTAATCCCTCGAATTATCCGGGATTTTGACTTTGAACTGCCTAAAGGAAAGCCAAAAGACAAAATATTCGAGACCACCAATTACTGGTTTGTCAAACCCAGTGGTTTTGAGGTCATCGTGAGGGAGAGGAAGAGGTGATGACAGAGTTGAAACCCGAATTGATACCTTGCTGGAGAGAGTATCAATACGTACATTCGGTTATGTGTTTCAGAACATTAGCCAAATGAAACATCATCCACTTCAAGACTCTGTGTTATGAAACCAATATTTAACTATGTTTGAAAGAATGGTTCTTCTATAATCTGTCACAGTATGTTTTTATCACGAAAATTGATTGATTATCAAAAGGCCTATATCCTCCAACAAATCACTCCATCCAAAGACATACCATTTAAAAATAGTCCCAATATCCGTAACTCAGTATAAGAAACCAAAATTCTACACCGTCAAGAAAATAATCCAGGCCAGTGTGAAATTTTCTGCACATTCTTTCGTTCAAGTACTGTAAGGGATTTTCAACTACTCAGGTATTTTCATAGATCTTGATTGTTCCATGGCTTCATTCACACAATCCATTGCGAATTTTTCTTTTTCAAGTTAGCACTTCTGAGAACAGAGTTCGAAAGGGATACTTCTGCACGTACGTCGATTCTCCATCTTAGTTCTTGAATTCATACACCAAATTTCGTTGATTCTGTCCTCCTCTTTCTGAATACATGTGCAAAACTCATATTCAATTGATAATGGAGCTAAATCTGGAGTATGAAGTCTGCTTTGCTTGGGAGCTGGTGGGCACCCGTTGATCGCTGAAATAGTATCCTGAGTAGAGTCAATCATTTCAAATGGGAGACCCAGGTCATGAGTTTGTCCATCATCACACCAAGTCCCAGTCATTGAAATATCTTTTTCTACATTTTCTTCCCGTATTCCAAGTAGTGGGTCCTTTGGGTCTTGCGCTGAGAAGTTTTCTGAGCCCCTGCACGAGGGGGGGCAAGCCCTTGAACTAGACCCAGAAGAATGAGAAGGAGGACCTAGATCGAGCCGAGTGCATTGTTGATAATCCAAATGATCCAAATCACAACAATGAAGTGACCCGCATGAAGGACTATTGTTGAGGTTTGGTCTCGTGGTCATGTAATCAGCCAATATAAAATCCCGAGCCCGTCCCAGAGGTAGATGGACATCGGAACGAGGGTCAAAGCGACTTGAGGGGAGGTTTTTGTGAGATTGCTTCACATTCTGTATTCTTTGACCTTGGTAGCTCCATCGATACCATTGATCTTGGGCCAGGACAAGAGCAGGCATGCGAGGAGAAGGGGGAGGGTAAAGTGTCGTGGGGGGGCGAGGCATACTGACTCGGGGTGGGATTGATTTATCGACCGAAAAGAAACCCAGAATAACTCAGCCGTGGGATCCAAGAAACCCGTGGCCTGATTATCACGATATTGGTGGCGGTGGCAACAATAGTACCGACACAATAAGGCAGGCAATGATATGTAAGTGGTATATAAAGGTCCCAAAGGGTGAGTAAGATGCAGGTCAATGAACTCGAAGTTTCTGAAAGATTTGTGGATGTTTGTTGATAATAGAGAAGAAATATTATGAAGGCGGAAAGAAGTGAAAGAGGAGGATCGAGGGGGAAGCCAGCCTTTATGACAAGGGCCGTCAAGGAGATGGCCCCTCGAACTGGCCAATCATCACCCCGCTAGCCAGACCACGGTCAAACTCGACTTGGCCTATCATGCCATCTCAAGCTAGATCTCTTTTTCGATCAACATCTTGATGTTTATGAGCAAAATAATACAGAAAATGGGCAAAAAGAAATGCTCAGGGAGCCTATTTTCCTTTGTCCCAGCTACGATCTCTCTCTTCGCCCTCCATGGTCTCACATGACCATATCCTATCAGCATGACAATTCTTTCGCAAGTGCATTATTTCATGTTTCTGGGTCACCTTGGCGGAAACCTTTGAATATCCTTACATCATGCTTAGAAGGGGAGAGAGTCAAAAGGATTCAGTACCACTCAGCCAAAAACCTATTTTATTTTACAAAGCCGTCGTTTTAAGATTCGGTTACTCATCATTCATATATCGCAGTGTGTTGAATAAGTCCTCCTGTTTCATTGCTGTTTTCGGTTGCCTTGTAATGAACACTGAACTTATTTCCTTGCGTAGTACATGGTAGTGAGATAGGCCTATTGCCAAGCATGTATGGCACTCTGCGGCAAAATTACTACTAAGTTTTAGCTATGCTACTATATCAACACACCAAAGTGTATTCGAAAAAAAAAAATCTTTCAGAAATGATCCTCAGTTGATATTTACCAAGACCAAGGCTCATGACCATTCCTGCCTTACTACACAGTTTCTCCGATCTTCCATCTATAAAATGCCACCGCGCAATGTTAGCAAGAAATTCCCCCCACAAAAATCTGGTGGAAACAAATAGAGTAGAGATTTCATTATCCTAACCAGTTGTACAGTGCTAACCCTTACCTCTGTTTCTATAACCGTTTGAAGCCATTCTGTATCATTTCCACACGATGTGATCCGAGTTTTTCCAAAGCTGTACTCGATTACTATATATCCATGTACAAGACAACTCGCTTTACTCCAATATTTGAACCTGGAAGGCACCTGGCTGAGGATACACTCCCCACAACCAAAATTTGGATTCTGATTCTTGGTCTTCTTCTCTAGTCTACTGTCCAATTGACATGGAAATTGATGGTGTTGACATCTTCAAATAATTTTTAGCGATTTGGAATATCATTTTTGCATCATGCTATAATATTTTGTTTCCCACAATGGGCGGACGACTTTTGTGCAGATCAGGATCATCGTGGCGTCCCGCGTATGCGAAGACACTGGATTAATTTTGAATAGGGTGACGTAAAAAATCCAAAAACATCGTGCATCACAAGCATAACGAGATTCAGTGCGCCCAAAGTAACATGAGCAAATTTCGTCATTGTCGTATTGTTGTTTATACCTCTATTTGCCAGTCCTCGAACCCAATTGGTATATGCATCGTGGACGATATTACCATCGCAGGTTGCCAGCGTTGTCATCGCCACATAAGTTTCATAAGTGTTCAAATGTGATTAGGACTCTCCTCTTCGTTCCGAGGCTTTACGCGTGGTTTTAGCCTCGTGTGAAAACTATGGCATGACATCACACGTCTGCCGAGGTAGAAACTCAGCGTGTTCCGCTGCCCCTCTGACTGCAGTGCGTTTCTTGTTAAATTTTACTGTCCATTGGTACTTTATGGTTTACAAACATTGACCAGTTTGCTCCATATCGCCCTTGGTTGCAATACTTAACGTAAGGGTGAAATTGGGCGTCAAGTGGCTATAGGGTGGGTAACTACATATTGTGAGAGTCAGGTGATGGAAGAACACACATCGATGCAAATCGCAACGCTCAGCTAAAAGGAAATATTATATATGTTAAAGGGGTCTATATCTTTTATTATTGATTTGTAACAGAATAAAAAGGTTAGCAGCGGGCTGACAGCCGTTTGCCGACATTGGGAGTCTGACTGACGATCAACCACCAAGTATTGCCGTCGATGCCTTAGTAAGAGTGGCCTTAGGCAAAATATTATCCCTCCGCATTGACGCGGCCTAACCAAATGTGCGACATTAAGATGTCACATCTTCCCACGGCTGGCATGATCCTCTCTGTTTCTGTTCAGTAATCCAACTTCAGTGCAGTTGCAGTTGATTTGCGGATATTTCGCTTCCATACATCATTTCAGGCTCACCCGAATTTTCAGCTAAGAGCTGCAATGATTGGCACGTCCTTACCAGAATGGATTTTTATCCGAGTCTCCATATTTGTCCTTCAAAGGACGCCGCAGCTCTACGCCGCAGCATTGGCCTTGCTATTTCTCGTTCATGGTCCTTCGGCGTTGTCCTTTTTCATCACTCATCTCCTCGGCGCGTCCCTGTTTGCTGAGACTCTCTTCTTCTGCTTCATTTACCGCCCGTTCCTCTACCAACTCCAGCAAGATGCTTGTCACCCGACACCCATGTCGGCGGCTGAACGAAGGGATCTGTTCCAAAAATGCATGAACACCCTGCCCAGTGTGGAGATGTATCTGCAGGGCTGGTTCCTTGGCGCACCCATTGAAGAGATTCGACGTGATAATGTGAAAGACTTTATCCTCTGGGGTTTCTTTGAGGAGCGAGGCGAGAACCCATTCAGCGATGAGGTCTCTCGAGAACTCGATGAGCTTATCGCGATCATCGAAAATAAGATGGGACGTCGGCTGAGAGAGGGCCGCGGCAGCGCGCAAAGTTTGCGTTTGACCTTTGACGAAGTCCAGTCCACCTATCGGAGCCTTGCCTGGTACATGATTGTTTTCGTCATCGACCAATTCACCCATCTGGCCTTTCTTTGGCATGGCTTCAAACATTATCGCATAGAACAAAACAAAGCTCCGCAGGTATTCCCCCCTCGTCCCCAGGAGTTCTTTGAGAGTCGACAATCTCCCTGCCAGTTGAGTTATTGGCATCGGCCGCACTCCGCCTCGTCCAATAGACTCCCTGTCGTTTTCTTTCATGGAATCGGCATCGGGCTCTGGACATATGTCAGATTCCTCGTAAATCTAGCCAAAGGTATCGAGGACGAGGACGGCGATTGTGGAATTATTGCTATTGAGATGCTACCGGTTTCATTTCGTTTAACTGCTCCAGTGCCTACCAAGGTCGAATTCCTGGGTCAGATGATGACCATCGTCGATCATCATTGCTGGAGAGATTTCGCTATAGCCTCGCACTCCTACGGCTCCGTCTTGACAGCTCATATGCTCCACTCTCCCAAATTGCACCACCGCATCCACTCTATTACGCTGATCGACCCTGTGACCATCATGCTACATCTCCCACAGGTAGCTTACAACTTTACGCGCCGAAAACCTCGGATGGCCAACGAGTGGCTGCTATGGTACTTTGCCAGCACCGACCCTGCAGTCGCATTGTGTCTGGGTCGTCATTTTTTCTGGAGAGAGGGCATATTGTGGAAGGATGAATTGCTAGCGTCCGAAAGCGGCGGGCGGAGGACAGAGAGAACGGCAGTGGTGAGCCTGGCGAAACGAGATTTGATCGTTGAAACTGCCATGGTTTGGGAATATCTCAAGGATAACGAAGCCGAGAGCCTCGCAAGCCTGACTTCTAACGAGCAAGACAAACTCAAAGTTCTCATGTTTCCGCACCTGGACCATGCACAACTATTTCATGACTCTTCAGCCTCGGCCTCGGTTATTAGCTTGACACAAGCAAGTTGCAGAACCGATACGTCCGCAGCATGATATTCGCAATATGTTTCAAGGCTGTGTTGCACAGACAAAGAGTGGGACCATAGGAAACACCTGGCCCATACCCATCTACTTTCGTGTTTTGACCATGTCACCCCCCCAATCCGCCAAATCGGCTCCAAGTGGGTGCGGACCACCCTGGATGATCAACCAGACAACATCTTGGTCTGTCTCGTTTTTTATTTGGTGCTCTGTCCACGCAGGGACGAAAGCAAAATCGCCCGCTGCCATCTCATGGTTTTTTAGTTCCATTTCCAAACCCTCATTCACCACGAGTATTCCTTTTCCAGAAACGGCGTAAATCATGGCATCTGTACAAGTTTTAGTCGGAATCTCCAGACGAAGATAGATTTCTTTTTTGAGACGATGGTTATGTCAACTGATTAATTAATTACCTTGTTCGCAATTATGCCGGATAGTTGAGACAGAGTTCGGTCGAATGGTGAGGACTTAAGGACTGTTAGCACCGACCTATATGATTGCAATGACGATGCACAGCCCCAGTTCTCTGCGGCGGGCTAGGAGCCTAGTCCCTGTTCAAGGCTTTCTCACCCGAAGAGCACATCTTGTCACACTTATCGATAATTGCGTCCCGCTGTATCATGGGCCCCTCCACGGTAGGGTACGAGAGTTCTAGTTGGCTGGCTCGCGTGATGCGGGTCGTGGAGGGCATAATCATCGGCAGGATCTCCGAGATGAGAGGCAGCAGGGACGACATTCTGGTGGTGTGTACCCGAATGCAGGAACTGTGATACGGGTTCCAGGAAAGCCTTGAGGGGGAGGATCGATTGCAAGGGTATATAACAAGGGAAGGGTGACGTCCGGCTGAATGACGAGTACCCAATGTAACAACCGTCCACGATTGGTCCTCTCGGCAGCACTAAGTGGGCGCCTGAAGATCAATGGTCCAAGTGTGATGAGATATGGTTGATTTGGTAAAGTTCAGGAGCGTTTTAGCGCTTGGCAAAAATGTGCGACCGTTGGATTGGGCGCTTGTAGGTGAGGCTATTCGAACAGAAAGCTACTTGGCAGGTGGCTGGGAAGTGGTGACAGGGCTGGGCCAGCCGTATTCTTGGGGGGCGCAGCGAGAGAAGCAAAACGCGCGGAGGCGGATGGAAGGGGGAAAGGAAATATGAATGTATCAAGATGGACAGATGAAGCAGTTGATCGTATACCAGCCAGTCGTCTGGTTAGCCGACGAAACAGGCATGAAGCAAAGGGGCAGATTCAACTCCGTAGACGCGGGATGGATGACAGCGCCTAGTGACGGATGGGTGTGTACTCCGGGATGTATGGGGCTTAGTGCAATGATTGCTTCATGGGGGTTGGGTGGGTTCGGTTACAACGATACCTCAGCCCACAACGGCGATTGGCCTCGATTTGACGCGTATACCGTCGGTACAGGCTAGGCAAGGACAAATTAGAAGGATTCAGTGTTTGTTTTGGCTTTGGGCTTTGCAACTCAGTTTTGGCAAGAAAAAAATACCAGCTTGCTCGGGATGTCCCAGGGTTCACGGACCTCTGAGCAATGACCATCGGCAGTTGAAAATTGAGTCCAAGGGTGTGTGGGTGAGACCTGGATACTACGAGGGACATAGACTGCGCCCACGCGCCATCGTTGAGGGGGGCAATCAACCCTTGCTCGCACAAGTTGCTTGGTAGGGACTCCCTTTCCATTCCCCGGCGATAGAGTTGCCAAAGACCGCTAGCCAGCCATTGACAATTTGCAATTAAACGCGGGGAAGAGTCCGGCGGGAAAATCATTGCACTCATGCAAAGTAGCGAGGCAGAATACTCAGTCGAGGCACACTCCATAGTTACAGCGCAGGACCCAACCCCACGGCCCCTGGCTAGGGGAAGCAGAGGTGTGGTAGGTGTCCAGAGCAATTACGGCTGCATGTGAAGTCAGTTTTTATTTTTATTTTTCTCGCCTGGGTTTTTTTTTTTAGGCGCCTGCTAGGTTAAGATTGAAGGCTAATGGATTGTTATCAGGCCGGGTGTGTTTTTGGGGGAAGGCTCGGAGCTACCCCCCCAAACAGAGAACCCCCGCCAACCTAGATAATTCCTCGGTATTACTAAGGTTTGATAGGGCACATGCAGCCCAGAATGTGACAGCTGCCACCGTCATCGGGGGCTCTCCTGAAGCTTGCAACCTCCATGTCGATTCATGAGTCGCCCGACCTGGCCTCCCCCGTCACACCCTCCAGAGATCAGCGCATTGCGCGGCTTTGGCACACTGCGGGCTTGATCTCCATACTTATCCGTGCATGCTCCGACACAGCCTCTACGGTCCATCCCGTCAAAACCTCAAAAGAGCAATGGTCCCCCCAGCTTTGCCCCTCCATTCCGGTCCTTTCTTCTGATCAAGGACCAAGCAAGACTCCAACAAAGCTCAGCATGATCTCAACATTCACCACACTCATTACGGCTCTGGCCTCCCACCTCAGACTCGCCTACCGAGTCCTGAGGCGGACCGAGTCCATCATGGACTCGTGCAAGATACCGGCGACGCCATTGGCGCTTCCTGCTCCCCCATCAGAATCAGAGTCGTCACCTTCTTCACTATCAGAATCAGAATCTTCTTCCCCTTCTTTACTATCAACACTAGCACCCCCAACACAAAAGGTCTCGGACCCAAATGCCTGCCATCTTCTCAACCTCCCCTCAGAGCTCATCGATGGCATTATGGAACACCTATCTCCCTACGAACTCATCGCCGTCTCTGCCACTTGCAAATCACTACGAACTCATGCCCTTTCTGACGTCATTTGGCAAGCTCGCGTTCAAGAGAACGTCCCCGGCGTTGCCATCACCAGCCCTGCCCCCTGCCCCAACTACTGTGAGCTCTACGCCGCACATGACCTCACCTGGTTTCTTCCCAAGTACAAAATATGGTTCTGTGACCGCGATTTGATGGGAAAGCTTATTATTGTACGGTATGATCCGAGGCGGGGTTGCATCGAAGGCTACCAGCTGCTGGCCTCAAGAAACCGGGCAACTCTTCAGCCCTGGGCTGCAGACGACCAGGCTGTTGCCAGCGACTTTGACCCTCAAGTATCCCTTCACCTTGACAAGCCCGTGCTTCAGTTTCGCCTTCGACGGCCCGCTGGTGGTCTTTTCCAGCGACCGGGCACCAACCGATTTTCCGAGGAAATCCAAATGGACCTCGAGGACCAACCAGACTCAATGTTCAGCAACTTCCTCCTCTCCCGCCCACTAGATGCCGACACTGCCCTGGAGCAGACCGAGGCTGGTTACCCGTATGGTGGCGTGTGGCCACCGCCAGCTGTGCCGAGCAGGCACCGAATTTCCGGCACCTCGGATGACCCCGATGAGCTGGCTCTCGACCCCAACTACCGCCCAACACGTCGCTCAGAGGTCTCAAACCAAACTTTCAGGGTTCGCCAGTGGATGGAAATGGCTGGAAGCCCCATTACCCCCAACTTCAACTTCACCTTCAACTTCGCCCCTGGTGAAGGTTTTATCCCGGGAGGAGGCATGCACACTGACGGCTACATGGGGGGTGGCGAGTCGTCAGGGATTCGCATTGGCGAGGAAATCATCTCGTATTCTACCGTCGATCCTTCGCTCTATACCCCCACACCCCTTAAGCCCTGGCGGGGACTCTGGGTAGGCGACTACAACGGCCATGGCTGTGAATTCATCTTGATCCACCAGCCCGACGACGAGCCAGCCACCGATGCTGAGCTCGGCCTGCACCGCTACGACGATGAGACAGACGAGCAGTGGGAGAAGAGGAGGATGGAGACCCACACCTACCGGGGCAGGCTGGAAGCCATCAAGCTGACTGGCGACCCCAATGTCCCTCGCGGCGAGCATACCTTCATTGTTGACGATCTGGGCTCCAAGGGCTACCTTGGTGAGGCCGTTGAGGCGCCTTTTACCGGTGCCAGAACCGTGAAGAGTCGTGGCCATGTCGCTGAAATCGGCTTCATGGGTGGTGAGTTGAATTCCGTACGATCTACAACCTGAGAAAGCTTGGCTAACCCTTGACTCCGCACAGACAAGTTTATTGACAGCCAGTTAATGCTCATTAGCCACGACAGGCTAGCCATGAACTGGGTGGAATATGGCCACGTCAGTTACTTCCAGCGAGTGGACATTGATCAGTTTTTGAAGATTTAAGGACAAGTTGACAATGGGAATATGGATGGATGGGATGGATGGGTATCATGAATCACGAATTGGCGCATAACAGGCGGGTCGTTTTTTTCTTTTGTTTTTTTGGGGGGCGGACACACGGAACTTAGCGAGCTTGCAACAACTGGACTACAACCTTTTTTTTTGTCGAGATCAACAACTGGACCACAGAATGAGTCGAATCAAATTGAGCTATTGAGCAATTTTTCCCAAAGCAAAGAATCAGAGAACAAGCAAACAGTGAGAGTGCAGCATGACGCTTTACCAATGCGAAACAGAGTTTAATTAGATGGGTCTTGTCAACCTTGTCGCTGGAGCGGACTTAAGCAGAAGCGATAGTGATAGGCTATCCGTTCAACGGGATTAGTGGGGGGTTGCCCAGGGCAGATGGCCTCTGCTTCAACACAGCCTTGCCCGATCAATGAGGTGTAGGGTAGAGATTCTCGGTCAGAGCGATGGCTGTGGATAGCAACCGATGTCGGTCTGGTCGGTGTCACCGACTTTTACTTGGATGTCTACGGCATGGCACGGATTGCAACGAGGTGGAAACTTCAAGAATAAGGATGAAACGACGCCCGAGGGATATATCGGGGAGATGATGAGATTGAATTGATGAAGTTGCACACACGGAGCACCGTTGCCTTATTTGGGCCATTTGGCGAGTTGGAATCGGGCTCCATCAAAAAATAAAATAAGGCGGGCGAGCGACGATATGCACAACATACGGCACCATGTGAGAGCTTACAGAATCAAACAAGGCACAAGAATAAAATTTGCCGCTCCGACTGTTGATCTCACTAGACCAGGCAATGTCATATCCGAATTCTGGAATAGCCGCACACCGGGACTGACCGAAGAAGTTTCACGACACGAGGGGCATTGGCCTTGCAATGTTCAACTTGATTACATTGGGGAACTTCTGCAATTGATCTCGCTCGATCAAGAAAACGGCGCGTCTTGGAGCTATTTCCTCTGCAAGCTTGCTTCAATAGCGGGACCATTGGTTCAACACGCCTCATATTTGGGTCCAGATCACTCAACCAAAACGTACGATGCAGTCCAGCAACCAGAAGTTCCAATATGATTGGATCTCAACTATACATCAGGCCAGATAAGTCTACTGAAGGCGTTGGTAATGCGACTTGTTAAAGCCGGGTGGGTTGCTCACGTGCCGATCCTGCCCATCTGGGCCCAGCTGGCTGTTGAGATCGGGTTTTTAAAAAAAAGAAACTCCGAGAAGCATTTCCAACTCTTTCTCCTGAGCCAAATTTTATTGGAATGCAAGGGACGTCGGGGGTACTGCCTCGTCATCCACAATACATGGGATTTGATCAGCATTTTTTTATATTTAATTGGCGCGTTTGCATCGGAACAAGAGAAAAATAACAAAGTAAAAAAAAAAGACTGTCGGACGAACAGCCTAAGTTAAAAAACAAGGTTAACAACACCAACAACCTCTTCTCAAGGGGTTGCCAAACTCTCAAAAGGACGTGCGTGAACGGAAATGGAAACAAGATACGAATGACGTCCCGGGGGGGGAGGCAATTCCGGGGACATGATCAATTTTGGGAAGAAACTGGACCTCAGCCTTTTTTTCTTCTTGACGCCCTCCCTGTCCTCGCTGCCTTTTCACCCTCCCCTCACACCCTCCCCTTCCAGTTGCCCCGAGCGGACAGGGGAGAGAGGAGGTTCTGGGAGGGGTGGTTCAGGGTGGAGTGACTCGTCAGCCGTGCAAATCATTTTCCAGGGTCCTCCGCCCAAGACGCCCTTGGTTCGTGGAAAGAGGCTTTTGTCGGAATGCCACTTAGATAAGGTTCTGAGGGGGCTTGCGCATTATAGGGAACCCGATATTGAGGAGGGGAAATGGGCACGTGTCTTGTTTCAGCAGACGCAAGCGTGTATACGTGCAATTGTCGTCGGTTGACTATCACTAGGTTGCAAGATCAACACAAACTAGTTTCTGTATCATTTTTGCTGACTGGTAGTAGCCACACCGTTCCGGCTTTTCGGGATGGATGCACACTAATGCGGCTGAAATAAAAGCAATGGTTTTGTTTTCTCCGCCAATGCATCACGCATGACTCGCACTCGCACTCGCTTTCCTCTCTTGGCCCCGGATGAGCTGGGTAGAATATATTTGCATCGTTAGCTGAGCATGAAAAATCAATAGTTCAGTTCGGTGCCGGGTAAGCTTATCTATCATCTCGGGAACCCGACCTTGTGACTATACTGACAGGCCAGGGACTCAGAGGATCCGATTGGGTGCGCGTAAATGCATGGGCTGATTTGCGCATTCATGTATTTTAGTTTGCACCTGCATGGCCTTGTGCTGAGGGGACAAAAAAAGAGACAACTACCCTTTAGCCTGGTAAGGTTTCTGGTTAAGTTGGCAGGATGCATAAGGGGGCCTTGGAATGAACAAAGAAAAAGCGGAGTCCCAAAATACCGGCGTGGCGGCGGCCTTGAAGAATCAAGCCCGAACAGCCGGCCGGGGTTCCGCTTTTTGAATCTCAACGGGCCGCGGCGTGGAGGTGGATGGGAGAGCGTCTGCAGCGCCGTGCCGGACGATCACCGCGGGATCATCGTGAAGGATGGGTCTGCTTTCCCAGAGCCGTGGAGAAGGAGAAAAGCGTAGATATCGACCCGAGAGTTTGGCACAGCGCCGCCGCTGGGGAGAGAGAATCTTCATCGACTTTGGAGTGGTCGCGGTGGACCAAATCTCTCGGGACGGACCCCCGGCGCGTATGCAAGGGCACGCTGTTGGCTGCATATCTGGGGAGTGGTCCCGTGGGCGAGTGGATGGGGATGGGGATGGCTTATCGCAGAACTCGAAAAATCATGGTGTGAGGCCGTGCTCGTGCGGCCGCAGAGATGGTAAAGCGCCAACGCTGAATCGTCTCAGGCCTGGTCACCACCGCCATAGCCTAGCCATAGATGGACCAAGTCCACGGCAAGGACGGGAATCATTTGAGAAAGTAGGTTTCTCAACGGGATCGCACCGCACTGCACCTTAACACGTAATGGCTGTCACCTAAAATGGGACAGTTTCTTACACGATCTCAGTTCCCTGTTTTCCTGTTTTCCTGTTCTCTTCCCGTTTTCCCGATGGCCCAACATTCTCCCTCTTCTGGGGGGTTGCAGCGGTCACCCGCTACAACGAGGACCCTAAAAGGCCCTAGCACAGCGCACCGTCCTCGCCGGAAACATGTAGGGAGCAGTTACCAAACCCCTCTGTGGGTGCGCTGGCTAGTGACGTAAAAATGTACCGACGGCCCAATGGCTTTCTGCGGCAACCATCGGGCATGGCTCACGATGCATCCGTCTGTTCACACACACTCTCTCTCGGGGACCAGAAGAAGGAAAAACAAGATCCGAGACACGAGCACGCAGTCATTAGCCGTCTCTGTGTTCCCCCTCAATTAAAATTAGCTAGAAATACCGTGTCCACGTGTGCACCTGCGCCTGGCTTTTTCGTCACTTCACCGCTCTGCCCGAGCTTGCGCATTCATTCGTAGGCTTGTTCTTTCAATCGCCGTATCAAAGTGAGTGGTCGCCGACTCCGAGAATTTCCCCGTCTCATCGCTGCGCCAAACGACACAAGATACACGTCAGACCGGCGACTACGTGCCGAACAGTTGGAATCGCCGTGTAGACGGCTATCCGTCCACCCGGTCAGGTTCCCGTTTCGTGCAAAAATTGTAATCCATGCGCTGTCCTTTTTCCCTTCTCTCTCTCTCTCTCTCTTCAATTTACCTTGATTGTCGGTCTGGTCTTGCGGCTCATGGCTCGTCGATAACCCTGGGTATGTGACTATCCAGAGGAGATATACGCCACAACTTTCAAGTCCAGCGTCTCACATTGCCTCTCACTTGCTCTCCGACTCGATAAAAGGGAAAAGGAACAAAAGAAGAAAAAGAAGAAGAAGAAGAAGAAGAAGAAGAAGAAGAATATGCCTGCATTTCCTTCTTCGACTCGATGTCTAGTAGGCCGCGCGTGGCAGCGTTCATTTTGGAATCCATCATCAGTTCCTTCGAGGGTAACATGCCGCCACTTCACCGCATCTCGTATTAGACCATCTCCATCTTTACCTGCTAAAGGGCCAAAATATGCCACTCTAAAACCAAATACCCAAGCCATTGCGCTGGTCGCCGGCGCCGCAGCTCTGGTTTTTGCTGTTCATCTGTATCACGCCACTCCCGCGAGATGCGACGCGCTTCAGCAGCCCGCCGCCACTGACGATGGCCGCGATCCCAACCTGCCTCGGTTTCGACTCGCCGAGGTGCGCAAGCACGATGGCTCGTCGCCGAACCCGTGGGTCATTCACGGCGACAAAGTTTACGACATCACCGACTGGATCCCCGCGCACCCTGGTGGTGATGTTATCCTGCGGGCAGCTGGTGGCCCTATCGAGGCCTACTGGGACATCTTTGCCATCCACAAGAACGACTATGTGCTGGACATCCTGAAGCAGTTCCAGATCGGCCTCGTGGATGCCGTCGACCTGGTTAACGGCCGGCCAGCCCGCGAGGACATCGAGGATCCGTTCGCCGAGGACCCGGAGCGCCACCCAGACCTCATCACCATGACATCCAAGCCGCGAAACGCGGAGACGCCGGCCGGTGCCACCACGGCCGACTTCTTGACCCCCAATGACCTTTTTTACGTGCGCAACCATATGTGGGTGCCCACTATTGGCGAGGACCCGGGCCGCTACACGCTGACGGTAGAGCGCGAAGACGGCTCCGTCAAGACATACACCCTTGACGACCTCCGGACCCGCTTCCCGGCCCGCCGCGTCACCGCCGTGTTGCAGTGCTCGGGCAACCGCCGCAGCCACATGAGCGAAGGCTCCGGCCGCAAGGCCAACGGGCTGCCGTGGGACGTCGGCGCAATCTCCAATGCCTGCTGGGAGGGCGTCTACCTCTCCGACGTGCTTGCTGACGCCGGCTTTGATCTCGCCTCCGGTCTCACCGGCACCAGCGAGGCCAAGCACGTCCACTTCATGGGCCTCGAGGCCTACGGCGCCTCCATACCCATCAAGAAGGCTGTAGACCCCCAGGGCGACGTCTTGTTGGCTTACGGCATGAACGGCCAGCCGCTGCCGCGCGACCACGGCTTCCCCCTGCGTGCCATTGTCCCCGGCCACGTCGCCGCCCGCTCCGTCAAGTGGCTGAACCACATCACGCTGAGCGACGAGGAGAGCCAGAGCCAGTGGCAACGCAAGGATTACAAGTGCTTCGGCCCGAACCAGACCCACGTCGACTGGGAGACTGCACCTGCCATTCAGGAGATGCCCGTCCAGAGCGCCATCACCGGCTGCAAGCTCGGGAAGTGGACGACGACAGCCATGACAACAACGAAGGGATCCCTCACAAACACCGAGGGCAGGAGCAAGGATGCCACTGGCGCCAATAACCCCAATGCCGAGCCGCAGGCGCGAGGACTTGCCCAAAGGGCTTCCCTCACCGGATACGCCTATTCTGGCGGCGGCCGGGCCATTGTCCGCGTGGACGTCTCCCTCGATGGCGGCAAGACGTGGTCACAGGCCCAGATCCTCCCCGACTGCGTCTCCAAGGATGGCTCCCCCTCGCCGTGCCTGGGCCACGGCTCCTGGGCCTGGAGGCGCTGGAAGTATGAAGGTTTGGTGCCGCTCGAGGCTTTTGACTGCGCCTCCAAGACGCCCGGCACCAGCGGCGCCGGCCGCCGCCATGATGGGAGCAAAAATAGCAGCGAGAAGGCGCTGACCAACAACAGCGACGCCCCGGTGCCTTCGGGGAAGCGATGCGCCACCTTTGTCGTCAAGGCCACCGACGAGTCCTACAACACCCAGCCCGAGAGCCACGCCGCCACCTGGAACGTCCGCGGCAACCTGGCCACAGCATGGCATCGTCTGCAAATGTGCTCAAAGTGCCCTGAAGTCGTCAAGGGCGACAACCCGGATGACCCTTATGAGGGATGGGAAAACATTTGAATACCATTCTACCACTCTATGTTTAGGACGGCGTTTACGGGAGACGAGGGAAATGGAGTTTACGACAGCTAATGGATTTGCTGAGAATTGAATTGTTTACTAGTAGCCTTTGCTATACTGCTGTAATGATGAGTTGAAAGAATTTCTAGGTTTGGAGGGGTGAATGGGCTCTGGAACCACCCTTTCCTTGCGTTGGGTTGGGTCTTAATACCAATATCCATTTGCTCCATATCACGAACCAACTGGGATAGCGTGCGAAGATATTGCCATCAATATTCACACCTGGGCGCCAATCTACGGCATATCCCGGTGGCGATTAGAGGTCTACCTCTCACTCGGTCCTTGTGTACATCTCCTCTAGTGTAATATACAACAAGTCCTTCCCTTCCATTTCCGTTCGCCAAACCCCTGTATCCCTGCCCGCCAACCTGGTCTAGTTGTACATCACACAGTGCCGTCTCGTATCTTAGTCGTCCTCCTCATCCTCATCCACTCCATCCGAGAAGTACTCAAAGTCCTTCGGAAGCTTGGCCTCCTCACTACCATCGCCATCATCATCCACAGCGGCCAGTATTGCTGCCGCCGCTGCCGCTCCTGGCATAGACCCCGTGTTGCCGGGGGTCTGAGGCTCAACCAGTCCAAATGGCGAGCGACCCTGACTGCGAAGTAGCTGTTGCATCACAGCATTGTTGGAACCAGCTCGCGAGGGGTCAACGAGACCATCAAGGAGGGTGCGGCCGGGTTGGCCAGATCGTCCGCTCCGACCGCTTTGCTGGCCAGCGACAGGTGCTCGCTCAATCGTCACCTTCTTGAGCTTCTCCTCGAGGAGGGACTTTTCCTCGTCTGGCTGGGTATCGTGGAGGAGCAGGGGACCACCGGTTGGCTGGATGTGGGTCAGTATTGGGAAACCATCAGTCTGTAATGGTGTGAAGACATACCTTCTTGACAGGCTTGTAGCGGCCAGTGGGGAAGCTAATGTACTTGAGCTGGCCGGGAAGAACACGCGTAATGTTTTCAATTTCGTAGCCAACTTTCTCCTTCTCCGGCTTCTTCTTCGTGTCGGCTACTGAGGCATCCTTGTCCTCTCCCTCCTTCTTATCCTTGACATCGTCACCCTTCTTCTCCTCGTCAACATCCATCTTGTCTCCACTCTTAGTAGGGGCAGGAGTGGAATCAATGTCCATGCTCTCACGTCGTTGAGCCCGCTCCTTCTTTTGAGCCCTTCGCTTCGCCTGGGCAGTGGTTGAGAGAATGGCCGTGGCAATCAGCGCAGGGCCCTCTTCGGTCTTGACCTCTTGTTCAGGCGGGTAGTCAAAAAGGCTGGGGCGGGTGGCGCAGTGGAATTTGAAGTCAGGCATCTCCAGGTCATGGTCGAGACCAATAATGGAAGTGGGAGAGAAGCTCAGGGAGAGGAAGTGGGTGAAGGGGAACCAGTACCAGTACTGGGTAAAGACGGCCATACCGACAATGCCGGCCATGTTGAGGTTGCCGGTTTGAGTCTGAAGTCCGATGGTGCAGTTTCGGCCACCAGCATCGATAATACCAAGGGCCAGAGCAGCACCAAACTTGGTCATGGCATCCTCGTGACGATCACCAACAACCTTCTTGAGCGTCTTGCGAATCGACGAGACCTTAGGGTTCATAATCTCGTTCTGCTGAACCATGATCATGGCCAGAGAAATGAGAGCACCCTGTCGCACAAAGTCTACGGGGTCCTTCATCATGGGCTCAAGCAAGTCAATGGCTTCATCAAGACCGGTGCCAGCACACGAGATACCGAGGGCCATAGCAGAGCCGTATCTGACGTGAGGGTTGTAGGACTCCGAAAGCAGTTCGACCATGCGGGGGACGCTTCCAGGCTTGCGGAAAAGGATGAAACCAAGACTCATGACGGCAATTCGTCGCACATCATCATTCACATCGCTGACGGCGATGTGCAGCAACTTGCGAATAGCCTTGTTACTGCCAGTGCCACAGTAAGCAAGGGCGACAGTCATGATACCACCATATCGCAGGGTTGGATCAGGGTCGTTGAGAAGACCCTCAATTAGAACGTCGGCACCCTCTTGGCGACCGAACATGATGAGGGCCATGCCGATTGCCAGACCTCGAACAATCTTTTCGTGTGTAGTCTCGTGGGCGTAGGTGATCATGTCTTCGAGAGCCTTTACGTTACCAGTGCCAAGCATGATGAGACCCATAGACAAACCAACAGCTTCACCGTTGAGCGCAGAGTCCTGGAAGAGAACGTCCTTGAGTTTCTCAAATACTTCCCAGTCGCCAGTAGCCATACCAGCAATGCCGAGACCCAGAGCACCACCGTGCTGAACAACTTCCTCCTCGGCCTGGCTAAACTGGGTCTTCAAATACTCTAGAGCATCGGCACCGTGGTTGGCGTGGATAAGACCGTATGCATACAAAGCACCACCCTGGCTGAAGATGGAGCCTCCGCTGAGACCACCCTGCCGGGGAAGGTAAGGCTCAAGCAGCTTGCGAGACTGAGATAGGTTTCCGCGGTGGATAACACCAAGAGCGGCTGTGGCAGTGAACTTGGACCAGTTGACAGCCTTGCCCAACCATTCGAGGTTGTCTCGGAAGAACTTGTCGTTGGTAGTACCCTGGTTCATAAAAGCGTTGCAGAAAGTAACGGCAGTGTGGAAGATGGAACTGCGGCCCTCAAGGCTATCTCGGACCTTGTTGAGAATGCTGAGATCGGTTCGGTTGTTTCGGTAGAGGAATTCGAGGTTGAGTCGGATCGTCTTGCTTCCGTCGAGAATAGATCGGATGTTGCGGTAGGCCTTGGCGACTTCCTCAGGAAGCTCGTTCTCGGGAGTCTCTTGCTGATCCTCAAGAAGGGGCTCGGATTCGCCTTCTTTCTCTGTTTCCTCCTTCTTCTTGGGAGGCTCGCCTGATGGCAGAGAGGCCAAGACCTTGCCCAAGAATTCCTGAGTGCCATTGTCATACAAGTCGAAGGCAATCTGGTAGGCATTTGCAATGGACGAACGGTCGCCGTTGCTAACGAGAGTTTGAAGCATTCGGGAAGCTTCATCATCCGAGTTGAGATACACCACACACTTAGCAATGGCAAAGTAATCAGGGTTGGGGATCTCGTTGAGAAGATCCAGGATTAACCGAAGAATCTCAGTTCGGAAACTTCGCTCCTGCACAATATCCATACAAATGCCGAGAGTGTATTCCATGAGGTCCTCTGCGGGGCCTGCGGAACCATCTTGGGCTTTTGACTTGGAGTTCTTCTCATCTTCGCTGGCACGCTTGATAACCCGTCGTAGAACCTCGAGGTTCTTAGCCTCAACAGCAATTCCGACCACCTGCCTGTACCTTCCTTGTTTCAAGCAGCTCTCGAACAGGCGGTCAATGACCTTCTGAAGGGAGTCAGTGGCCTGGTCGGGGAGCTCGGCGATAGATCCTGATCGCCCTTGTTTGAACGCAGGTTGAAACGTAGCCTCAAGCATTGTGTTTTCAATAGAATCGCGTGACAGAAGAGATTTGGGTGGAAGTGTCGTTTGTGAGAAAGGAGTCGTGGGAGAGAGGACAGCGCCATCAGAACCGGAGGCGAAGGTTGTGGCCAGTTCGGGGAGATCGGTAGTCTTAGATGCCGGAGCAGGCGTCTTCTTGGCCGCGGTTGTGGCGATGTACTGATCAATACACCTAGAAATGATGGTCTCCTCAAATTCGCCGGGCGCATCGAGCTTAAAGAGGTTACCAGCAGCCAGAGCAAAGAACATACTGTCGTTATAGGCTTGGAGATGGTAGTAGACCTTCGCGAGAATGAGGGCAGCAAGCTGTCGCTCTGGGAACGACTCATCCTCGTAGAGAGCCTCACTACTGAAAGTTAGTTTGCAGTCGAAGTTAGCTTTGGTGTGATATCGAATACGCACATCTGGCTCAGGGCCGCAGCAACCTCGGTCCAAACGGTGTCAATGTCATCGTTAAGGGTTTGGAGGGCGAAGACCTTGAGTTCAGGCTCTTCATCGTCGAGGAAGGCGAGGACACCGGTCGCTGAAACGAGACCAGGCATCTTGAAGCTTTGCGATGGATCGGATGGGCGTGCGAGAGATGACTGCAGCAGGACGAGGGGCGACTCTGAGGACACAAGAGGGCGGTTGGAGGCAAAGGGACGGGTGCCAAATAGGCCCAAGGGCATAAATCAGTGGCCACTTGGATATGACGGTGAATCAGAGATCGACTAGGAGGAATGAAGAGAATTGGGGGACAAAGAGGTAGAGTTGGAGTGCTTGTTTTGCTGAAGAGGGAAACTCGAGATAGTCCACGTCAGGCACAGCTCTGCCTTGCAGACGAACGCACTGACCAGGGAGAGCAGAGCTTCCACGACCAGTTGGTGCTCGCAGGCAGGCAGGTACGGGGCGATTCTCGAGGGCACTTACCCGATCCGGAGCTTAGTCATTGGCCATTTGGGGACCACAATTGGAACAATGGTGTGACGACGCGGACGATGTCTGCCTGCACTCAAGCGAGTTTCAGCCAATCACAACTAGCGGCGTAAAGCTATGCCGGACCCGAAGCCATTTAATGAGACAACCTACACGTGACTTGGATGCCCCCTTTGTCCAATCATAGGCTATCGGCGGGGCTATGGCGATGAGAACAGAGGACCATCACAATCTGCTTTTGCATAACCACTCTGGTAGATCTTGAATAATCTCAATCCAATGTGCATGAAATCACATTTTACGAACGGCTGTGTCCTTGGCAACCACAAGGCTGGACATGGTACAAAGCCTACCGTCTTTGCTCACCTCACATCACGTCGCTATTCTCAGATGGGAGCGGAGACTATTACCTAAGTTCCAAGGTACCCGAGCTTAGTTTACATCTGGTCAATGGTAATTGTGAGGGGGACAAAGCGCAATTGGAACGCCACCAGAGGATTTCTGCTGGCCATCATGAGGAAATAATAGAAATAAATGAAGCGGTGTGAGCAAAGATTCAGATGAGAGAATTGCTGGCAATACCCATTGGATATTAGACGTCATTCTGCTCCCAGACCCAGCTGCGGGCGCCCAGAAAAAAGGCCGTCGTCAAGCGGCCAACTCGCAACGGGCGGGACGGGAAGCTACTGTAGCTCATCTTAGCAGTGGATCTCGCCTGCTGGAACAGAGCAAGTGCTGTTGGTGTACGTGGCACGCACAGCCATGCTAAATGAATTGGAGAAGACGGGATATAGTAACACTGCGGTACAACACGAGACATACATCTAACAACAGTGCACAAGCGCGCGCACATACACACGCACGGAATGCGAAAGAGAAGAAAAAAATTGGGCAAATACACGAGAAATCCCTAGTCGATTCAATCACAAGCTATGACGTCGTGAGAAAGGCATGGATGAAAAGAGTTTGAATTGAGTATGGGTTTAATGAAGGACTGACAAGGCTGAAAACTTGAGAGCCTCATCATCCACTAACAGGATCGGTAAATCAGCGAAGGTCCAGGGCAGCGCGTCCCCTTGAATGCCCTAATGCGCCTGGGTGGACGCGCCTCTCTAGTGCTTTGCAGCGCTCGGAGTGTTAGCGTCGCTGTGGGATGCGCCCCTGGGAACGGCGTAGGATGCGATGCCTAACTGTTCCGAGTCAGGCTGTGGTACCTGCGCTGGCCATACTAGTACGCTGATCTGGCCAAGTACCTGTTTGGCACAGCGCAAAGCCAAAAAAGAAAAAAAAAAAAAGGCAGAAATATTCCCCCCATCGTCCTGTTCATCCATTGCGACACATCCCTGCACTGGCTGCTGTTGGCTGGCTCCGCCTCATCTACGTTCTTCGTTTCTTTGCAACGACGAAGAGGCGACACCATACAGTTAAAAAAGTACTCCGGCCAGAGCATGATCATCTAAATACGACTATCTAGTGCGTGCAGCCACTCGCCTCATCAGCCTCTATTGCGATTCGACCGTTTTTCATTCGCCAGCTGTCAATCGACATCGATACCATCGCAGCCTCGCCATGGCGGCGTAATGTCCTTAGACTCATCCATGTCCGATTGCGACACATCGCCATCCCCTTCGCGCGACGCCGACGACAACGCTGCCCGCCCGATTCGACCCATCTAATCCCCTTCGCAGCTCTCATTAGACCTCGCTGCGCCTGCGTCGCGTCGGCGGCCTGATGCGAGACGTGCCATCGCCCCTGACATTCATTGACCCAACCTTGTCTTGCCCAGCGCTGCGTCGATACACGTTGCTATCTGATCCCAAGCAGAGCACGCCTTCGACCACAACTCAATATTTCATCCATGACACTCGATAGTGACCCAAATCCATTGCTAGCAAGATGGATCTGAGGTCTGTCCTGAACACGTCTGATAACGCCCCGGCCAAGGCGCCTCCGACGCCGAAGCAGCAACCGCCGCCGCCGCGACCTCACGATCAACCCCGTCACCATCCTCAACAACCACATCGCCATCCCCAAAGCCCTGCTCAATACGTACATCGCGATTACAACCGTCTGCCGCCGCAACCCTCACCCGGGAAGCCAGGTCCTCCGGATTATCCCCACCATCATCACCAGCACCCGCCGCCGCACGCTCCTCCACAACACCAACACCAACCTCCTCCCTCCAACGCATACCCACCCCAATCTCCCTACCAAGCTCCTGGGCCATATACCGGACGCGCCGCGCCTCCTCCGCTCCAATCCTCGGCCTCATACCACGACGGCCGGTCTCCCAGCGGCCCGGCTCCAACTCCCTCTCCCTACCGACCCGTCACTACTCCCTCCGCCGGCCCGGGAGGTGGTGGATATCCCTTCCCTTCCTCACAACCTCCCCCCGAAATCAACAGTCCCGTGCAACGCCATCAGTACCTTCCTGCACAATACCAACCGCAAAGACGCGAGAGCGTTTCCCAGGGCGCCCCAGGTCCCGGCCTAGGACACAGTTCTGGTCCATATATTCAGCAAGGGCAGCACCCTGTCCCTCAGACACCGCCTGTGGGCTCTACTGCTGGCTCCCATTCATACGCCCACCAGCGCTCTCAGTCGACACAGTCAACACCTACGCCCACCTCGGCACACAGCCAGCACCAGTTCGGGCAGTCCTATCCCCAAGGTAGCCCTGTGACCGCGGCACGTCCTCCGCCAGGCGAGTACAGTCGCCAGCCCTCGCAGCCTCTCACGCCTGTCGGTCAGCCATTGTCTGCTGGCTCAAGACAGCCTTCAGCCGCCGGGAGCTACGCGCAACCACAGAGCCCCTACCAGCAGAGACTTTCATCTGTCTCCAGTGCCGCAGTCGCGCAAGCACAAGCACAAGCACAGGTACAGGGGTCGCCACAACCACCGCCGCCACCTAAGCGCGTTTCTAGCAGCTACGAGCCACCAGCACCTGATATCCACCGCCGACCCCAATCCCGCAGCGATCGAGGTCCCAGTGCTTCCGTCAGCCCCAAGACTCGCGTTTCGTCTCTCCAGAGCAACACTCTGGAACTTCCAACTCCGGTTGGCGAAGCAGATTCCAGAGCCGGACCCACTCAGCAGGCCATGGTGATTGACTCTGACCGAGCAGCCACTCCGGCTAAGCGAAAACTAGAAGATCGAGATTTGAGTCCGAGTGAACTTGAACGCCGACAAACTCGCCCGCCTCCCGGCGAAACCAATGGCGGCCACGTTCCCCGTCAATCTCACGGATCACTGCCCTCGAGTTCCCCCGTCATGGCACGCAAGAAGCGAGTTCGCCGGCCACAGACGCCCATTTGGGCCCAGAGCGCCAGGTCCATGACCAAGTTGCCAAACCACGCTAACTACGTGCTCCAAAAGAGGGTTCACTCACACATCAATGGAATGGCTGAGGGCAGCCGGCATGGCTCACCAGAGACAGCCAGATCCCATCAACCCAGCCACAGCCAGGCGCCCCCTGCCGAGCCTACTCCCAAAGACATTCTTGGCCCTTGGGAGGCGAGCATCACTGGTGTGAAGCCATACGAGGAAATCACCAAGACCATCGCCGACTTTTTGTTCATCCATGTCATCAACAATGAAGACATACAGGAGATTACTAGTCGAGGGATTCAGTTTGAAATAGAAGCCAAGATGGGCACTCTCATTGATAAGGATACCAATCGCCGAGTCGATAGGTACATTGACTCGGAGTGCATTATTCAGGACGACAAACGCGTTGCATTCCGCAGCAGCATGACTGAGGTATGGTTGTATCTAGATTCCCCTCTCCCCATCAATTATTGACCATCCATCTCCAGGCCCAACACAAGCATTTCAACAACTTTTTAAACCAGGCGGTAGTTGCGACGGACCCCCGAGCCAACCCTGGAACCACCCGCGTCCCAATCCACTACAAGCATCGACGCGAGATTGACCGCTTCTTCGACCTCCCACCAGACCTTCAGAATCGAATCCCCGGTTGTATGCGTGCGCGCCTTGGGGCACGAAGCAAGAACGTGCGTGTGCGAGTAACATATGACCAAAAGTCACGGGATATTCTCAACAAGATTATTAAGGCGCGTGTGGCTGATATCAACTTGCACATGCCCTTGTGCCCCATGGACTGCCGCATCAGCATCAACCTTGAAATGAATTGGGATGGGTCTGTGGAGGAACTGGAGCAAGCTTCTGCAGGCCATGGGGATCGGCAGCCAGATCGTAACAAGGACCGGCTCAGCTACACACATGGCCACTATCAGGTTGACCTGACACAGGTCACTCACACTTCAAATGATCCAAGAGTGCGTTCATTCTTGATACCCACCCGGCTATAAATACGGAGCTTTTTATACTAACGTCTTACAGGGTGGCCAAAAGACAGACAAGGAACACGAGCTGGAAATCGAACTAGCACCTGTGATCACCATTGACCAAGGCCGCAAGGCTATTAGCGGTGCGTCTCATCGATACCAGGAGCTCATTGAAGGGTTTGTCGATAACGTGCGCATCATGGCCCGTAAGGCCAGGGAAATGCCTGGAAATTAAGATCTATACTACACGATACCAACTTTTAATGTGAACGAAACTGCGGCAACATGCCCAGAAAGCAAAAAAGGAATAATTGCTTGGTCAGTTCAGAATTGGGCGATACGGTGGTTGACTATTTGAGACAACCAACAACACGCGCATACACGAACAATTTCAAATACGACATGTCAAGGTGGGATGGTCTGGAGGGGATTGTATCTAAGTAGAATATGGATACCGGTTACGGGGAACGCAAAAAAGGCGAGTTGGAGATAAGCGTGGCGTCACTCTTGCTACTCTTTGTTTCTTATTATTCCCTTTATTTATTTATTTATTTATTTTTCCTTTCACTCACCCCTCTTCATGTTACATAGTTTTTTATCTATTTTGGACGAGGCAGGGTGTTTCTGGATTTGGGGTGGGCTATGTAGGCTAAGCGAGGCGAATGCAAAATGGGGCCTTTCTCTTTTCCTCGGAGTACTAGTGGAATATGTCGCTGCGCATCCTAGTTTTTTATGTCAAGCTTGGCCTTGACAGGCTACTGCTTATGAAAGAGAGGTGGAGCGGCTGATGAATGTCTGCCATCTCTCGGTAAGGGTTGAACCTTGGATTGTTCAATTGATGGTGTCTGATTTGGTCTTGGGCGGCCCTTCGCCATTCGTTGGCGCACTGCAACAACTTGCAACTTGTGAAAATGGTGGGGTCAACCAGAGAGGACGTCTCATGTATCTCAATGGACAATCTCACCTCTAGTATCATTATCATAATTAGCTACATAATTTGACTAAGCAGGCCCTTCAGCCAATTTGTATATTCTTCCTGTGGTATCATTTCAAACAAACAAAAAAAGAATTAAAAATTCATGCCCCCGTGCACAAAACAATGAGTTCTTAAGGTGTGAAACCAGTGCCGTACCCTGTATCAAAATGCGACGGTGGTGGGCGTTGCGGTTGCATTTGGGTTTGTTCCTGCTGGAAAAACGCGTCAAAATCGGTTCCCGCATAAGAATTTGTGACGGGGTTTGGCTCATGATCGATCACGTTATCTTGTGATGATTTTCTCTGCTTCATTTCTCCGCCAACCCAGCTGAGATACACAGTCTCATGAATAAGCAAAAGGCCCCTGCTTTCGGGGCCTCCAGATTCTCCGCCGTGCTCGGATTCATCCTCGAAGTGAGGCTGTTTTTCAACATTGAACACTTTGTAGTGCTTCTTGTATGTGTGCTGAGCGACAGCGATAAAGCCAAGGTACCAGAGGACGCCGCCGCCGATGACGGCCCAAGCGATTGTGGGCAGCACCCACCATGTGAAGGGTAGATCCTTGATGGCGCTTGTCGGCTTGGTCCAACTGGTGACTATAGGCCAAAGTCCACCGACCGCGTAGATGATGGCGGCGGCGACGCTGATAGCCGGTTTGATTCGGCTTCCTGTCATTTCTCCCCAGGTCTGGGGAAGTTGCATTTGTAGAGGGACGCTGTCGACTTCGGTCGAAGGAGGGGGCCCCCTGATGCGCAAGATTAGGATCCCAACGGCCAGAAACACTCCGAAGAAAGCATTGATGCCGTATGCGCTGAGTCTCGACAGGAGGGTGTAAGCATCATCAGGGTCCATTCCCCAAGTGGCAAAGATAAGGATGACGCAAGAAATCAGATGCAGCACAAAGGCTCCAACAGGTGTTCTCTCGCGGTGCTCATCAGGGGTGAACCACTTGATGCGCCACAGCGAAGAGAACCAACCCTTCTCCTGGAACCAGTTGAAGAGACGTCCAACCGACATGTCGCGGTCTTGGGCAAAGAATTTTGAAAATGGGATGATGCCTTCTTTGGCAATCTCCTGCTTGACACGGGCTGCGGTGTAGGTCATCACAATGATGTTGCCCAGACTCGCAATAGCCAAGAAGGCGTTGAAGATGCGGTTGCCGATCTTATCATTTCCAGGGCTAATATGGCCCAGGGTCTTTTCAAAAAAGTATTGAGCGAATTCTTTGTTCTTGAGCTCACCGTTGTAGATTGTATCGAGGTCCATGGGAACAACGACCATCTGCTTCCAAATTAGTTCCTGAGGAATATTAACGTGATAATGGAAAAATACGTACGTATGAAAGGTTGACACCCATGTACAGCAAAACCACCAGGGTGACGCTGACGATAGTGGCAACGGGATACTTCTTTCTCGGTCGACTGATCTCGCCCATGACGTAGTTGGGCTGCTCGAAACCAGAGAAGCTGAAAATGATGGCTAGAAAAGCCTGGGCGAATCCATTGGCACCATCTGTACCTTTTGACGCAGTGGCAAATGATTTTGAAGGCGAAGTGTTTTGGGAAATGACATTCTTCGTGTCCTTTAGACCGCCAGCCCCAACGACGATGGCAGTGACAATGATGAGAAGGAGTATCATGACTTTGATAATAGCCAGCACGTTGTTCAACAGGATGCCACCACGTCGGGAAAAGGCGTGGATGAAGCACGTAGCGAACGCGACAGCCAAAGCGATGCCCCTGACAGCAGCGTTGCTGGGGTCATCATATCCAGCAGCCTGCAGGACGCGTTCGGCAAAGCTGATGGTGTTGCTCGCCATGTTACCAAAAACGATGAAGACGATGCTGAAGACGCATGTGCACAGGAGCACGGTTCCTTCCCTATAGGCGGGCTGGCGGTAAACGTACTGCAAGTAGTTTAGATCACCACCGCTACGGGGAACGCTCTGCTCGATGCCCTTGTAGATGTATCTGGGGACATTGAGACCGTACTCTAAATAAACGTGCATTCCAGCAAGACAGTAGATTGAGCCGGCAAACCAGAGCAGGAGAGAGGCTCCTGTCGAGTGTGTACCCTCCATGACACTCTTGGGAGAGTTGAATATGCCAGTTCCTAAGAAATGACAAGGAGTTGTTAGCGCATTTGACCAGTAGGGAGAGAAAAAAAATCGCCAGGCCTTTTGAGCATCATCCCTCCATACGCCTCGAACACAACACCATACAAAATCTACCAATCTGCCGATAAACTCTCTCAAAAAAGAGTAAGACAAATTGACTAATGGAATGGGCCTTGAAACCACGGACCCTTGCCAAGCCGGCGCCAATCTGGGATGAGGTCGCTTCCCCAGACCAACCAACCCCACTTGGGTGGATTTCCCGTTGAGCACGAACAAAAGACAAATCTAACCTCGACCCAACTTGATCGATGTTGGCATTTCTCTTGGATTTTGTTCTGCAGATGGAGTGACCGTCGAGAGGCGCGCAGAAGGAAAAAAAACGACACGAAATGATACCACCCTCGTCCTCGAGCAGCACCAACAACCAACATCAACTTACCTATCATGCGATTTATAACCAGGCACATGATGTCAAAGTAGCCCAATCGAAACCGGTCTTTGGGAGCATGCGTCACGAACCCTCTTGGGGACTCTGGTATCGATAAATCATCGCCACTCAGAGATCCGTTGTCAGGGTCCTGACGAGCCCCGGGTGGAGGGAAGTTGGCAACGTGAGGAGGGAAGTCATCCATGATATCGTCAAGGCGCCCCGCCAGGCGGACATTCAACAAGAAGAATGGCTAGGACCCAAGTTGGAGGACAGAAAAGTGCGGATGGTCTGGGGTTGGGCGACGCGAGAAAGGTCACACTCTGGGGAGTCGAGCGTTAAGTAACGCGCCTTGCCGGCATCGCTGTCAGTCCTCAGCAGCGAAGACCGAGCTCACAGGGACGGAATGTTCTGCATCGGCAACGACAGCCGACCCTGGTCGACGCCTCTTTGCGGTGCTTCGTCGTGTGACGAATTTCCTGTCGTACAGATGCCAACCCTCAGACCCCCCGAGGCAGACACTACTATCAAGCCGGGCGTGTCTGCCTCGCCTGCAGCCTCCAATTACCATGCATGGGACGAGCAATCATGGCGTTCTAGCGTTGCCAAGCTCCATTCTTGGTGTATCTCCTCATTCCCCGACTTGAGCACTGCCCCATCAGAGGCAGACGCCATGCCAAGCTGAACAACCAACACTATTCCCAGCGCGGGGAAGCGCGCCATGACGAGGATGCATTATCAACCGTTTCCTACTCGTTTACCAGCCTCATTTCTTGCTGATAAGCTCCTTTTCTGCAGGACTTGCTGTAGCAAGGCAACGGAATTGCGAACCATCATCCGCAATTCCCTCACGACACACCTGAGTCTTTTTTTTTTTCCTTTTTTTTTTTTGCTCCCGTCCCCTTGTTCACGCGACACCTCGCTCAGCTTTCCCAGGTGGGAATCACAGAAGCCTGGCCCCAACCACCCTTCAGCCGCTCTGCCCTGTTCGGTTTAGCCCACCGAGCGTGGCACACAATACTTCCCTACTGATGCTTTTATCCTGCTAGCTGCCATCATCGCGGGGCATCCAGGCCCAAACCCTCTCTCTTTGGCCATGTCTCAGCCCATGTCTCACTCGTACACATTAGTCTTGAGACACCACGCAAGCGCCTCAAGAGTTGGTGTCCGCCTCATTTTCTATCACACCCCAGGCCGACTGCTTGTCCAAATTCCCGCCCTCATTTTCACCGTCCTACTGACGCACCTTATCAATTAGGCGGGCTAGCCTCTCTGTGCTTTATGTGACTATCATTTACCCTGCAGCCTAGGTGGTCTCCTTATGAGCATAGCCACCTTCTCTCTGTGTTCGTCCCTTCATGCATCCTCACATATTTTCCCTGTAATCTCCCGTCTCTGTACTCCACATTTTTTGTCCAAAAAGACGGCCAAACTCCCCCCATCTTGTAAAGGCCCAACTTCATTCCAGACAACCTTGGTAGTTCTCGATGGCGGGCCTTGTACAGCCCGGCGACATCATCAACTTTGCAAAGTTGGCCTGGGAAATATATCAGCTCGGCTGGAGCGAAGATCGCAATGCAAGTGAGTGCTTACTGCGTCTCGTATGCCGAAACCTTTCCTCTGGGGGATCTTGCGGGGCTCCCAAGGCGAAATGCATTTTGCTAGGCTCACAGCGCGCGACTCGAAACCCGTCAATGCTTTCATCACTGCAGAACGAGTGGTCCATCTGACAACGCTAACATTGTCTTAGCAAACCAATACAGAGAATTCTTCTCCGATGTCTGGGGCCTCGGAAAAAACCTGGACCTGCTTAGCCAGGTGGTGAGCGAGGCCACCGCCAGGCTTCACAACCGAGGTGCCTTCAATGCTCAACCACGTTGGGACGAGGCCTCGCTCTATCAAATCATCGGAGACTATCGCGCTACGCTGAGAGAATGCTATGAGTTAATTGCATCCAATGAACGTTGCAACATGGGCAGCAATCCGCTGCGCAATATGGAATGGAATGTCCTTGTCCAGCCCAGGGCCGATCAGTTGCGCGCGCGTATTGCTCTCCACAACTCCAAGGTCCTTCAGATACTAAAACCCTTTGAGATGTGAGTTTCCTCTTCCACGGGCCTGGCATAGTTTCCGCTAACACATACCTCGCTCCAGTGATATACTAAGCCGAGTTGAACACGATATCAAGATCATGCACAATGACATCGTCCAGAGGCTTGCGGTAGTTGATGGCCATATTCGCCGGATCATGGGTGTCATCATCCCTGATCTCGAGCAGGAGCTTCGAGAACAGGCGCACCGGACCTACTTTTTCCTCGATGTTCCCATCGAGGTAGCTAATAGATTTCGACTCGCTGCCCTCAAGGACCGACCTGAATATACCACTGACGCTGACTTTGAGCCCGAAGACCTGTCGGATGGATTTGTTTTGAACTTTGGCAAGGCAACTACCAACTTTAAAAGTGGAATGACTGTCAAAGAACGGATGCCGCCTGTTGACCAATATGTCAACTTGTTGAAGTGCGTTTGGCTGTTTAACAGGATATGCGACTCGCCTTTCCTTCAGAACCTGCCAAAAGAGTCGCACTGGCCTTCTTTCGTGAATCAACTCAAAGAGGTAAGCGGCTCTCAATGCACAGATGGGCTCGCAGCACAGCTAATCTAGTTTAGAACCTGTCGTCCGAATGCACTCGGTTCAGGCAAGAGTTGGTCGAGCCAGATATTAACCTGTCGCTCCTCAGGGGCGATGAGTTTTTGATATGGCCAGAACGCGAGCCGCCTGCCCTTGTAGATGTTATGACCCGGAATGAGATGATGATGGAGCTGTTAGAAGTGTATGGTCTTTTCCTAATTCCCCAACAAAATCAAGGTGCTGACGTGACTACAGACCTTTGTACAGCGATCTGGAGAATGTCGAGAAATCAGTTAAACTGCTCAGACGCCTAGGATCTGACAACCGAAGATTTAGAGTCATGATTTCAGGGTCGGAACGGACAGCGTCGGGTCGGCCAAGACGCCAAAGTATGTTCCTCTACAACCTTGCAAAGAACCCTGCTAACCGTTAGCGCAGCTGAGGTGATTGACTTTGACATTACCTCCGTCACGCTTAGTCCCTTGTACGCCCTTCCGGGGAATTCAGACCTTGCACGAGAATTCATCCTGCGACGTGACGAGCGGATTGCAAGGATGCCCTTTGTGAAAGAGTCTAACATTCTCAAGTTTCAACAAGCCGTCACAGGCTTCAAGCCGTATGATGGCTACACGCAATATGGCATCAAGATCACCTTTGTGGTCGGTGGCCAGGAACCTCTGTATGAGATGGGAACACTTCAACTCTGGATACCCAAAGAGCTTGAGGGGTCGCTCGTCACTTCCAGTGATGCCTCAGACGATCTGTCCCCGATCTCTCCCCTCAGTCGGAACGGCTCCATAGCAACCTTTGATAACAGGACCGCCACGCCATTGCCCATGCCAGGCCGCGAAACCCCTGGCAATCATTTCAGGGCATCTGGCATACGCCTCTCAGGGAGCCCACCAGGGCCGAATCTGCCGCCAATCCCGCAGCGACAGACTCCAAGCCCAGGCATGTTTTCTACACCATCATGGACGCAGCGCACATCTATCGGCCCCTTGGGTGCCACGCCGCCTGAAACTCATGGCTTTTACACAGCCAACCCCTCGCAGTCTTCAGGTTGGAGGCCTGGTGGTGCTTCGCCGCCGTCACCCCGTCGAAGTAGCACACAAAGCTTTTTCGGGCGGCTTGGTAGGAATAATCGATCCTCGAGCATTTTCAGTGCCGTTTCGACGACAGCCTATTCCACCACGAGCAAGTCATCCAGCAGCGATGGACGTACCACCATTTCGAAGGGTACGCACACCACGGGCTACCTGCACCGCCGACCGCCAAAACCAATGCTGGTGCTCTTCACCCAAAGCATCAAGACCGGGAGGGCTTCGTTCGTCACGATCCAAATTGACGACGAGACTAATATCAACCCGGATCGTTGCAACTGCCGCAGGTCCGGAAGAGGCGGGGAAGCCTGCTCTATTGCGGCGATTGAAAAGCGCAAAGGCGACGCCAGCTTGGAGGCAAGGCGATACGAGTCCTCGGGCCTGCCAAACCAAGACTTGGACTGGAACATAGCAAACCTTGCCATAAGTAACCCGGCTGTGACCAGCGACAGGTTCAAGATGAACAAACTCGTTCGCGTGAGCATCATGTTCCCTGAAGCCGGAGACAGAGATAGATTCAGCGGTCTCCCATACCAGTGCAAGTGCAAGAACCTGAGGGAGGTTGAGCTGGCCAGGTGTCTGAACATGGGTCACAAGGGGCTATGGGGCAAAGTGCAAGAGACCTATCGCAGGCAGGCCATTGCATATCACGAAGGGAGATTCGGAGCCCAGGAGCATGTTGTGAATGGCGTGGCGCCGGACTGAGCAAATTGAGCCAAATGTATAAATGGGTTGGGCGGAATTGGAGATAATGATATTGTTTGGGTTTGTGAATAATTGGGTAGCAAGGAGTCCAAGAGGCATGTCTTGATCTTGATGTAGTTGTATACCGTACGGCAGACCAAAATCACTTTGATGATCAAACCATGACGTGAATCCCCGATCCCTGAGGCACTGTCACATAATTACGCGCCACAATCACCTTGACTGTCTCCTTCCACTCAGCTGGGACGTTTCATGCTACTTGAATAAGAAAAATAGATCAGCAAACAGTCCAAGACATTGGAGAGTATTGTTGGAATTGGAGGATAGGAACCGAGTTATTGATCTAATGTGGCGTGTATTGCGTTCAAACCTTTGGCCCACAATATTATGGTTGAATCACTTGGGCGAAGCTCAGATTTGAACATGCATATAATAATATTATATTCTGATAAATAAGTATGCTTTGCCCCCTATTCCACTAACGCCTTTTATTCGTCACCACGTTAAACCTCAAATTCCCTCTGTAGTTTTTATACACCTGAGATCCCACCTATCCTTGCTTGGTGTGCTCAAGGCTCTGTTCTCTGCTAGAACCAGCTGCTGGGGCATTCTGGGTTCCGTCATTGAAGATGACATTGGTCTCGGATCGAGCGGCGTCAATATTATCCTCCAGCTCCTCAGGCAGCGTCAAATTGAGAATCATGCAAATGAAGGCAGTCACGGCAAAACCAGTCTCCATCACTAAAACGATGGCGTTAAAGAACCCTTGGAGCGAATGGTTGTCTCCGCTGTAAGTAAAGATGTTGTCAAAGTAGGTAGAGACGAGGGTAGCACCGTAACCAAAGGAAAGACCGGCAGTAAGGATGAAGCGGTTGCGGCGAGTGAAAGGGACGCCACGGGTGATGATGGACAATCCAGATACCGCAACGGAGGTGAAGAGGAACGTGGTCATTCCACCCAATACAGCAGAAGGGATGGCGATGAGTGCAGCCGCAAATTTCGTGAAAATCCCCATGATAAGAAGGAACATGGCGGCAGCCAGTCCTGCCTTGCGGTTGGCACAGCGGGTCAGAACGATGACTCCGTTGTTCTGGGCAAATACACTTGCAGGGGTCATGGTCATCAGAGCGCCAATGCAGCCAGCAAGAGCGTCAGACAAAATACCACCCTGGATTCGTGACTCATACATGTCACCGGTGACCTCAAGGCGGGACACGTCGCATGTGGCTGTGATGTCTCCAATGGCCTCCGTAGCGACAATGAGGTAGACAGCCATCAAGGGCAATACAAGCGGGCCATATACGGATAGCGGGAAGGTGTGAACCCATGCGAATGATGCAACTGGAGCGGCATCAATGCCAGAACGGTCAAAGTAGCCACATGCGGCAGCAATAATGCATCCTGTAAGCAGACCGATGACGACTGAAGTAGATTTCATGATGGGAGAGCCGAATCGTTCACAGAGAATAATGGCGAAGAAGACGGAAAAACCGAGGCCAAAGAACTCAGCCGAACCCCAGGGAAGGGGATGAGGAGCGTTGATGTTCGGGCAAAGCGCGTATAAGCCCTCAGTGGCGGTGAGACAGCTTCCGCTACCGCCCATCCAGTTCTCAAAGCCAGACTCAATCAGGTGAATACCAATAAGCATGACAGTAGGACCGGTGACGATCGGCGGCAAAACCCGAAGCAATATTCTTGCCGGAACGAAGGAAATGAGAATTTCGAACAGAGCGCACACTGCAGACGTGCCAATGATGGCGCCGTATCCCTTAGGGCAGGGCAGGGCGGTGCCATCAGCGCTCGTCGGGCAATATCCATTGGCGTACATCTGAGTAAGAGCTCCCTGAGCAACAGGGATAGTGCTGAATGAGATGCCCACGACTGAGAGCAGACCGGTCCCGATGTAGTACCTGTGCTCGTGGGTTAATCACATGAGGTTAATTGGGCATATGGTGACATTGGGCTTACTTGGTACCCCAAATTCTGAAGCGAGTGATCTGAATAGCCGAGAAAATTCCTGACACGATCAAGGCGGTTGAGACAAGGTACTGCTGCTCGGCTTGCTCCAAATTCGCTGCGCTACCAAGAATCATTGGGGGCGTGATGATGCCAGCCAGCATGGCAAGGGCGTGTTGAAATCCCAAAAGGAGGCCGAGAAAAACGGGCATCTTGTCGTTGAGGCCAAAGAAAGGGCTCAATTGCGTCGTCTTCTTCATGAACGGCAAATTGGGGCGGAAAAGGAAACCATAGTCATAGTCGCCAATGAGGCCATGGCGGGTAGTGAAGGCTTTCCTAAGTCCGTTGATGCGATGAGAGATGGTCTTCTGGGGCGTCGCTTCTGGCCCAATAGATCGGGGGCCTTGATCTTCATCCATTGTGGCGGTTGAGGTTGGATATCGGAATAAAAGTGGTCTGAGGAGATGCGCCGCGTTGGTTAAATAGATCAATCCATACAACTAGCAGGGATTGCGAAATGGCGATGTAACAATGTTGCTGTTACTCTGCAGATGACCGCAAACTTTCAAGTTTGAGGAGAAGTTGCGATTGAAGAGATTCATCGAAGGGTGGAAACAGACGATCTAATGTATGAATTGGAGATACAGCGTTGCATCGCACTTCTGGGTGACGACCAAGTATATCGGATGGGGCCGAGTCGCGTGGTTCTGGCGCCGGCGGCCATGCCTGCCAACCGCTGATAGCTCTGCACCGGTGGTCTGGATCAAGGAGGCAGAGATAGCTTATCAGCGATTCCACATGCACCAACGGCACGGTGACTGGCTGGGGTGCGAGTTGCAAGTGGGTGTTGCGGGTCTTTCATCGCAGCGGAGGGCCGTAAATCGGCATCGAACGATGGGTGTCATTTGACACGAGGGGTCCGGCTGGGATCGGCCTGTGTAGTAGCGCACAAAACCAGGGCAACAAAGATGCAGGGCGATGGGCGCTCCCGGACGAAATTTGAGCAGTTGGTGGTTCCGAATTACTCGAGGTGTTCGTTATCAAAGCTGGGGTTGGGCAGGGGAGGGCAGGGCGCGGTTCGCGTGGGGGAAGGCTTCTCGGCGGCATGGGTTGCAGTCTTTGCCTTTCGCCAATTGGATCGATGCCGCTCTGATTGATGGAGGCCACAGGAAGCCGGGGTTAGCACTCATGGAAGACGCCGTCCATCGTCGCAAGCCGCCACCCCTGATGCGGCAGGGTCGCTAGCGTTGAGCCCTGAGTGATGGGTTACGACCGGAGATGGCGCTGCTGCATGTGAAAAAGTCGTCGTTCTTAGGAAAACCTCACAGTCATTCGGCCGACAGGATTTGTGTCGCAAGAGGTCAACGCCCAGATGGCGTCTGAACGCCGCCTTTTTCTTTTTCTTTTTCTTTTTTTTTAAGAAAAAAAACCACAGGTGCGCGATAGAGTGACGTCAGCCCCCTGCCATATCAGCCATCCATGTTGCTCATGTTTATCTTGGATGCGGACCAGCTGCCCCGGGCGCGGCCTCTTGGAGTGGCCTTTCCTCAAAAGCAGACATTCGACTCGCTCGTGGGATAGCGCAAAGATGGAGTGAGACACGCAGACGGCTGAGTCTAAAGGTGTGTGGCCGTCGGGCATCGGCCCCATCCGGTCGCAAGTTTGATCTACAACAGCCTCGTAGTCGTCGGGAAACGGCGTGATGCTCACTTAAGTTGTCAACTTAGTGTGCGCCGACGGCCATCTTCCTTGGTGATGCTTCGGTACGCATTATTGTTATTTGGAATCTTGCTGCTGCGGCGGGCAGTGACGAGGCGGGTAACGGAGAACGGAGTAGACGAAGAAGCAATGGAGAACCAAAAGCTGGGCATACTTAGGTGCATGAGTTGGATTTTCTCATCTAAAAACGTAATTGAGAGTGGAAATGCAAGGAGATGGATATTCATTGCCTGGGGGGCGAGGGGTATGATGGAAGATATCAACCGGAGAGCGGAGCTCACGTGAGACCTTGACATGAGGTTGGTAGACACGATGGAAAGAAGCCTCGTTCTGTGCCAGGCTCATGGTTCCCAGGGTATCTGCTGTCGGTAGCAACAGCGGGCACTTGCCTCCATCACGACTTCCCCGGATCTACGGTGCGGGCGTGATGCACACCTCCCGCAGAAGGTGTGCTGTTGTTTCTTAACCTACCTAAACAAGGCATTTCCTAAATCGGGACACTCGCTGCGGCTCCGACGGGCAAATGGCACGGTGGGATTCTTTTGGGTCGCATTAGGTAACGGGTGCGATAAATCCAAGACCGAGATAAAGATAATGAAAGATTAATGCATGTAGATAGGGGGATCAAAAGGGTTAGTCGCACCTCCATCATAACTGCAACTGAACTACGAGGGGCGGGCGAGGAGAGAAAATGGAAGACGTTAACACGCGTATGGCGATTTTGTTAATGAGCTCGGATCATGTGGTATTTATTGAGGTCCGATGGTGCATGTGTATCGTGGCAAAGCCATGGTCATTCATGTAGCGACACTGCTTCGATATTGTCACCAAATCTTGAGGTGCGAATAGTCACGTGACATAACACTGCACAAGTGTGCCATTCATTGCGCGATGGAGATGATCAACGATAAATATCTGCCAAGCGCACCACTAAATACAATGTCTAGCTTGAATAGTGTTTAGTACAACGATAGTACACAAGGTGCCATCCATAATTTGATACTTCGCAATGCAGAGGCAACTATCTTCCCCTCCCCCCCGCTGCACGCCTGGCTACAGCAGGGAATGAAATCCGAGTGTACCTGCCTAGAATCTACGAAGTAGGGATGGGGAATCTTGATCCCTCCCCGCAATGGATAACACCCAGGCGGAGACAGCAGACACAGCAATACTGAAGCAGCTCACCTTGACAATCAATTCTGTTTTTTTCTCAACTTTGCCACTTCAAGGTATAAAATGATCTGCAAAATTGAGAACCCAAAATATTACGAATTTTCAAATCAGGGTGTCTTATGACAATCAGCATTTGACACTTGCATGTACCTTGCTCACTGTCTTGGATTTGAGTATACTGCCGAATCACTGCCTCTCGTCCCGGCCAATGTCTCATTTCGCGACAAATCCCTTGGGCGTTCTGTGCCAATTGGACCATCACGCCCGGTACCCACACCACATGGGAGCGCCTCAAATCTACTCAGCCATTGGCCCAGTCACATGGGTTTCACACAGCGACCCAAAGAAACTGCCGGCATTAGCCACGGGCAGCAGCAAGTAGGACCCTGAGGGTTCTTGGATAACAGGTCACCGGCTCAAGGGTTCCCGTCCCGACAGGAAACACCCGATCCAATGGGCAGCAGCAATGCTCAGGTTCGGCCGGAGGGTGTGCTCCGACAATCCGGAACGACATGCCTCAGCACCCTTATTGTGTGCGGAAGATTCGCAGGTGGCGGCAAGAAGCTCCTCCAAACCCCTTTCATTATGACATAGGGTTTTCATCATCTAGCGGATGTAGTGGTGTGAACCCTATGTCAGCATCTCGCTACTGTCAAACCTGCATGGATGTGCAACGAAAAAAAACAACGTTTGGTGTTAGTCATTGCTTCTAAGCCAGCCCATTCCGCGATTTCGGGGCAAGGATCAACACTCCGTGGCAAATCCATTTCGCATCCACATTGCCTCAGCTTGCACGTTCTGCTTTGATCCCCCGGGTAGACTGCCGCCCCACGCAAGCACACACACAGCACACACACATCTTGGGCGCCGTCTCCGCCTCCCTCTAACCCCAAACCAAATCACCACATCATCATCATCCCCCCACATCTCCGTGATCCTGCTCCGTTCAACCATCAACCAGCTGCGCTGTATGCTGTACCGGCTGCGAGCCAAACCGCTGCGAGCCATGAAACATTCCGTCAACACCATCAGCCCTCTGCTGCCTGTGGATGCGCCGGAATTGACCAAACTACTGCCGAACACCGCCAACACGACCGCGGGCACCTGCCCCAGCTCTAGCTTTGGCTCCAGTTCTACTCACAGCGTCAAAAGGGCTTCGCATCGCAACAAGCTCAAGCTCAAGCTATCAGGAGCCCATTCCCGAACAAGTTCATCGTCATCCAAGAGCGACCGCAATCGCGACCCCAAAGCAAGCCACAACCATACCGGCTTCAACACGGCGCCAGCATCACCCCGCATCGTGTTTGGCCGCGGCGTTCTCGCTCGGCTTCCCGCCGAGCTGGGTCGCCTTCACCTGGCGGCACCGTTTATTGTCTCCAGCCCCTCCCGCGCCGATTTAACGGCAAGAGTCCAGGCCTACATCCCAAATCTGGACGCGCGCGTGCTCGACCCGTCTTTTGTCGAACAGTTCCCAACCCGGGCGACGGATCTAAATACCATTGTGCCTGATATCGAGAGCCGGGATAGCGTCGTTAGTATTGGTGGGGGCTCCGCTGTCGCCGTGGCTCGGATGATCAGCATGCACAATGCGATTCCGCACATTTGCATCCCGACCACATACAGCGGCAACGAATTGATGATGGAGATGCCTTCATCAGCTACCGAGACAAAGGCCTGGCGTCGCCGCGGGAGGCGTGAATCGCAACTTTCCAAGACCCCCAATTTCAAGCCCGTTGTCATCATATACGACGAGGATCTGACAACGAGCTTTTCGAAAATCATCTCGGCCCCGAGTTGCAGCGCCACAAGCACAACGGCTCATACTAGTGAGTTAAACCATCGAGCCAAGGATGCCAACTCTCTTTGGAGCTATATACATTTGCCGGGTGTCTAGCAACCCAACCCCCCCTCCCTCTTCATCACTACGACACTTCACCTCTGTATTTCACTACTTTATTCCCCGCGACGCCAGATAGCATTCCCCGTAATCACCACAGCGTAATTCCCTTCCAAAATCGCCAGGGCTTTTATTTTCTTTCACAGAGGTGGTCTAACCAGCAATTGTCCCACAGTTGAGAGCCTGGAGTACGCGAGAGTCTTTCTAGAGACTCATTAGCACTCTCCAACGCCCATAGCCTTTATCAGAAGCGCCTTAGGGCCCTCAACAGACCGAAATTGGATACTCTATCCTATTAGGTGTCGGACTTTCGGGCTTACGGGCTTTGGCCTGGCCCGTCAAGCGGTAAGCAGACTCTGCGACAAATGGATACCCCCACCATCAAGAGTCGGCTTGCTCACCTTGCTAGTCTATCAGTCTGCCGCGAATTGGTCAATCCGTTCGGTCTTGTTCAGAGATTGGGGGAGGGGGTCTGGTTTCGAGAGATCTCCGATCCACCAGGTTTATACAATTCGACCCCATGCTGGGGTTTGCTACGAATTTCAGATCCCTCGACGCGCCGGCTTCGCTATAACGCGAGCCAACGACCGCTATTGTCATGGGGGTCGGGAGATGGACCATGATGAGAATGTTATGAGTTTTGCCGACTGCAGGCGTTTTTTCATTGTGGCCAGGATACCATGTGATATAAGGGCGGAGGACAAACGAAGTCATGACAAGCACGGCATCGTATAGTTCTTGTATACCCGGGGAACAAAATCCAGTTAGGTTTAAGTCAGAAGGCCCAAAAATGATATCAAAGTGTTATATGCACAGCCATCTATACGTATCTGCAACGTTGTATTGGTCAGCCAGTTCAAACTGCATCTACTACGTAGCTTTACCTTCAAATTGACTCACAAAAGCAGCATTCTCAGCCGCCTCAGTTTATAGATTTTACATTCAATTCATTTCACTATCAAATCTTTTGTGGTTGCGAGACCTTTTGGCCCCAGCATTTTAGGGTATCACAGGGTCACCATCCTCCGCCCAGGGGTTTTCCAATAAGGCCATCTCAGTATCCTTCAATCCCAAATAATGTGAGCTCTTAGTCCATGCCCTCAAAACCTAAGACTCCGTGGGCACCCATTGGTCCCAATTTGCTGCTTTGTGCATCCCTGCGTCGTTTGGCCCGACGCTTCATCTCTTCCACCCGTTCATCGTCACTGTCGCTATCGCTATCGCTTTCTGCCGCGCGCTTGCCGGTATTTTCCTCTTCCTCTTCCTCGCTGTCTTCCTCCTCTTCATCGCTGCTGCCCTGAAGCTCCGAAAGCTCTTCCCAGAGCTTCACAGTCTTACCGCCCGCGCTGATCAGTCGGTTTTCGGAGTCAAAATCAAGAGAAACCACACTCTCCATGTGGTCATGTCGCAGGTTGAAAGAAATGTTGACCTCGCGTCGTACCAGATCAACGATTCTCAAGCTACCATCGCCAACACCACACACCACCTTCTTTCCAAGACCCATCTCCTGCGGTATCATGACCATTGAGTCAATGCTCTCGCCGCCACCCTTCTTGTTGCCATCGACGATAATTCGCTCCTGCTGATCATCCCAAGCACCCTTATCCCACATGGTCAAAACGCCAGAGCCAGATCCAATAGCCAAGACACCATTATTGCGGTTGCCTTTAGGACCAATACCAGGGATAAAGCATGAGGTGAGCAATTCATCCTCTTGATCTTCACTTCGAACAAGAACACCTCTTCGAACGTCGGTAACAGCGAGTGTGGTTCCGCCGGTGCTGACCCACTGCTTGGGGAATCCGCTTGTGCTCTCCTTGGATGGCGGCAGAGGAGTGATGGAGGAAACGTAGTCGGCGTGGGGGAAATGAGTTTGTGCCGGCTTCTTTCCAGGAGCACCATCGCGAAGGTCGACAATGTGGAGGGCGCCTGAGTCAGTGGCCAACAAAATGTTCTGGGGATTGAGGCTATGGAGCAACGTGGGAGCATCGGGCATCGTAGTAGTGCTGGGGATGGCGAACTTAGAAATCACACGTCCGGTTCGAGCGTCAAAGTGCTTCACGAGCGAGTCGGTTCCAGCAGAGTACATAGCTTGACACCAATCAGCGTTGAGAAAGCACAGGCGCATGGAAATTAAACAAACCTGAGCCATCGTGGGCGTACACCAGCGCGCGACAGCTGCCCTTGTGTCGCCTCGTCTGCCAGACTGTGTCAATCGTGCTTTTCCCATCGCTCAGCACACTGGTGTCACCGTCGGCACTCTCGTCGGACGAGTTGCCGGCCGGCAGTCGGAACGTTTCAACATGGCCGCTGGACAGACCAACGGTGAGGAGGGGCTCCGTCGGATGGAGGGCGGTGGCGAAAACGTCGGCCTGTAGGGGCAGTGTGCAGGTATTTTCGAACATGGTGATCAGGCTGTGGGGAAGTTTTCGGAATGCGACGCCGGAAATCTGGCGACGAATAAAATACAGGCACTCAATTAGCCCATGAGAGGAAGTACTAGTCCTGGGAGAACGTCTTTGAGTGCGACACCGACGTAATCTGAGATGTTGGTTTTGGACGCTGTTGAGAAAATGCCCAAAGCGTGTTGTTTGATCCAAGAAAAAAAACGAAGCTATGAGACAGAGACAAGGATGGTTCGGGTGGTCGGTACTGTGCGATTCCTACAGTAATCGTCTATTTCGTACTGTAATGCAGATGGGCCTACCCTAAACATTCCCTCACGCTCCCTGCACATTCACCCTGCACATTACGTGAAAAATGTCGAGACTGTGGTTCTTGGGGACAAAATATTTTTGCCCCTAAAATAGGAATTAATTGCACCATGGTGGAGTTCACAGTAAAATATCCTGACGTATAGGACACTTGACTAAACGCAGGGTTGGCTACTTGTTACATTGCCGTATGTTGTCCAAGCAAGACTTGGCTGATGCAATGAATGCTGCATCTGTTGTATAAACGAGCAACAAGACGCTAATAACTGCTGTATAACATGTTTATTTCTTCTCAACAACACCATTTAGAACTTCCTTGAACCGAGAATGAATGTTTAACCATGCTTCCGTATAACCTTCAATGGGTTTGATATCATCGTTGACAGTATTCCTAGAGACCGAATCGATCAGATCCCTAACATATTCAACTTCGCGGTCACCTTCCATTTGGCTGTGAAAATTAAGCCCAAATCCTCTGTTTCGCACAAGATCATTATACTCGGCTCTCATTTCATCGCGGCTTGGTAGCTCTGACATGCCAGAGAACACACGGGCGACAACCTGCGCCTGATAGTCATATGTCGAAAAAGTTACAATATGGTATGGTATGCCGACAAATGCCAACGATGGGTCCTCGATGTAGAATATGTCCTTGTGCAAGTTGTGGACCATATTTCCTTCGGCACCGACCAGCCCGTCTTGGCCCATAGCCTCCGCAGATGTTGTATCAAAGTGGAACTGAGATAGAAACGGAAATGAGAACAAATAGCCGGTTGCTAGTAGGATATGATCGATGCCCTGAAGTTCTGTTCCATCTTGTAGAGTGATGGTGGCAGGGATGCATGCGTCAGGATGTAGTTCGAGTCTTTCATTGACATTCGCCTCGGCTCGGATGATGCTACCAACACGCCTAACAGCCTTGGGAATCAAAACCTCTGGAAGATCAAACCTCCCATTTCTGGTACTTTGAGTGACGCTTCGGGCAACGTTGACCAGTTCCCGGCAGAGGTCAGCACCAGATGTGCCGCCCCCAACCACGAGTATGTTTTTGCCCTTGTAAACTTGAGAATGTCGATATTCCTTGGAATGAATTACTCGGTCTGGGAAAAGTTGTTTCAATTCAGCTAGGCCTGGTAAATCTGGGACACGCGGTAAGTTGTAGTGTCCGTTGGCAACAACTAGCGCGTCAAAATGCCAATTCTTTTCAATAGCTTGGTTAAAAATCTTTCCATTTTGAAGGGAAATTGTTTTGAGATCCCAGCCTTTCCGGGTCTCTGACTTTTGGACATCTTCAACTCTGGTCCAGTAATGCATAACATTGTCTACGCTGTATTGTTTGCTAAGCATTTGGAGATAGCCCTCGACTGCAGAATGTTCAACAAAAGTGGGAGCGTCTTTCGACCAGGGTTTCAGACTGGAATACATAAGACTCGTCGGAACGTTGGTTTTCAGCCCATAATAACAAGCGCTCGAAGGGGAAAAGGCCAGCTCTAGGTCCTTTCTGCTTGGATAGTCGATCAAATGAATTGGCGGACCGCCTTCTTCAGCATATTGATTTTTTGAGAGTACCCGATCATAATCTCCAACAGATGGGCGTTCGCTAGGATAGCTTGGACCTTGGGAAACTTGTTCTTCGTAGTGCCACACCCCTCCGGCAACCCCTGATCTCTCAAAGACAGTAACATCCAGTCCCTGCTTCAGAAGATGAGCGGCAGTGCAAATACCACTTATGCCAGCTCCAACAACGGCCACTTTAGTGTCGGGGCCGAAGTGTGCTGAATCATATGATATTTTTGATGGACTCATTGTAGTACTGGGATCTTGTGTATCAAAAGTAACTCAATTCAAATGAAGGTAATCAACCAGTATTTCTGAAACCGGAGTGTTCTAAGACCAATTCTCCAATATTTTCAGATTTTCTTTTTGATGGGAACTATCGTGCTATTTGTTTATCCCACTCTCTTCATAATGGCTAATATTTGCAAGAATTGTATTGGATCATTGATGTGGATGAATGGGTGAAAATAATGGGGAATAAGCACCGCAATGACGTGCTTGTGTCAACTTGTATCGCGCAATCGAGTGTCCATTATTCACAATCGCATCGGAATTACATGCGGGAAGTGAGATGTTTGATGGCTTACCAACCAGCCGGACTCCCACTTCCAGACTCCATTTATCCCACCTCTGCTCCCTGCTTGACCCGACAGTTGACTAGGTGGGTTCTGGTTGCACTCTCATGTCCAATGGTGCAAATGAATACCGCCAAAAGATGACACCATGTTCCAGCGTTTTAGATTCACGTACTCAGTGTGGGAGGAAGCATCGATATTAGAAGTTCAGGTTAATATTTTAAGAAAGCAAGAATGAATAGTTAAAAGTTTACGATAGTTTCGATGGCGTAAAAGGATCTGAGTTCGTACGCTGATGCTTGGGTGACGTAGCAATATTTGGCGGTGTACGTCGAGTCTTGGTAGGCGTAATCGCTTTCATAGCGATTGAATGATGATCCGTGCCACGCGGTTTTCTGGTCGGAGTGGTGGCAGTTCTCGACGATGTACGCTGGTTGTTCGCGCGTATGACACTGGTCGACGGCATACGCTGGTCGTTCGGTGGTGTGGCAGTGGTCGACAGCATGCTCTTATCGTCTGTGGGTACAACCCTTTGCTTGGTATTGTCAACGTTTTGGTCAACGGTTTCAGACCCAGCTGATGCTTGCGCGGGCTTATCCTCCTGCTGTATGATGTTAGTTATATATGTTTATGTGTATATGGGTATGTATACATTTGAATCACTGGTGAAATCGTCGGAGTCACCGTCCGGTGATGCAATCTCGATAGTTGTTGGTTTTTTGGTTTGTGATGTATGTGTATTCTTGCCCATCGACTTTTGGCCTTGGTATCAGATTATAACTAAGGCGTGAAGCGATATTACATCAGAATTTGAGGAATGGCTTATGGAGATGAGGGATATGATGTCTTCATCAGTTTCCCACTGGATTTTGCTAACTTGCCTTTGCATCAAAAGCAAGCCTAATATATATATATACAACTTAACTAGAGCTTAATAGAATGGCTAGAATTAGTTTTTTTGGCCAGCGAGTTCTTATATTTTTCGAACCTCTTGCATTCCCGACACATAGGCATTTCCTGAAGGGTAGCAGTTAACGATGGAAACTTGATTGTATTGATTTTTTGTTCTTTCATACTGAGGTTTGAAGCTTCGGGAAGGCGTAGAAAGTAACCAAAACATGCCCAAGACCTGTTAATTTTGTAAGCTGCAGTTGAATTGATTTTTTTATTATTAATAACTAGTAGTATAAAGAAATCAAGTTTGATCAACAGCTGTCTCTCCCTTGAACGCCCCGATAATTTCCACCACGACCATTTGACGTCGACCCCAATTTCAACCTCCGTAGCAACTACGGCTACATCTCGTGACCCTGATGTTGTGACCTTTGGTGATCCTTCAGATGCTGGGCTCCTGGTTCCAACTAATTCAGCCATTTCGAATAAATAAGCCAGCTGTCGAGGCGGCTTGGTGGCTAGTTGGAAATTTTGTTTAGCTGGAAAACATTTGCGTTTTGATGCTTTTAAGATATTGTTTACGTATGCTGAAACCTTGCACTGTCTACATAATAGAACTTTACCCTGGTCTTGCTAAGTTCACCAACGTCGGGTGCAGTCAAGCGAAGTCCAAACTCCAGGGGTGAGAATGGCGCAAGACACGTTTGAATGATGCCTTGAAAAATGGATTCAGTTTACAGTATAACTATCTCGCATCGATTCACTTTGCATGTAGTTTAGTATTTGCGTGATAATCACTACATCGTCCGAATCATATTGTGTGTGTGTGTGATTTCTTCTTTTCTTTTTTTCGTTTAGATTTCCCTGACGTGGATTTTATTTCATAGAGTGGATGTAACCAACTTCAGACTTTCTTCGATAATGGAGAATGATATATATAATTAATTGATTACAAGTGTTTTATTTGAATATGTCTTTTTCTTGTACTATGTTGCTTTTTTTCAGGTCTAGTGTCGACGGAGATGCCCGCAGTAACGTAAATGTAATATTTCAAGATCTCCATCACAATCGTCACCCTCAGGCTTGGCGTTCATCAATCAGAAGAAACGTGCCGATGTTGTCATAATGTGACTGCATAACGTGAGACAGTACCCCGGTGCAGTATTACTTTCATCACTCAAATCACGACATAATATTTCCTTATCCAGATTGATATCAAGGTACAGCTACCCTGATTTGCAGGCTGGGACTTGAATGGATTACCATCTGCGGTTATGCCCTGATCAATAAGCATTATCATGATACAACGATCAAAAGTGACATGGGTGGTACGGGCAGCTTGGATCAATGTACCGTTTTTGATGAGCGTTATACTGAAAATATCTGCAAATTCTGGACAAAAAAAAAACAAGACAGCAGCACAATTATTTTATACAGTAAGCCTGAGCTTAATTCTATAGTGAATCGATGTGATCAAAGCACTTGACTGTGTAGCCACTTGCCGGCTAGTTTATGAGAAATACTGTATGATGCATCGGGTCGCTTGGAGATGTAGTGTCACAAATTGTCGTTTAGTTTGGTAAATTTATTATATTTCCTGGATATACAAGAAGGCGGCTGATAAGTAAACTAGCCATACTGTCCAGCCATGCCTTCATCTATGCAGGCTGTATCTGCTTAGGATTCACATGAGTACTAAACATCATTCTCAAAACACGCATTTAGCAAACGTTCAGCTGAGCGTTGCCCGTGATTCCCCAAGTGATATTTTCGCCGCAAGGAGATTCGCGAACAGTGTTGTCGTTGATCTCAGCAGTAATGGAAATATCGCGGGTGTTGGCAAATTCGTCCCGAGCTGAGATGCGGACCTCGCCTCCTCCACTGACGGTGCCTCCGAGGATGGCAATGTTGTAGCAGTTCTCAATGAGAATGGCGTTGTTGCCGTTGTTGGCAAGGTCAATGCTCTTGATCTCGGCGCCTCCGGATTCGGAGACACAGAAGATGCCACGGCCACCTCCCCGGGAAACAACCTTGTCGATGTAGACGTTCGTCGCGTAGTTGTTGGCGTTTCCATTGGCGTTTGCGAAGCGGAGCGTGGCGTATCCTGTGTTCGCTCCAGCGTTGTCGCCGTCGACAAGTCCGACTTGGGCATTGACCGTGTTCTGGAGCAGCAAGCCGCATTCGCCGACATCGCGAGCAATGACCGATTCAATTGTGAGGCCGTCAATGTTCCAGGTCTCGACAGCGTGGCTGCCAGCACCGGTGACGGAGATGACGCCCATCTTCACATTGGTGTTGGCAGCAGCGTCGCGGTCAAAGCGAATGCCGATGCCGCCGCTCAAGTTCATGGTAATCTCACCCAGCACCAGGCCTGAGGTGCCAGAGAAGCGCAGGCCAAAGTACGGGCTGCCGGTCATGATGAGGTATGGGATTTGGACGTCAGAGGTATCGATCGATTCAATGGCGCCGCGTCCACTGCGCAGAGCAGTGTCAATGGTGCCGCAACCCTCAAAAGTCTTGCCGCTGCTGATGGTGATGGTGCCAGCACCAATCGAGCCCGAAGCCATCACGGCAACGCGCTGGCCGGTGGAGATGCTATCAATCGCCGTCTGGATTGCAGTGAGGTAGTCGGTGCCGGAGTAGACCGAACTTCCGCCTGCAATGGCCGTGAAGGTGCCGTCGGTACCGGACACGACGGCGTCGGGTGTCCCAGCACCGCATTGAGCCTGAACCAGAGAGGCCAGTGCCAGCACTGCCGCGAGAATGGAGAAGCGAGCCATAACGATGGTGAGGATGAGGAGCTGGGCAAAGGTGTGTGTCCGCCTACATCGTAGGGGATAAGGGAAACGTCACTGGTTTATATGAGTTGTGAAAGGGCAGCGAGCATGATCAGCAAGATCCGTAACAAACCCAGTATATTGCAGGGAGGGGAGGGAATTCATCCGAAAATGGGCAGCATTAACTCGCCGCGAGGGGGTTTCTGGGCATTGTTACAGCAATGATTGACATGTCACTACACCTCTCCACTCGCCACAAGGCCATGGACCCCGGTCTAGGTAAACTTGGCTGCCACCATTGCTGGCGGTATCCCGTAATCAATTGGGCAGCCTGCAATCAACGGTGGGGAACTGGTTCGTTCATGACCCAGCCCTGGGCTCTCTCAACACAGTGTTTCTGGCTCGTATTCATAGTTTGAGCGGGTGCCGCCAACGCTTAGCCGAGCAGGAAACACACAAAGACACAAACGAAATGAGGCATCTCGTTTCCTCATTGCAACCTGGAGCCCAAAGCGATGGCCTTCAATTCATCACGATTGTATCCAGGCAATAAAATAAAATAAAATTCTTAAGGTTTAAGCTTAAAGACTCACCCGCAATGCTCCATCTAACCGTGACTAGCGAAGCGGGCATCCATCTTGGCGCGCCGTCCTCGTTTTGAAACGCCATGGTGATTTTCCCGCCAGTGAGGACGAGCGTTTCAGGGCCTGAGACGCTGAATGACGCAGCTTGGGCCCACCGCCGGAAATTGCCCATCAGTTCGAACTCGCAGCATCCGTCGCGCCCGGAATATTTAATCCAGCCATCTTGGCACTTTACTTTGGCGTGTCAAGTATGCGCTGTACCCATCCTCGCTGCGACCGAGTGACATGCTGGTGGTGTGAGGCATCATCCGCCTTTGGCCTTGGCAAGCGTCCTCATTGTTTCGAAGCCGCATAATTCATCCGTTATTCATTCTCTGGAGGAAGTGATGGGTTTTATTTCTGTACGGAGAATGTGTTTGAATCAATATGGAGCCCGACATCCCTGCGCTGCATTTAGTAGTACCGTATTCCTCATCCTCTTCTGGCCCATCTGTTCATCGTTCACAGTCAAGTCAACACGGTTGTAGCCTATAGCTCTTGCCGCCACATTCTCTCTTCACGATTCCTTATCCGCGATATTAGCTGCGCATCCTTTGAATTCTACTAGAGTATGTGGATGCCATACCAGCGTGACTGGTTTTTGCCAGGCGTCCCAGGAGACGACTGGATCTGCGTCCCAAAACAGAGACGCTACGCAATGTCCTATCAAGACAAGAATATAGTAGTATACCACCATCATGGCGAAAATGTGCCGCTTTCTTGAATAGCAAATTCGGATTTCTCAGGCACTTCGCGCTGTGACGGAGTGTTGAAGTGGAGGCCATTGCTTTCTTTCACGTTGAGAAGTATCGCATTCGCACCAACCGTTGCTTGTATTCGTACGACGACATTTTGTGATGAAACTCAACGTTGGCTTTTCCAGAGCAGGCCGCACCTTCCAGTCATCTCCTGTCTCTGTTTCAGTGATTAATAACCCGTATGCCGACGTTCGTCGCATTGATAGAATATGCAAGCCATGCGGCAAAGACCAAAGGTGAACAGTCCGAACTGCTGGCGTCCTTCCCGTCCGCCCTATCGCCAGCGTTTAACATGTACAGTCCAACCTTTGAATTATTGTAACGGAGGCCCTTCCCCACCGCACACTTTTTGCACAATATCAACCCTGGCAAAAATGATTACGATATTCAAAGGGAATGTAAACCTAAGAATTGTCAGAGATTATCCTTGGATAAGAATAATTCTTTAGGTATCAACTTTATTTATTTTAGCCGGAAATATTGGGACATGGGGTCTTTTTGCAAGGCCCTATATAGTAAAGTGTCCAACTAACAATCATTCAAGAGTTGTATTGTACATTGCCGTCTTTAGGTTTTGCATTATGCTTCGAGGTACGGGTAGGTGGTCATATCGTTCCTCCAAACTAGAGCACTTATTGTACCCAGACACTTCTGTCAAATACTTTATATTACTAGAGGGAAAAACCATTTCAGAGACTTCCGATGAATCGCCATAATCTTCAGGGTCCCAGACTTTTCACTTCGTATGTACCAGTTGCTGATAGTTGCGTGACTCAACTTTTATCCGGAATCGATACTGCTCCACATGCGATACGGGCTCAACGTTGTCTAACTTGATGTATCTATCGTTTAAACTACCCAGCAATTGAAACCATGTTGGCTATTGAATTTGTGAGAATGATGCCCGAGCTATCAACCCGGACTTTAGACGACTCATGATCATGCCATAAGGGTCTTGAAATATGATGACATCCGGAACCCAGGTGAATATATCCTGGAAGTCATCTGCAGAGTAATCCCGCTGGAAATTCAACTTCTCTGTAAGCCATGCATTCTTTTTGCTAAACTGGACTTGTAAAGGACTGTTAGCCAGATCATACCTGTCCTGTTCATTATGATAGTCATGCGAATGTCGGAGAAGGGATCGTGAACAGAAAACCATTCTGGGCTAGTGGTTATCATAATGGCAGAGCATGGTCTAGCCAAAAAACAATGAGGTGATCAGCCAGCCACAAGTAGAATGGCCAAGGGTACAACACTGCCTGCACCAGCCCAGAAGGCGATGTTAAAGATGCAAAGAACATCACTCACATGGTAAGGAGCGGAGAGTAGACCGAACGGAAAACCACTGCAAGTCAAGTGTCTTTCGAACGTCTTGATAATGGTGGCGGTAAACGACGCCACGCTATCTACTTTGGATAACTTTTGTTGGCTCCGCAGGAGAACGCAGGGCCGTAGAATTCATGGTTAATCCCGCAAACAACGGTTAACTCAGAGGATCAGATAGAAAACTAAGCGAATTTGGCGATTTTTGGCCTTTATTTGTTTCCCCAAGCCATGAGCCATTGAGCCCATGCATACATGCTGGTAGTGAATTGGGACTGTCTTCTTGCAACGGCTAGCCCCAATGTTACCGCCACAGCTGCAGGAAGGCTATTTGTAGCTCCAACTTGGTTAAAAGTAAAGGAAAGGAGGGGGGTAATGGTTACAAGGATCACCATACTCTGAGGCTGGATCTTGATCAAGCCATCGAGTCCACACACACAAAGTTCCAACCCTACACGCAGAGTTTACCGTTGCCCCACCTCACAACGGCTTCAGGGTGTTGCAGTGCCGGAGAACGCTATCTTGACTTAATTTATCGCCAAGCCGAACTAACTTTAGGTTGAGGCTTCCCTTCAAAGCCACTGAAAGCCACTCCCTGAGTAATTGAGGGCGGCTCTCCAAGCGGGTTCTTGTAGACCGGTAATTTAATGGGCTGCCTTGGTGCCTCACACACCCAAAACATCCCCACATGCACACTGTCGACACGATCACCTCTCCACCTCCCCGCATCACGACCTTCAGCAATGCGCGCTTCACTTGCTTGGTGCACCTGGCTGTTGGCCATCTGGGCGACCATGACTATGGCATCTAAAATGGAACCCCTTCGGTGCATTATGTACCTAACTGGGTAGCTACGCCCGCACATGCTTCATTAATGTCCTGATCACTGCTAATCGGCTATGCACGACAACGTAGGCAGCACAACGTTGTACCAGCCGAAGAGCTTGCGGCAGAAATCTCACACGTGATTCTAGCTTTTATGCGCTCCGACACCTTCAACGTCGACGAGGCGCCCTCTGAATGGCCTCTTTTTGCCACGGTCGGTGAGGTTCGCTCTAAGTTTCCTCCGGAAACCAAGGTCACCATCGCCATTGGCGGATGGGGCGACAATGACGGCTTCTCTGTAGCGGCAAAGACAGATGCGTCGAGGAAACGCTGGGCGAAGCAAGTCGCCGCCATGGTTGAGTCGGTGGGCGCAGACGGTGTTGACGTCGATTGGGAATATCCTGGGTAATTTCACCATCTCAATTTCGCACTGAAAGCGACACTAATGGCAAATAGCGGAAACCGGGATGACTACAAGATAATTCGAAACTCGGAGCGCGAGTGGGAGATTGAGTCCTTTGTCTCGCTCATTGAAGATGTTCGCACGGCACTTGCTCCAGGCAAACTACTCACAATTGCGGTGCCAGGCAAGGAAGTCGATTTGATGGCATTCACACCATCCACCGTTCCTAGGCTCATGAAGCTAGTTGACTTCCTCAACGTCATGACGTATGATCTTATGAACCGCCGCGATACAGTCGCAAAGCACCACAGTGGTGTTGCCGACTCGCGTGACGCTGTTGAGCGTTATATCAGCCGCGGTGCCCCACCCCATCAGCTCAATTTAGGACTGGGATACTACGCCAAATGGTTCATGACACAAGAATGCAACCCAGACGACCCGCGCGGATGTCCCACTCAACTACTTGAAGATCCCGAAACCGGCGGGGACATGGGCAAGACGGGTGCCTTTAGCTGGCATGACCAGCCACCCAAAGAAGTAGCCGAGTCTTTTGCACGTGCTCAAACTTCAGGTAGCTATGATGAAGACGGGAGCTACTATTACTGGGATTCCCAGGAGCAGCGGTGGTGGTCGTTCGATACCCCCAAGAGCATTGAGCGAAAGCTACAGGAACTTGTTCCGCAGCTCGACGTGGGGGGCGTGTTTGCCTGGGGCCTGGGAGAGGATGCTCCCCGTTTTGAGCACCTCCAGGCGACCATCAAGGAAGTTCGCAAGCGCCGAAATGCGTATACGGCCAAGGATGAACTCTGACTTTGGGTGGAGCAAGAGGCTCGCTTGTCAAAAGCACTTGGTCGAAATGAGATGATTGTTGCATATCGGGCGGGGGAAGACAGCAACAAGCCTAGATTCCCTAAGCTTGAAAAGCCTAGAAGCTCCATTTGAACGGACTTGGCTCCTTAATTGATACTATCATCCTAACCAACCCGGAGAAGCCGGTTCTCGAAATGACCAAGGTGTGCCAGGACCCACCGTGGGCACCTTTTCTACAGGGGCGAATCAAATGTCTTATCTGCAACACGCAGCAACTGGGCGCGCATGGTCTGCTCTTAGCTTCCCCGCACGTGCTAGCAGATAGCTCATCGCTATGGCTGTAAGCTTATACTGTTACCTTGAAACCTTGTTCCTCAAAGGCACGAGGATACGATCGACAGGACGATTCCCAGTCGACTGGGTCCTAGCTATGCCAACCCCATAGACCGAGGGCCCGGAAGACACCCATCTGTGGACATAGCCCCCGGCTGCCTCGCGAGTATGTGAGATTGGCTCATGTCAATGTGGAATCCGAGCACTTGGCCGAACGTCAGTCATGTCAGTACTTCCCAAACAGGCTTATCCGGTGCGGATCTTCATGTTGCGCTGCGCAGCCATAAGAAGTGCGCGACGCCCGAGACAATGAATGCGGTTGCGTCCAGTCCCTGTCAGCCTTGGATTTAGTCTTGGACCTGGAGATCAGCTCCAGTTAGTGCTGTCAATTGCTTCCTTGGTCGTGCCCAATTGCTGTTATCGCCGTCTCTCGAGCCTCAATTGATCGGATCACAGCTTCGACAATGCGATTCACAACCCCCCTCGTGGCCGGCCTGGCCGTTGTGACGCCAGCCATTGCTGCACCTTCCAGCAAGTATCAGGTCAAGCCTATCAAGCAGATTGAGCTTGGTCCCCGACCATACTACCTGATCAACGACCTCGATGACGGTGAACTCAAGCAGAAACTCGAGTCGTGCTCCAACGACAAGATGAAGACGTCCAAGTGGTCCGTCGCGCACCGTGGTGGCGGTACCCTCCTCATTCCTGAGCACTCTCTTGAATCCAACCTTGCTGGGGCTCGCATGGGCGCCGGCATCCTCGAGTGCGATGTGGCTTTTACCAAGGATCGTGAGCTTGTTTGTCGCCACAGCCAGTGCGACTTGCACACGACGACCAACATTGTCAACATCCCCGAGCTCAACGCCAAGTGCACTCAGCCCTTCCAGCCTGCCGGGAACGGCACGGCGGCCTCTGCCAAATGTTGCACCAGCGATATTACGCTCAAGGAGTTCAAGACTCTGTGCGCAAAGATGGACGGTTCCAACTCGAGCGCCACCACTCCCGAGGCATACCTTCACGGAACTCCTGCTTGGAGGTCCGACCTTTACGGCACCTGCGCTACCGTCCTATCGCACAAGGAGCACATTGCCCTCGTCGACTCTCTGGGTCTCGACTTCACGCCGGAGCTCAAGACACCCGAGGTCGAGATGCCGTTTGAGGGCGATTACACTCAGGAGCAGTACGCGCAGCAGCTTATTGATGACTACAAGGAGATGGGTATCAAGGCGTCTCGCGTATGGACGCAAAGCTTCAAGTACGACGACATCCTGTACTGGCTCAAGAACGAGCCCAAGTTTGGCAAGCAGGCTGTGTACCTCGACGAGACTGGCGACACGAATGAAACCTTCCCCCTGGCCGTCCAGAACCTTACTAAGTATGCCGAGGATGGCGTGCAGATTGTCGCTCCTCCCTTAGCGTACCTCGTCACCGAGAAGGATGGCGAGATTGTGCCCAGCGAGTATGCAACAACAGCCAACAAGCTTGGCCTCGACATCATCACATGGAGTCTAGAGCGATCTCCCCCAATCTCGAGCGGCATCGCAGGTGACTACTACTACAGCTCAATCCAGAACGTCCTCAAGAAGGACGGCGACATTTACAAACTGGTGGACGTACTCTGGCGCCAAGTTGGCATTCTTGGGCTCTTTTCCGACTGGAGTGCCACGGCTACTTATTACGCCAACTGCTTCAAGATTAAGGTCTGACGTGGATGGGAAGCCTCTGGCGTGTATCAGAGTGTCAGGGTGACGGGCGGTGATTAATGCAACGAAAAGACCAAAAAAAAAGAGAAAAGCTTGGACGCAACGGAATGAGGTTGCAAAAGCGCCTCGCGATAGTAATGTAATAATAATGAACACGAAGAACAGAGCGTCTTGCCTTTCAGCCGTCGCGGTTACTGCGACATCGGCTCGTGGCCAGATTCGTCATTACAAGTGATCAGTCCCCTTTAATCTGAAAGCAAGGGCCCTCTCGATAAGATCCCTTAGCTAGCATCTCGACGGAGCAAAAGCCAATTCTTTGTGAAGCCCAAGGTGGCCAGGATCTTCCAGCGTCCCAGCCACCCCCCGCAGCGTTGGGCCGGCTGGCCCCCCGCCCGACTCCTAGCGTGGCTGTTGGCCGCCGTGCCTTAGTCCTGCATGGCCAACTCAAGACAGCGTTCTGGAAAGGCCAACACGTGTGGGAAGAGGCGAAAAAAGAAAAAGTAGAAAAAAGAAAAAAAAGAAAGCCAGGGAGCAAACAGGGCCCCATAGACCAGTTGACGGGGCACCGCATGAAAAGAGGCACAAGGGAGGAGCTGGATTCGCGTCGCGGACCGCTTTTGTCAGTGCGCTGTGCAGCAAGAGGAAGGGAAAGTCGTTTCGTCAGTGGTATGAGTGAAAATCGAGATCTTGCATCGACCGGGGTTCCCAGGCTTATTTTTGTTTTGCGAGACGAGGTTGGTGGTTACTTGCTTGCCAGTCTCCGCTGCGCTGGAAGGATTCGACCAACGGACAGTGTTGGTGCCGGCCGCCAGCTCGTCAGACATGCGAACGAGGGCCAACACTAGCGAGCGGGAGGGCGCAAAGAAGAAATGTTTGACAGCGGCCGCGGGTGTGGGATCCGGGCGTAGTTTTTGCTTTTGCTTTTTCCTTCGTCCTTCTTCCTTCACCCTGGCGTTGTTTCCAGGGACGCGCTGCAAGTTGCAGCTGCAAACAGTGAGGGAATGGAGAAGAGGTGATTTGCCGGGTCGAAGGCGGAACAATCTAGATCAGACGACAAGCTGAAACCCAAATCGGACCCCATTGACTCTGTTCCTGCCAGCATTGTGGCCGGAAAAATGACATCTGGCCCGCTCCGTCTGAACCAGCCCCGGCCCGATCTTGCAGCCCCCAACATCCCTGCCCGTGATCCCAGGGCCGGCCGGCGGGAGTTGTGAAACCCCATGTGGCCGACAGAGGGCATGAAGCTGAAAACCGCAGAGCTGGCGCCCCATCGTATCATGTCCGTCCCCAGGCAAGATCAATCTCGCTCGCCCCGATGGGCACTGGCTTCGGCGCATTGTAGCGCACTCGGCCCAGCCGCCACCGCCCAGTGGGACGCACAACACCACGATGAACCCCGGCCGCATCTGTGTCTGCGTCTGCAGCTGCGTCTGAGTCTGCATGTGTAACCTTAAGTGGAGCAGAGTATCGTCGAAAGTCAAAAGCACACAAGCAAGAAGCAAGGCACCAAAAAAGAAACGCGCGGGATGAGGGACAGGCCAGTCGGAACCCGTATGGGCCTGGAGGGCTGGGGCAGCTGCATCATCGGCGCCCCAGAGAAGAAGGAGACGCAGAGACCATCGCGGGTGGGAGGGCATCTCTGCGGTCCCGGCGTCTTCTAATTTCCTCACGCTTGCTGCGTTCTGCATCGTCTTTGGGTCTGGTATGGAGGGCCAGCGCACGTCGTCGTCGCTAGCGCCCTGTGGGAATCCAATGCAATGCTGGGTTTCCCCAGGCTCGTCCATGTTTTATCTATGTGGTTGTGACCCCCCCCCGCCTCCTCCAGGAACAGAGTTGGTTGGTTTCTCGCAAAACTCGCCGTTGCGATTCCCTTGCTTTTCTCTCTTTCTCTCCAGGTTTAAGCCTTGTTTCGCTTTAAACGGGGACCTGCTGGGCATTTGTCTCTCTTTCTCCCTTCCCCAAGTGTTCGGCTGTGCTGAATTCATTGTTTGCTGGCCCAACCCCTCCCGTCCTGATCTCCCTCCCCCTCTCGACAACTACTCAATCCTGCCTGGTGTGTGGGTTGAGAGCCTTATTTGCCGCGATTGCCATCTATATCCCTTTCGATTTATTATTTTGTGTGGACGACGACCCGGTATTCTCCACGCTCGTATTCCATCCATCCAAAACATCCCCGTACCCAGAACGGCGATCTCCCACAAGACTGGGGATTTACTTTCTTTTTTTTCGTTGTTAGCATCGCTCCAAAAATCAGCTCGAATCATCGCCCAGCACCAGAAGAAAGAAAACGATTAGGGGGGGAGCCGAAGTGAATGCATTCAACGACAACTTCCCTGGGAGTCGCGGGCCGCCCACGGGAAGACGATGAGAGCGTTTCCAACAGTCGATGGGGTCACAGTCTTTACGACGGCCCCGACCGGCTATGTTGTCAACTTTGATGACCCTGCCAGGAAAAATGAACTCGCCGCCTATATTTTAGCTGGGGTCGGTATGGCTCTCGCCATGGTGTTCTTTGGGCAGTTTTTATACATCAAGCTCTGGGTGCTGCGCAGACCAGATGCGGAGACAGGTACGGAAGACTTGAGGTGCTTTGGGTGCGAGATGGAAAACGGTGTCCGCTAACTTTGACCAGCATGTCTCACTGTTGGATGGGTATCATCTGTAGCGCTCCAGGTTGTGCTCCTCTGTAAGTGGTCTCACGAAGAAATGAGAAATGATGAAGTTGCACACTAACCCCCGGTCAGTATCATTTGCGTGGTCTTTGATGGGAGTGCACACATGGGAAATATCGCTCGCAAAATTGAATACGGGGAGCAGGGTGAGTAGCCTATGCCTTGCATGCTTCTTTGCTTTTTATTTATTTATTTATTTGATGAACTAACACGTTGGTAGATGATGGTCCTGACACCAATCCTGTACGCAATCGAAACAGGCTTCACAAAAACATCTCTCATTCTCTTCTACCACAAACTTTCACCCCAGAAGTGGTGGAGAATTTGTGTATACGGTTCCCTGTTCCTCGTTATTGGGTACAACACGGCTGTCTTCTTTGCCGTTATCTTTGGGTGCATGCCGATCTCTGCAAACTGGGACATGGAAGTCAAGGGAGATTGTGTCAACCGACCAGTTATTTACATCGCCACGGCGGCCCTTGGAATCTTGACGGATCTAATCCTTCTTGTGATGCCCATTCCAATGATTGTGCGACTGCAGATGCCGCCGCGCCAGAAGCTTGGTCTCATCCTGCTCTTCGCCATTGGTTCAGCGTAAGTGACACTTGCAAAAAGAAAATGAAATACGGTGTTTCTTGTGCTGATCTGACTTTTACGATAGTACCCTTGTAACTTCGGTGGTTCGTCTGGTGCTGTTAATACCCATCTTGCATGAATGGGACGCCACTTGGGTTTTCTCCAACGCCGCGGTCTGGGTGTAAGCTGACCACACTGGTTTTTATTTTATTTTTTAATACATGACTAACATAAAGTGGTTCTAGTTTTGTCGAATCCAACCTCCTTATCGTATGCGCGTCATTAACTACTATCCGTCGATTCGTCTTACATGTGGCACCCAAGCTCATCGGCGAGCACAACGCTAAGAATTTGACAGGCGGCCGCCGACACCGGTTCAGGACAATCGGTGCCTTTGGAGGAAGAAGAAAGGGCGCTTACAAGTTTGGCATGACACCTGAGCAAGCGGAAGGGTTTGACCTCAAGACGATTGGGCAGGCATCGCCGACCGAGACGGCCATCGGCAAGGGAGGAGACGGAGACACACCGGAAAAGGCAATTGCTAAGCACCTGCGCCGCCAGGAATCGCTCAACAAGTTTGCAGATGCTGGCAGCGAGGACCAGATCTGGGAAGAAGACGACATAAGTGAGGTCGATGTCGAGGATATCGACGTAGAGCGAGCCATTCTTCAAACGACGACCGTGACGGTCATGTACGAGGAGCGAAAAAAGAAAAGGACATCTTTGGGGCTGAAGAAATGAGACAGACGAATTCAATGAACTGGGGAGGTATATAGAGGCGCTTCTTTTTCGGTTGGAGGGGGGTTGTTTCTTCTTTTTCCATATGTCTTTTCACCAGCGCTGAGTGAACGGGAAACGGGTCTTGTGGTCGTCGTGGCATTGTTACAACGACATGAGAAACAAATCGACCAGGACCATGATCCGACGGGAGAAGCTTGTTCAGGGCGGAGTTCGCTTTCTTTTTTCCTTTTTTCCTTCTTTTTTTTCCTATCCTGGATGGCGATGGCGCAAAATAGACTATCATGAGAAACGGCATTTCAGAAGTTTTGGGCGGAGGGCATCGTGGCGGAGCTCAAAGCTCAATTTTAGAACGGGAAGGTAGATTTTTTTACCATGAATATGAATTGAGCTATTGTTAGCATTGATTGAGTTTTGAGTTTTCGCAAAAGCTCGGCATCTTGTATCGGGTAACATTGCACGTGTTAAAGAACCATCAAAGACGCTTGAACTGGTGGTCCAGGGCAGGGGGAAGAAACAAAGAACCTCGCGGGGGTGTCGGAATGTTACGCTAAGCCTTTGAAGATGCGCAAGCCGTGGCTCGGAGACAAAATGTGCCGGGGGACGGAAGCTATTCAGCTGATCAGTCATGGCAGTGCTCTCGCAATACGGATACGCGAGGCCTGTGTTTGGTCAGTAGTGGTTAGTCACTGGCGTCTTCTTGGTATGCGACCACAATAGTCGTCGTAAGTCGATCAGGCGCAATCGAGATGCATCAAGTGATTTTTTACCTTTTTATTTTTATTTTTTATCGTCTTCTTTTTCGCTCATCTTTATCGCGTTCGTAGTTTTATTTCGATTTTATTTTGACCCTCCGCGCTTCCAAAGCTTGGCAGGGGGAGAGAGAAAACAGAGAGGCGGTGGAAGAACGTGGACCCGGTTTGTCAGGTATCAACACAGAATCACCAGGTGCAGAATGAATGAATGGGCTTTGATCGTGGAAAGGGGGGCCAGTGCGAGGCATCAAAGGAAGACGGCGCAATGAATTGGCCAGCGCTTGGAAGGCTGCTGAATCAGGCACATTGGCTGCCTCAATTTCTCTGGTTGCGATACTTTGCGCGCTTCACCATCTTGTCAGTGGAAGCGGTAAAGCATTGGATGGCATTGGTCCGCGGTGATGCGAAACGCCCTTGAACATGCTGAAACGATGCAGCTCAACTTTTTTCTTTCTTCTTTTCGACTGCGAAAGGCGGAATTGACTGGCCATGATTCACCCACCCTGGGGATTTAGCGCCAGCGCATCCCCCCACCTCCCTCCCCTCCTTCCCCCAAGCCAAAGGTTGTCAGGTCTCCGCAAGCTACCCTCCCACCCCCAGCCACGCACAATGACCTCACCACCCGCAGTCAACGTCATTGTCTGAGGCTGCCGTGCTTCACCTGGCACCAGTCTTGTCCAATCCCAGTTTCTGTGCCACGCGCCGCTCTGGGGAGGGGAGCCCTTGTCGTCATCGAATCATGGCTCGGCAAGGCTAGTTGACGTTAGGCTGAGGGACATGGTTGATTCAATCAATGCCGAGAGCCTTGGGGGGCCCACAGTCCAGTCCAGAGACGAGGTCCCCACCAAAAAAAAAGAACGATGGACGAGATGCCGTCTTGTCCCGTCCTAGTCTCGTCCTGTGCCCTGTCCTGACGTGTTTAGGTATTCAACCCTTGGCACCAAGGGCTGGACATGCATGCCCTTGGGGCGCGCGCATCAAATGCCATCTGGCTGGCGCATCCACCCGTCTAGCCCATTCGTCCTGTTCGCCTGACACCCCCGGAGCTCACCATGTTTCTGTTCTTGCCTGGCTGGTCCCCCCGATTCACTCTGATGGCGTCGGGTTGCAAGTCGTCATGGCCACCCGCTCGCCCAAATAAAATGCTACCTGACCCTCCTCTGCTCTTGATTTCTGCTTGCAACTCCTTTCCCATCCCTCATACTGTGCCATCTCAGAGATATCTATCCCACTGCTCCAAAAAAAAAAAAAAACTCCCATTCCTTGAGGGAACCAACATCCATCTCTAAGTCTCGGCCATATACAACCTCGTTGGGACTACATTCAAGATCGTCGCCATGGCCTTCAATCTCGTCACCATCGCCCACGCCGTTTTGGCCGTGTTTGTAATTATTGAGCTGGGCCTCACTGCATACGGTAATTCTCACCATGTTCTTGAGTTTCCCACAGTTGAGTTATGTGCTAACAAAGAGCGTTGCAGTTGTCGATGCCACCTCGAGTCCCTACTATAGCGCTCCCTCGTCGTATAGCTTTCTGCTCTTCTGCTCCGTCTGGTCGATCCTCGTTCTGTGCTACCTCGCGCTCGTCCCTATGTTCTTCAACCGCTTCTACAATGCCATGATCGGTCTTGGCCTCCTCGTCGTCTCCGCCATCTTCTGGTTCGCCGGCTCTATCGCCGTGGCCGCCTTTATCGGCGTTCCCCACTGCGGCGCCAACACCTTCTGCGGCTGCGCACAGGCCGCCGTGGCTTTCGGCTTCTTCACCTGGGCCATTTTCACGGCCCTGGCCGCCCTCGAGGGCATGGCCTTTATGCGATCGCGTGGCCACGGCGCTCATGCCGACACCACCAAGCCTGGCCACTCGTTTGCTTAAGTGGCCTCGGGCGAGTGTGATTTGAGCGATGCATGATGCGCAGTTTAAAAATAACTGACAAACGAGGGTTTGAGGACGGCATGTTGTCTGGGCCGGCGTTTGACTCGTGGAGTTTCCATCTTTATTGTTCTGAGCCACTCTTGTTGTATTACTTTCTTCTTTCATTTTTTTTTCTTGACGGATTAACGCGACACGGGAACTCATGGTTGTTGGGAAGATACCCTCGGAAGTTTTATGAAACCCACACGAAACCATCTCTCAAGGAGGGAGATGTATATGCATATGTGTATTAACAGCTGCAGTGCTGGTATTGGCTACCTTGAACAAATGCAAAAAATAAAAACTACAATAATACCCCTTGAGTCCGCCCGCAACGGCAATTATCTACCGAGCAATGCTACATTTGTGATTCCTTGTGTTCTTCGTCTTTACTTTTTTGGTTAGGACCTGATGCATGTTGTAACTGGGAACTCATACATAATGTGCAGTTGTATATGCACAGTAAGTGTACTTCATTGGGTGTTGACTGACTGGCTGACGTCGTAATGCATTCGCATCTTATGCGCAGATATTTCCAAGCCACAGGGTCAGAGACCCAAGCCCCTATAAAATTTATGTACAAGACAGATAAAAAGTGCATGGTTTTTTTCCCTTGCGCAGTCATGAAACGTGTAGGGTGGCAGGGCATGATATTTGCCACTGCACCACGGTGAAACCGTTTCCGTCCCTCGTTTCAATTTCCCACATCTGGGATAGACGACCCCATCTCGTGGCTTCAGACGCTGGGCCATCCACCGCTCCAGCTGACGGTGTTCCAGCCAAACTGATACTGCGAATCAGCCAGGCCAATGGACTTGTCGGCGTAGTGGTAGTACAGGACGGTGCCGTAGGTCGGGTCGTTGAGGACGCCCTGGCCGCCGGGCCCGTAGACGTTGCCGTGGCTGGAGAGGACGAGGGTGCCGCCGTTGCCCGAGACGCAGCTAACGCCGTTCTTGTCGACGTAGGGGCCGCCTACGCTCTGGGAGCGGCAGACGAAGATCTTGTACTCCTCCCCCTGGGCCGGCAGGGCGGTGTTGTAGCCGCAGCAGGTGCCGGAGCTGAAGAAGAGGTAGTAGTAGCCGGAGCGGTAGTGGACAAAGGGGCCCTCGAGCGCCTGCGAGCCGGTGCTGTTGAAGGCGACCTGGTAGGGGGTCCCGGCGGCGGCGGTGGCGGCCGAGTTCATCTTGACCTGGAAGATGTCGGCCCAGAAGGAGCCAAAGGTGACGTAGTAGCCGCCCGACTGGTCGGCGACGAGGGCGCCGTCGATGGCGTTGTAGTTCTTGGACGAGTCGGACGCGATGCCCGTGGCGCCCTGGTCCGTCCAGCTGCCGTACTCCATGGTCGACGACGTGGCATATCCAATGGCCGAGTTCTGGCTCCCAAAGGAGGAAACGGTGTAGTACAGTATGTACTGGCTGCCGATCTGTCGAACATCTGGGGCCTGTTTATTTTGGCAAAGGTTAGACCACCTGCTGTTTCCTTGCTTTTGAGGAGCCCGACGGCGTGTTTTGACTCACCCACAAGTCATCGTTGCCGACCAGGTTGATCTTGCTGCCGGAGGGGAGTGCGGCACCCTGATACACCCAAGGGCCCGTCAGGGCGGACGACTTCCAGATGCCGATCTTGGAGCCCGTCTCGAATCGAAAGTAGGTGCCGTCGCTGGATCGACGGATGACACTGGGATCGTGTGACCAGCACTGGCCGCTGCAGGCACCCGGGTCGGCATATGCTGACACCTCGGTAGCCAGCAGCACGGCGGGGAGCAGGGCCTTTACAAAGTTCCAGAGCTTCATGGTGGATCTTGCTCTTCTTTTGTTTTTTTTCCTTGGCTTAATAGCTTACGCCAAGCAAGAAACAAAAAGGGAAGCTACGAAGAAAAAGCTACGGCCCGGGCCAACATATATACGGATTGTAATTGCAGTTATGGAGCTGCGCGATCCGAGACGCCATGGGTGCTTGCGGTCGCCTTGTTTTTCTTCAACCAGGCTTCATGACCCCATTCTTAGTTTCGTATGCCGTGCCCAAATTACGGCATCCGGAGCATAGATCACAAGCGGTTCTTGCGACTTGGTAGCTGGGCTCGTGCGCGGCGCCGATTGGCGGAAATATCAATTGTGAGGGGGCGGGGGGAGGAATTGTAATTGAAGGGGCACGTTTGCCCGGCTGGATAAAGACTGGGCGGATAGTGAGGGTCCGGAAGCGAGAGAGAAAAGGAGAGATGCTGACGGCTCTGCGTGAACAGAGGGTTTTTGTTGTATGCAGCAACAAAGAGAGAAAGGTCGGCGGTATTGGTTGGGGCATTGAGTAATGAAGCTTTTCGTGTTGACTGTAATTGGTTTTTGTTTGTTCTTTTTATAGCCGCGCGTATGGTAAGGCGCGGGGCGGGAGACCGTCCGTGCCGATGCGAAAACGACCGTGGTCAGAGCTGGCGTGATCCATGGCCTAGGACACCGCAAGCCGTTGGTAATGAATAAAAACGTTGCATAAGAGAGGAAAATGGAAAGACATTACATGCATAAACTGGCACAACATGATGGCACCAAATACCAGGTTTGAGAACCGGGGGGTTAGCAGGAGAAGGGGCACCAAGCAGGCACGGCTGCAACGGCTGCAAGGGGTGAGAGCCGTGGCACCGGGAATGGGAGCAACGTCTAGACGGAAATGCGGTCATGGTCGCGAATCACAACGTGGTTTGCCGGGACTCTTGTTATTATTGACAGCGGCCTAAGGGTGCTTGCGCCCGCTGCGAACGGTGGGATGCGACACATTGGACAGGAGTGAACATAACTCTTCATGCTGGACCCCCTGCTGGTGGAGGTTTCGGCGCTTTCCTTTTCTTTTTTTCCCTTAGTGCTGGGTGTTGCGATTGAATGCTGAGAGCCCTCCGCCAAACGTCTTTGAAACGCCGGATATACCGCAACTTGGGCATCATGATGGCTGTGGTGCTGGTTGGTGGTGACGGTGATGACGGGTTGCCTCCGCTGGCTCCTACATCGCCGCTCCGGGGGCCACGATAGTTAGCCGGGTGGACTATCGACGGAACTATCGGACGGGGGGTTCCCGGCCTGGAGACCGGATCCAAGCTGCAGCAGTTTTACTCTGCGCAAAAAAAACAAAAAAACAATGATTACCACTCGGTCGGCTCCCGGCGAGAGTCGAGTCTCGTCCTCTCCCTCGTTGGGGCCGGGGGTGGGGACGGGACCCAGTTTACCATTTCCCGTTTAAGCCACCGCGGGTAAGCTGCCACGGCGGACGGAAAGATAAGGAAAAGACCAATACGGAGGGCCGCTAAAAAAGCAACAAAGAGGGGAACAAATATCCCCATCACAGCGGGCCCTACGCTCCTCCCCTGTGGACAGCGAGATATTTGTGAGCCCCATGACAAACACAAATGGAAATGCTCGAGTTTGCTGGGGGCGCGATAGTCTTTTTTTCCCCAGGCTCCCGGGTACCCACGGCCACGTTCCAATCGTCCAATCGTCCAATCGTCCACGATCCCTGGTCGTGCGGCCCACAGCCCAAGGGGCAGCGCGGCCTTACGGGGGGTTAAGGTAGATCGATCAGCCATCATCGACGTAGGCCCCATATCTTATTCTTGCGTTTGACATTTCCGCCCATTTTGATAGTTCTCCTTTGGGGGTTATCCTTTGACGATCAAAAAGCAATCTGCCACTGCCACTGCCACTGCCACACTTGTCATTGCCATTAGCCACCGAATCAGCCGAGACAGAGACAGGCGGGAAGGGGAAGGAGGGGGGAAAATGTTTCGCCACCGCCGTAGTCGCATCCCATCATGGCATCCGCGCGGATTGCCCAAATAACCCCAAAGCCATGCCCCATGCCCCATGCTCTCGCCGGGTCAAAAGTGCTTGCATGAGGGTGCGCGCACAGCAATCAAGTCAGAAGAGACGGTAATTAATTTAGGGGCGCTGGCTTGCCTTGCTGCTTCCAGTAGGTACATGCGTACGGCTTTGCATGCACACGCACGTAACCCGACGGCCATTGGTGAGACGCGCCGCCTTATCAGCTCGGCCTCGCAAGCCGCGTCCGGGGCCCTCTGGGGACATGCCACCCTTATCAGCCCGTGTTGGTTCGTCGTCTGTCTTATCCACCATCTAGATGCCCTCCCCTCCTCCCACCCCATGACGCTCAGGTCCTTAGCCTTGAGCCTTTGGGTCTTGGGGGACCCAAAGACCCTGTCTCACCTCATTGTTCCTTCTTCTTCTTCGACAGCGTCTATTTCCATTTTCATTTCCCCTTCCCTAACCGAGACCCTGGCGCTGACATGCTCTCGAGATGAGATGCAGCACCATTCCCGTTCTTTGGGTGATGTGGATGTGTGTCCTTTTTTGATTGCCACCCTCCTTTTTCTTTCTTTTTTCTCTTCAACTTCCTCTTCTTCTTCTCTAGTACGACTCTACTACTCAACTTGATTCGTGAAAGTCTAATTCCAAAAGAGGTGCCCTTCTCTCTCTCTCTCCAACGGCACCCGTCCGATCCCTGGCCGCTAGGAAGAGGAAAAAGAAACACCACTACCCACGCCTCATCCTCACTCTTTTGCGCGACACCATACTTAAACTCCAGTGGATGTCCCATTTTCTCCTCTTCTCCACTCCTGTTCCCGTTCCCTCCCTTTATTATTATTTCTTTTCTTTTGGTGTTTGCCGCACAAAAAGAGAAACAGGCGCTCCTTCGGCCTCATTTGCCCAAACACTAGAGGGATTGGCAAGTCTCACCTTTCTGACCTGAATGCGTCATCCAGCGGGCGCAACGTCGCGTTAAAGAGCCGTATTCCAACCAAACGCCTAATAAGACCCTCTGATCAGTGATGCGACAGGCGAGTTATCACAAAACTAAAAATTATTGACCCTTGCGACACCTCGAGCCCATTGGCCCGCGCCGTCTGGAGGATCGACCAATTGCGCGCCTAAAATACTAGATCCGCCCATTTTGCATTTATACACTCAATACCCGTCGCCTCCCCTGCTCGGAAAAGGCCAAATAGCCAGGACTCCTGTCACCATCGAGGCAATTTTCTCGCCACTCTCTCACCTCTACATGCTTGTTAATTTAGCCGTTTTTATTCAGGCTTTTCGGATACCCCGGAGTTGGTCGTGTTATTGAGCGTCTTGGAGACTTACAAGCGTTACCCACCTTGCGCAAGCTGTGGAATTCACTGATTTATTTATCCCTTTTCTACGGTTATACCGTTCCTTTTTTATTTTTGTTTTATTTTTGTTTATGTCAAAAGTTCTTTTTTCCCCAGCCAAGTAGCAGCACTTTACCTCGAATTCCAAAATGTCGGGAAGGAGTGCAGTGGTGCGCAAGAAGAATGCAGAGACTAAACCAAAAAAGGGCTCTAGCAACGGGCGCCCTCCCTCCACCACCAGTTCCAATCATGATGAAATTCCAGACTTTCCTCTCCCGCCGGTGCCCAGCGCTCCCCTGATGTCACCTACGCAACCGAACTTTGGCAACTCTGGACACATGATGCCGCAAATGGTTGATCCCAGATATGCTGCTGCCCAAGGCTGGAACAACATGCCAATGCACGGCGGACCCATGATGATGGGCGGCGACCTTCGTTACATGCAGAACGGCTCAGTCGGTTACTCGCAGCGAGATATGGGTTATTCTAGGCCTCGAAACACATCATTGAAGGATGACGAAGAGACTGGTATCGAGAAGAGCGGACTGCGTAGCATGCTGGATAAGAAAAGCGACGGCGTGCGACGGGGACTTGCCAAAACCTTTACCTTTCGCAAAAAGGAAAAGGAGGATGAGCCTTCCGGCGAGAAGCGGGCGAGCGGCGAACGCCCCCCGAGTGCTGCGACTGTTAGGCCCAACACCCACGATGAGGGCCGGGCATATGAAAGATATGTCCATCCTATACAAACGGCACCACCCCCTATCCCGTACCAGTATCAGCAACAGCCTCTACCATCACCCCCGAGCCCGCAAAACCCGTGGGACGCACAGCCCATAGGGCCGCCACCGACGACTAAGCTGCCCCCGATCCCGCAATCCGCACCGTCGTCGGCGCCCATTAAGCGCTGGCTTGGCGGGGGCAGACCGGTGGCCAAGTGGAACAAGCTGAGAAAAGACCCTGAGTTGTGGGATCCCCAAGGAGATGTTCTCGTCTTCCTTGGTCGCAAGGGACAAGCCTCCAAGCAACCACCTAGTTTCCGACTGTCTTCGCACATCATTGAGGCCACCGAGAGTCGCCATCTTGTGACTATGCTGCGGGAGGGCTCAACCGAGGAAGACATGTATCTGCCCCCCTCTCCGGCTCCTTACGCAAACCATTTAGGCATTGGACGAGATGGACCCCTGACGCCGCCTATTTCCGAGTCGACGAGCTTGCGTGATGAGTTGGAGGGTCAAATTTCGTACGAAATGTACTTCCCCCCGCCGACCAACCTGAACCGTCTTGACCAGCTGCGACATCAAATCACGACGCGCAACGTATTTGCTGTCCTGTACCACGCCTCTCTCGTCGGCATGTCGCTGTACCAGGCGCTCTCAGATCTGCACGAGCGCCTGGACAACTACATGCCGCCGGACAATGACAACGTGGGCCAGATTGTGAAGTACCTCCGGATCCGCGGCATTGACGACGTGAGAGGCGACTCAGCGACGGCCGTTTCGTTGCTGTCCTGGGCGGAAAGCCCGAACGTGCGATGGGAGGATGGATGGCGCGAGTGCTTCACACACTGTGCCGGCATGGACGAGCAGCTGGAGAAGTCCCCGGATTTCAAGTACACGACACCCATTGCGAGGGCACTGTTGGAGCGGGCCAGCCTGGAGACGCAGCTGCGCGTGCAGGCTGCCGAGGAGAGGCTTGGCGAATTCAGCTACGCCGACATGTGGACGGCGGCCGGGGCGGCAGCTAACGGTGCCGCGAGGGCTGCCGCGGACCGGCTCCGGGAGATGCTCCAGAGCCACTACGCGCGCGCTTATGGTTCGTGGCCGCCGGCGCGATCGGAATCGGCGCGGGGCTCGGACGGTAGTGGGGGCGATGACATGTGGCTTACTAGAACCGTGGCCATGGCCCTACAGAAGGACTTTGGGGCGCTCTACGACTACTTGGTGGACCGAGACATTGTCTGGGATGTCTCGGAGGCGAGGTCGGGACGCAAGTGGTTGATGGCCTCTGAGAGCGGGAACCAGGCCTTTGAGGCTGACACGGCGGATGCTCCCATGACGGACATGCTCATCGAGTTTGACAACAAGCTGCGGTTCCCGCACATCCCTCACCCCTACCCCCTCATTCCAGAGTCTATCCCACCGACCGCGGCGGTGGCCACGTCTGCATCGACCGGTCGAGAGAGCGGTGGGGGACTTTTCAAGTCGAGCAGAAAAGCTGAGCCAGCGGCGAACGCGGGCGGCGCGGCGGGCCCACGAGGCGGGGCGCTCGAACGCCGGGTGCAGCTCGCTTACACCGAGAGCACTAACATCTACGCGCTGGGCAGCGACTTTGTGCAGAGCGACCTGGTGGACGCCTACGTGCGGTTCGAAAAGGGTGACCGGGTGGGCGAGGTGGACCCGGCCGAGGGCCGCCGGGGTCGCTGGGTGCTCGTTTACGGCATCTTGCAGACGCTCGCCTCAGTGTCGGTGGACGAGGCCAAGCTGCGGCACACGGAGGGCGTCAGGTACCACCTGGGCCCGCGGCTCAAGGGCACCAAGATCCCCCCGTGGAAGCGCAGCGGAGGTCGCAAGGGCGGTGCCGAGGGCATGGGCGCCGGCTCGCACGAGCGGTCTCACTGCTGGGTGGTGCCGCAGACGTGGGGGGTCAGCGGCAGCGGCAGCGCGAGGGGCAGCGAGGGCGAGTACGACTTTGACGACGACGAAGGCGACTTTGACGACGAGTACGCAGAGTACTTTGAGGGCGAGCTGGAGAGCAACATGGGCAGCGCCGGGTCTGAGATGGGCGTCGGCAGGAGAGCCGTTGTGGTGTCCGGGCGCGCCGGATCACTGTCGGGATCGGCAACGGGGCCACCGCGAGCGCGGGCTTCGGGATCCGGGTCCCTGCGAGAAAAGGCGGTGCGAGGGCAGCAGGGAACCAAGGGCGGCAGCAGCAGCACCAACAGCGGTGGGAGGGGAAGCACAGCTTTGGGATGGAACGGTAGTGGAGATGGGCCACGCGGGCAGCAGTCTGTTGAGTCATTCATCACTGCGCTGTGAGATGCTGCTTTTGCGAACGGGCGAGAGCAGGTGAGCTTGTACATGGTTGTGCATAGATGGATGATGAGTATGTAATTTCGCTTCATGAAGATATGATAGGGTCGGATTCGGATAGGATACGGGGCCATCATCCCCCCCCAAAACCCAAAAAAGGAAGTCATACGGAACTTGGCTATTTTTGCATAAACTCATTCCACCCGTCACCAGTTCATTTGAGGGGAAGAAAAAAGCAAGGACGTAAAGCTAACGGCGTCTGTGCGGAGCTGTCGTCTGGTCCTGGGGAGATAGATTAAAGGCAATGATCAAAAAGCACATGGGCCACGAGAACGAGTTTCAACTACCAAAAAAAAGCAAACAAGGGACCATGGTCTGTACATATTCCCGCCTCCCATTAAAAATATGAAACACTGGGAGGGGGAGTAAAGAGGGAATAAAAAAGAAGAAGAAGAAGAGGGTTTCTCTGCAAGTGGACCGTGGGATCGATGTTCGATTCATGCTACCAGGTGGGCGATGAGATGGATTGTCCCGGCGGGATGCGGTGCCACTTGGGATGGCGGGATATGCATGAAATACCGATTCGCTCCATGCGTGGCGCTGTGAGAGTGGGCACCTGGCACCTGGCACCTGGAAGCTCCGTGGTGAGGGGCGAAAGCTCATGCCATAAGCTCGCCGTTGAAGGGGGGGGAGCTTAGGATGAGCTTTGTGACTGGGATCAAGGATGGATGGCACTGAGTAGAAAAAAAAAAAAATCAAAATCAACCAAAGAGCCATTTATTGTAATGGATAGCTATATGCCTCTGCGATTAGGTTAATTGGCTGGCTGGTGACTTTTTTGTCGCAGCTTCATGTTGACCAGCCAGCCCATTTTTCTTTTTTGATCCCTCACTTTGCTTGGGCGGGTTTGCTCTCTCTTTTCGTGGTCCCAGCCCCGCCATTTTCGATGACGTTGTAAGTCGCTGCCGTTGCAGGACTTTGCACCCCACCACTGCGACGAGAGGCTTGGCACAAAGTCGGCGGTAAAGCCCAGAATGGCTCTGGAGGGAATTTCCTGCCTGTTCACCCTCCCTCTTCCCGCCGTCAGCTGAAAAGCTAAAGAGAAGATGTCCAGCAACTGCCTGAACCGTCAGCGTGGGCCGAAGAAAAAAAACAAATAAATAAATAAAATAAAGATTATTGCATTGAGGCCGCTCATTTAAGACCAGCTAGCGCACTGGCCCATGACGGGTTCGACCTCATCAAGGTATGCGCGCACCGATCGCAGCAACGTCATTACTGTGACTGGTCGTCTCGGGGACAACAAAGACAAGATGAACAAGAACATGGTCGAACCCCCGAGCACAACCCGACCCTGACCCTGACATAGCTTGACCATCTCCTCCTGCTGGGCCAAGTTCTAGCACGTTTCTGCGTGTCAGCCCGACAGCCAGCAACCACGTTCCCGTATGCGCTCGGGCCGTGATTGGTGCGCTGCCAAGCCATTGTCGAAGGGGACGCGGCCATGTCCGAACGGGATGGGGGAGGGAGGGGAGCAAGTCACCGGCCGGCTGAATGCGAGAACATCCAACCTCCCCCGGATGCTTTTGGTTGGTTTCTTTGAGGCCTCAAATCACAATCACATCGGAAAGCACTCGAATCGATATGGGCGAGACCGTTTCCTCAGCCCCGGCCGCAAATCAGCAGCTTCCCGTTCCCGTTACACGAGCACCAATAAAGGCCCCAAACCCTGGTGCTTCCCAGCCCGCCGTGGAGCCCTTCCAACGCTTCTGCCCCCCCACTTGTCAGGCCCCCCCTCCCCCTTCGGCCACGATCCCCTGTTCACC